>JAZDUA010000096.1:1175000-1747500 GCA_038098605.1 Gryllus longicercus
ACATTCGGAACAAGCTCTATGTAAGTTCTGAAGTACTCTTCTCCCTTTAGGATCTGCAGTACGAGTAGTTATGTTGCAAGAGTTGGAATGTTTCCCTTAAATCACTTTCATAGTTCCACCTGCGGACCGAGGTGGAAGAACTGGAAGTTAACTCTCATCGCAACTCATCGCCCAAAGTCATCTCACCAGTCGCAAAGCTTAAGTTGTCGATACGTGATATCTTACTATTGCGGAGACAATTTATTTGGGTGGGTCACTGAAAATACTCTCTACAGCGACAATCTCGTGGCTTACACTAACCTCGTGTTCCCCCACCTGCTTAGAAAAAGCTAGGAGCAATGCTGCTGTTGTTGATGCCCAGGACAGAAGAGACTGAGTGACGTCTGAATGGGTAACTGAATGGGTGGGGGACTATGTAAGTTAGTGAGTGCGGGAAGAAGTAGGTGAGAGAAAGGATAAGTTGATGAGAGTGAATAAGTGGGTGAGTAAGCAAGGGGTGAGTGAGCAAGTGGGTGAGTGAGCACGTGGGTAAGTGAGCACGTGGATGAGTGAGCACGTGGGTGAGTGAACAAGTGGGTGAGTGACCAAGTGCGTGAGTGACCAAGTGGGTTAGTGAACTAGTGGGTAAGTGAGCAAGTGGGCGAGTGAACAAGTGGGCGAGTGAACAAGTGGGCGAGTGAACAAGTGGGCGAGTGAACAAGTGGGCGAGTGAGCAAGTGGGCGAGTGAACAAGTGGGCGAGCGAGCAAGTGGGTGAGCGAACAAGTGGGTGAGTGAGTGAGGGATCCCGCTCGGTGAAGAGCGAATCCCCTAAACTCTATTCTCCCCGCTCTGGTTAGAACCATAGCGATTGCGGTTCCGCCGCAAGGGCTCCTTTAAGTCGGCGCGTTAAATCTCCCGGGCGGCGGGTGGCCGGCGGAAGAAGGGGCCGTCGCCGTCGCGGGCGCGCGGCCCGCATATCGATTGGGCCCGCGCCGCGTCCCAGGGGTGCAAGGAGCGCCTCGTTGTGCGGGTCACATCCGCCCCCGGGGGGGCGGGGCGCGAGGCTCCGCCCACGCCCCCCTCGCGAGGCTCCGCCCTCCACGCACGCACGCACCCACGCGCGTCGCCGCGTTCCCACTTGGCGCACTGCTCCTCTTGCTTGTGGGTTGCCAGCGGATGAGATGGCTCACTGCAACAGCTGTTGCGTGTTTGACCGGCAGGCCCTAGGGTTCGGAAACTAGGGCCCCTTACGAGGTGAAACGAAAAGGGCCAAAAACTATTAAATTGTTTCGCTTTAGTGACCTACAGTAGTTGGATCTGTCATCATAATGCTTTGGATTTCAACGAAAATGCATATTTGCCCCCTAAAATCAGAAGCTCTACTCACTTGGTATGTGCCTAAAACACCCAATTTGCAATTATTTAAACATGATTTTAATCTCAAGTCGCGTCTGATAATTCATCAGCGATACCGTATTTCGAGATGGACTCGAAGTCCCGTAATACTCGAAAACAATCCATTTTCCTTTTAAATAGCATGTATTCAATCTATTCAAGAAATTTAGTGTTTCTACAAAGATCCATAATTTTAGAAAAACAAATTTTAAAATTAAAAATTAAATTTATCAAAATAAATATAGTAAAGAAATGAGAACGAATAAACTTTTCATAGAATATTTTTCAAAGTGCAGAAATTTGAGGCTCTAAGAAAGCAGGAATGATATGCAAGATATGGATTTAATCGAGATATTTCGAATGTTACGGGCCATCGAGTCTGTCTTGAAAATCGGTATCGCTGATAAACTCAGACGTGACAGGAACTTCTACAGATGGCCTTCCCTACAAATGTGTTTGGGAAAAAAGGAACTTCTTCGAAGTATCATTGAACGTCGTAGCAAGGGCAAAAAGTATGAGTAAATTGGGTTAATATACTTTATACAGCATATTTTACTGCATATTTTCGAAGTTTTACTTCACAATTGCATACATATTTCAGGGATTACCAGAGCCTATAAATACGATCCCTAATCAATACGTTTCATCCCATCATTCCCCAAACCCACATTATTTACGTAGGTGCGATAGGTGGGCTAGTAAGATACGTTTTAAATGAAAAATACAAAAACCAAATTTATTTCTTCAATTTTAACTATTTACCTCACGCAAAACATACTTCTTAACAACCTATCTAAAAGTAAAGTTGCTTTGAATGCATTTAAAATTTACGTATGAACATTATATAATACTAAAAACCGTCTAGTCATTAGATATTGTAATGAACTACGGATGAACATGTTTTGGAACTAGTTTCGTCATAAACCCAATGTATGAATTTCGGCACTATGGATTTTCGCCTTCTGCATTACCCAAATATGACGCATTATTCACTTCTCTATGCTAACACATTGAAAGAGATTTTAGGAATAATTTATGAACTGTGTTTGTAGAGCTTTGCACTCTATCGACTGTTGTGCAATTGTCAATTAAGAAATTAATTGAATTGTCATTGTTTGTGATATGTTTAACTTACCGTAACAAATGGAAACACATACGATTCATATGGTTGACTTGAGCGAGTTAAGTTTCTATGAAATAACTTTCGAAATTTGGGAAATAGATTTAATATTGCTAATGGTTCCGTAATGAACGCCGTCCTGAATGTTCGCTTCATTAAAATGTTCGCATTTTTTCATAGCTGCATGGATATAAATGATGCACGATATTTAGTATTATTAGAAATAAATACATAACCTTTGATGTTTGGAACTGTTATATTCAAAACAGAAATAATATTCCATTACTTTCCTTTAATGTTTTGTTGAGTATTGTTCATTGCACCGTAAAATATCTCGTTAACTTCCACAAAAAGGAACCTTCTGCAATGGATATTTTGTTTATATTTAAAAGTATAGTTTATTTTATATTTATTTTATTAATTGGCATAAAACAGTTCTCTTAAGTGAAAAAAATAGCATCGAAATATTTCGAATTTAAAAATTGTTGTTTGTGAAATTTGAATTTATTACATTGTTAAAATCATCCATCCATAACTTTTAAAAGATCATAAATATCACTAACCAAGTTATTTTATTTTTATCGCTATCCAAGTTACTATCCAATGAATATTTACGACCGTATTAAATATAATACTTATAAAATAAACAAATATTTTAAATTCTTGTTTGAAAGAATTTCTTGTTTTCAGAACTCAGTATTGTACCGCTTTAGTTTTCCTCTTTTCGCTGCCCCGCTTTTCAATGTCGCCTTTCGTCAAGCTCTTCTCGTTATAATGTGATTGCTTTTCCTTAACCAGCCATGTCTTGGCCCTCCACTTTTCTTCCTACCCATCGGAATTATCCCTATTATGAATTTTCGAATTCTATTTTCCTTCATCCTTTTTGAAACGATGACGAAACCATTTCAATTGTTATTGTATTTAATATTCTTTGTAATTGAACTTTTTCCAGCGGTTGCCTTTTACCACCCGATGTGACACACATTCGACCAAACACTGGACACCAACACACTTGTGGGCTCCTCTGATCTAGGGTCAGCAGAACGCGATGTCCTCGAAGGCACATCCACGAGAGACGGGGGACAAACAACCATACCCGAGGTGGAACTCGAACCCGCGACCCTTCAGACAGAAGCGCTGATACGGCACGCGCTCTTGGCCACCTCGGCCGGCTAAAATTGATCTTAATCAACATCATTTTATCTCTCACAATTTTATTTCGTATTTTATCTCATTTTCGTATCCTGAATGACCTCCTTGATAAATCATTGTGGTTACCAAAACTGTTCAAGTTTCTGATAAAGTTGTGTTATTTTGAAATAAATAATTGTCATATATTAATTGTATCATCGAATTTAATTATACCGTTAAATTAATATGTAAATAATTTACATTTAATTATAGAACGAGAATAATGGATGATATTCAGAACTTATGTTAGAGATATAAACTAAACGCTAAGTAATAAATATTTTAGCTAGTATCGTACAAAAACCGTGATTTCATTATAACGTGTGAGTATGTTTGTATAAGGTTTGCACTAAACATCATTCATAACAAGAAGTGTTTGACATTAAATGTTGAATTATTTTTCAAAATATTCAACGTGTGTTGAGAGAAAAGCAGTTGAGTAGTTTTACAGCAAAACACACTTCCGTGAAGTCATGAGTCATGAAAAATAATAAGAGCCTTATGCAAAACCAGTTTTAATAAAGCTTGCGAATATTAGCCCTCTCCCACAAATGAGAAGTGAATGAGCACGAACTTCTCGTTCATAAGAGAAACCTCTTAAGCCCGTTAATAAGCCGCTCCAACAATCCGAGGAGTGAGCTGGGCGTTGCGGCCGCCGGCGGCGGCGGCGGCGGCGGCGGCGGCGGGGGGGGGGGTAGGGTTTCGGCGGAAGAGCACGGTTAAGCATAACAAACGCGCGAGGAAAGAGGGAGTAAGTTTCGGTGCAGGAGGCCAAATTTCCGGAGCGCGCGCGTGTGTGGAGGCGGCGCGCGGGAGAGAGCGTTCGGCTAAATAAGTAAATTCTGCGCGCGAGGCGCAGTCAGGCCGAGAGTGAAGGGCTGACACTAAAAAACAAAAAAACAACAACGAAAAGACCTCCTGACGCGAAAGAAACGTTGTTACAGAAGCCTACCACGATGTACGTCAGAGACGGATGCGAAGAACGCCATCAAAGAGAATGTGCCTGGTGGGAAGACGCGAAAGGCTAAGGGAGCGCAAGACGCGACCTCGTGTTCAAAATGGGAAAACCCTTCACTCGTGATTGCGTAGGAGAATGGAAAATACATAACAAAGGCATCGTAAAAATTGTTCACCTTATTTTTTCTTTACCATAAAATCCTTCACCTCATCGAGGGGCAAAATAAATGTTTTGCTCTTTTGCCTCCAAGCCACTCTCCCTCTAGTTTGTGCGTGACCCACCTAGCCTCAAGAAATAATGAAGAGTGATGTCGGAACGCACCGCTCTGAACTTGAGCTTTTTCGCGCGTCACAATAAACAAAGGCATTGAAACAATGTTTAGGATTTTTTCCCGACGAGTAATGGATATCATGTGTTGTAGTTCCAAGATTCTATAAGAATATAAACTAGAAAATCTAACGAATTGGCAGTTCTTTTAAAATGTATTTATGTTTTGAATGAGATCACAAAGATCAGTTTATGTCAACTTTACATTTCTTTTCTGGCTTAGAATCTAACTTAATCTATTTTACAACTACCACTAAGCTACATCTGACGAGGGGACTCACAGAGAACCTCAATTAATTCATTCTATATTGCTGAATATGTCCACAATGCATGTAACGGATATCTGTTTTTTATTCCAGTTTGACGTTCTGTATATTTACACAGTTTGAGATTTCTGGTTTGGTAGATTAATTGCAAGTTCGAGTAAAAGTTATTGGAAAGATAGGCAATACTGGTATGGTGACAAATCGAATTTGCAGTGTACAACACCACGTAGGATTGCTATTTATCAAAATAGATAAAGATAGCCAGTACACAGAAAAAAATCCGGTCAGATGGCAGAGATCGTTAGGACAGTAGCGCCGTAGCTGTCTCGAACCAGACGACCGCGGGTTCGAGTCCCGTCTCGGGCGTGGGTGTATTTGTGTATGTCTATATGTGTGTGTGTCGTCGATTCATCCATCATCTTCGTCTCATCGTCCATACCTCCAGGGCAAACAACCTTGGGGGATAAAAATCGGGATTCAGCTAAAACACTGCCCCCCCCCCCCCAGAAAGGTACTTGCGCCTTCGAAAGCACAATGCACGCGTTGTCCGAGTTGACCTACGCGCGAAAAAAAACACAAGAACACAACGTAAAATAATTTGTGGATAAAATTTACAGCCGTTAAAATAACACGCATAGTACCCAACTAAAAAAACTTGATCCCACGGAGTAAAACAAGTTAAAATAAGTTGTACATAAGAACAAATTTGTTTCCGATTTTCTTACGTAATTATATAGTGTTTCGAAATAAATGGTCCAAACTTCTGGGGCATTAAGTGGGGTCTCAGATAATTTTTTTTTTGTCCATGAACGTACGGTGCGAAAAGATTCGTAGGCGGCCGCGGCCGGAGGCATTTCGTACTTGGCTGTCCGAAGCCAACCGCGTGGCAGGCGGTCGAACTCACGCTTCGGCCATCGCGTTGTGGAGCTTCACTGCAGCTTATCTTGTGCTTCTTAGCAGCTTTACTGCAATACAACATAAGGCCAAGGGCCACATCGGGTGCGAAATTTCATATAGTAAATACACTACGATCATAAACATATAACGAACACACTGTGACATTTGCCCTTGTTTGCAAGGTAACTTCATAGACGCTAGCGTTTGCGGGGTCACGTTCTGATGCAGTCAAAGAGTATTCGTTTACCTACGGATCATCAAGAGTTGCCTAACAACTATAGGCAAAGGTCATATGTGTAACTTCGTTGCATGAATCTTCTTGCCATTATATGTGCTTGAAGTAAGTAACATTAAATTTTGAGGTAACACCATGAATGTATGAAATGTGTTTCTGTACTCTTAAATTGCATTATACTCTATTTTTATTTTAAATACGTCTCTTCTTGTGACGCTTTTCAAATACTTTAATGTTCGCAATGCATCAAAACTGCACCAATAGTAAATATAAGAATATTTCATGCATTGAAAACATTACGTAATGTCCTGCCTCTCTCTCCCCCTTCCCTCCCTCCCAACACCCCTCTCTCTGTCTCGATCTATTTATATCTCTCGCCCTCTCGTGCCCTTTCATCGACTCTCTCGCCCTTTTTATCTTTGTTTCTTTCTAACGCCCTTACTCGCACTCCTCCCTCTGTCTCTCTATCTTCTCCCTCTTGCTCTCTCTCTCTCTCTCTCTCTCTCTCTCTCTCTCTCTCTCTCTCTCTCTCTCTTTCTCGCTCTCTCTCCATCTCTTTCTTTTTATGTTGACATTTCTGTGTATTATAATTCTAAAAGACATTAACACTACTTCTAACACCTTCAAGAGTCACATAAACATTTTTCTAAGACGAGATTAATTTGAATTGAGTCATTTAACAAATAACAAATAAACACTAATCATATCACATTCGTGAACCATGATTGAAAGATATACTGTCAATTTCTATGCCGGAGTGGTCCCACTTGCCTAGTTCTAACGCATTTTGTTGATCGCCACATCATAATTACTGTTTGCAAACCCTCTACATTCGGACTATTAACCTTACTGCTAATTAAGAACATTAAAATCCCATCCAACGCTCAGAAAATGGTGTAACGAACCATAGGTGAAGAGCGGGGTCTCGGATGTCCGTTATTTCGAGGATCCACCGTTGGTTTGGCTAACAGACTCGCGTGTCATTACACGTAATTCCCTTGTAGCGCCTCGAGCATTACCAGGCGCCTCGGGCCTACATGCTTGGCCCCCAGTGCCACTGAATGGGGGAACATAAATAGAAAAAGGTCATGACCTCCGTCGCATGTCCTCGCGGCGTCGCCCAATCCGTCGGATCGTTTTGTTGTAGCTCGTCGGCGAGAGCGAATATCAAATTAGAGCATTAGCCGCAGGGGGCGCACCTTTGACCCTGCACGCACGCACGCACGCACGCACGTGCACGGAACACAACCTCTCACTACACCGAAAGCGTTGCTTGTCGAATAAATGTTCGAAAAAGAAACGCCCTTCATATGTTTTGCGTTTCCTAAAGGTATTGTCTTTTGTAACGCAACAAATCAGATTGATGTGATCAAATAATGTAATTTCTACGAACTGCGCAGTTGTTTACATAATATTTATTATGCATTCGTCAAATTAGAATGTTTTTCATTTCATTTTGCTAATGATTTGGCGGTAATTAACATTTTGCATAATAAATTTAGATGCTTTTCGCGATTACAGTACAAGCACCAGTGAGAATGTGATTTACTTCATCTAAATAGAAGGAAGCTTATGTCTCCTATGTAAACAAAATTCTTTACTCTAATAAAAGTGTAACAGAAGCTTAAACATTCTTCACATTGGCTTCTGATGCTGACGATGGAGTTAGTTTCACAGTGAACACCCATCATAAATCGATTACTTCATCAATTGAAATTTATTACAATTGAATGAATTATGAGAGTTTTGCATTAACCTTTAGGCATGCGTGATTTTTCAAAACGGGCAACTACCATTTCAATTAGCAGGCTCTCATCGGTATGGGTATAATGTATGTTCAAACATAAATTTATGAAATATTTTCCCTAATGTGCACCGAAAATAAAATAAAAAGTTTCATAATCCTGTTCACATTTCCGGGAATCTTCGACACATGTAGCTTTGAAGAGAACGTTTTGAAATGACAAATTTCAAAGGACAGTAAGAGAAAAGAAAGTAAAATGAATTACATAGAACATTCAAATCACATTTGCGTAACTGATTACAAAAGCTAATTATATTTCGCTGAAGTGGATAATGTGAAAGTAAATAGTTTGTTAGAAACTTTTACGATGTTGGCCTTTAATATTTGCTGTTTTACATATTTGGGACAAGACTGAATTTAAAACTTTAATAAACTAGGCTCCTTCATGGTGAAAATAGCGAGGTGGAGAACATTAAAGCTGTTTACAAGTTAAATATTCTCGGCGGTTCTTTTTTGTAACCATTGGAATGCCAAACTTAATCCAGGGTCGTGATGAATTATTTTTTACGCATCCACTTATTGACATAAACTTTTACTTTCCTTGAAGAAATTAAAAGTAACAACGGAAGACTCACAAATAACGAGATAATGGGAAAGTCAAAGGCAGGAAGTCTTGAAATCTACCTCTCCGAAACTTCCTGTAAGTCCAAAGAAAAGTTTTCGTGAAAAGCTAATACTCTTCTTTCTATGAGGCTACAATCTGATTCGAGCCTTGTCCTGAAATCCGCGTATACCATCACTGTGGAGTCGTTCAAGATGAGGAATAAGCTGTAATTTAACATTTTTTTAAATTTATTTATTATGAATTTGTTATAACTTTTGTAAATAATAAATTTTTAATTTGTATTTTATATTGATAGTTGCCATTTTAAATTCTAAACTATTTATTTACAATTGATTTCTATTAGGGCGAAGATATCCACTGACCTCATAAGAAAGAATTATTCAGATTAGCGACTTTTTCACAAAAAGCATTTTTGAGGAACCTATTTTTGGTTCTGGAATTATTCTGCATGTTTTACATAGGTAGTAGAGGAACAGTTGTGTAATGTAGTACAATGACTGAAAAGTACAACATTCCACAGAAATTTAAAGAAAATTATGCCATTCGTTTACATATGAGATGTGTCTACGAGTTGGATACCCAAGAACTCTAGAAAATTCGAAAACCATAAAACACTTTCTATATTGACTGGAAAATGCAAATAATGATTGATTGCTTTATTCCACATATTCCTTACGCCAATGATGCCACCAGCGGTAGCCCCTGGCGTGGATGGTACAACGAAATCAACCCTCCGTGTTCCTCGCCACAAAAGAGCAGAAGGTAGTCACAATTGCCCTTACACTTTTACGATTTACACGTGAAATACGATTAGACGAGATTTAGATAAATATTTATAATATTTTTCTGTGCATATCATCTTTTATACACGCAATACCACGAAGTGGGAAAACAGCTGGGTTATTACTAATAATGTGATGTCAAGGTCCACTGCCACCTGCAGGTCCACTGCCTTGCGCGCACACCGACTGCATTCTCCTATTCCCTGAGCCACAGTTGACGACGCAGCTGATGCCATGCGATAAGAAGGACCCAAGGAGAAGGCCTCCCTCATGAAAAATTTCCTATTTTATATGTTGCATTGATTTGTAAGCTGTTATAATATTGCAGTATTCGTGAAGAATATATTTCTTAAAGTATTTAATTTTTTGTAGTTTAAAAAGGGAGGATTTCATTGTTTTGTTCAGCAGAATTTGTGCTACTGATAACCTATGGCTATTATTATTATTTTTAATAATATTTTAATTTTATACCCTGAAGAGCCCAGAAAACTGGTAAAGCCATGCGTATTGAAATAGAGAGGTCTGAAACTAATCAGAATACGTTTTAGAGAATGATTTTATGATTGTATTAATTCATCGTCAGTCACGGCCGATGTATTATTAACATCGATGTTTTAATTTTGAACATCGATGTTTGGTAATATCGTTGTCGTCCAGCACTAGATAGGGTACCAGTTGAGACAGGAAGGTTCGCATTGTCTATTTTATACAGTGCTTCGAGAATTAGCATGGGCTAGATTGGAAGAAAGCAGACTATTGCCGACCAGACGAGCCGCTGACCTCTAGAACTCACATCCGCTCAGTGGCTTCGTCAGACCAATCTGATAAGGGTACGGCGAGAGTGAACTCAGGATGGGGGAATACGATCGCTTGTGACCGAACATTTCAAATACTCCCCAGAGCACAGCTCCACTCCAACAGGCAGTGCGCCCGATGCGCTCTGGCGAACACGGCGCAGCATTTAAGACGGCAGGACGGTATTAGAAGGACGTGAATTTTTTGGCCGATTTGACTTAATGGAACTAATGCCCTTGGCAGTTGACGCGCCCGGAGTCGCGTATCAATCGACCTGTCAAAAAATATCTGGTGCAGTGGAATACAGTGCGACACCGACCGTTCTGCAGACTAGTCAGCCGGTCGCGCCCGATCTTTCCTTGCCCTGCGCTCTGTTCCACTCCGTCCGTCCCCTAATCGGCCGAAATCCGTCCAGGAACACACCTTGCACCTCGCGGAAGGCAAATCTTGAGCCACAGACTGCGTTGTTGCACCCAAAGTTGTTTTATTTAAATTGAGTTCCTCCTGTTCGACATTTATTGTCTTTCAGGGTGATTAATGTAGTTATATAATTAAAAAGTATTTTGGGCAAATGTGTGATCTTGCGAAGATATACATTTCAGCATTTTATAATTTTTAATTCAGTTAATGATAAAGATAAATAAGTTGTAAAATGACTTTTAAAATAAAGTTAACATTTAGTGGCGTCGTGGAGTACAATAGTCTCCCTGTGATTTGGTGTCATAGTCGTTTACAATGGGCAAACATTTTGAACTTGAGCGCTTAATCTACCTTCACATTCCATCTGAAACCCAGTTAGGACAGTGTCAGCCGAATTATAGCCCATTACGTTTTTTCAGCACCCATGGATCGAATCACGCCCTTCCTTTACTGTTTATTGTTTGGAAAGTTACACTTTGCGGGCGCGAACAGCAGAGTAACAAAAACTCTGGCTTTTGCAATGGAGAAAATTGAAGCCATTTGACTCAACATGACTGCCATTCCGGAAACATCCCAAGAGTATATTTTTGTAATTTCCCATGATTTCGCGCTACAAATAATATGCAACCCGTTCAAAAGGGTCTTCCGCTCTTCCACAACTCATTGCATACGTACGCCAAAGACGAGCTTTCTTTGTCCTGTTCTGGATCGTTTTGCGAACTATTGCACAACAACCAGATCAATCCCAATTCATGGTTTTTTCAAACATTGAATGTGAGGTAATTACATTTAGAGATAGGTAAATGTATATTTGTAATCTGACATTCTTCTTTGATTAAGAAGCTTCGTCTTATTCATCTAAGTGTTTCTTGGGTTGTGTTCTAGCTTCCCGTGGCGCGATCCCGCTAATAAAACAAAAGAAATTATTTTTAGTACTCTAAAAAGCCCTTACGAGAACGGATGCGTGGTGAACAATATTACTTCAATCGTATATTGAATGAAATACAAATATTCTTTGAAAATGCCATGAACTGTAAGAAAAACTGAACGTAAAGCGCATGAGATCGTAAGAAGAAGGTAGATGAATCTCAAAACCAAAAATTGCCGATTGTCATTAGCTATCGAAAGGAAACATATGGAGCCCCGGAGTGTCTTTCTGGCTGAGGTCAGTGGAGAGTTAGTGTTAGGGGCGGCCTGTCGGGCGCTGCGGGAAGGCGGGTTCGAAACGCCGTGCGCTTGGTCGCAGCCCCATTTTCCCTGCGCTCTCGCCGTAAATCTGGCACCGAAGACGTTTACAACGTGGTAAATCCGGCGGCCGTCGAGGGCCTCGATCTCGTTAACAGCAACAGCCCGCTGTAAATTTGGCAAAAACTCTCACCTTGGAAATGGAGTCGACTGTGCAGAATTTTACATTTCTGGTCTCGTACCAGGAATTCCAATTTTCTATGCCATTTAATTTAGCAAATATATAGTACGTGCTAGTAAAATGTTTTTCACCGCTTCATCGCTGCAGTTACTTTCGACTTTCGTTTGGTTTCTTTGTAAATCAATCCTTCACATCGCGTATTGTTGGCAATTTCAATGAAAAAATTAAATTCAGTTTGTGGCTACCAGAGATTCTCTTGAGAGCTTTCATGACTTCTGGAAAAAATACGCGTTGTAGTTTACAGACAAATAATATTAAAACATTAAATATTTCATTGCAAAATTCATTATTTATGTAATTGTGTACATTTTATTTATTTTTATTTAAAACTTATGTGTTGAAAGTAATCAGTTGTTAAATGTGAATGGAGTTGTGTATTGCTCTGAATGGATAAATTAATTAGCGACTCTTGTTGTGTTATATTCATGAACTATAGACCAAAATTCTTTAATGTGCCATTCACTTCGAGAAACACATTTATTTCACACACACACACACACATTTCGATTGCGTCACCCCATTGCCTCAACATCGACAGTACATCAAAAATAAACCCAGAATAATTAAAGCACTGACCATTGGTATCAATAGAGAAATATTTTTATTCTGTTTTTTTTCATTTTTTTAAAGCAGGTCAATTACGCATTTGCATGTCAATTATCTACCAAACATGTATGTGAACTCGCGGCCTGTAAAAAACAGAAACCTCAAATGTAACAATACTTTACCTCAACATAGGAAGCGATCCCTCCCCGTTTGAACAAAAATACACACACAACAAAACGACGAACTCAATGCCGGGGCACGAACACCAACTGCAATCAAAGCTCCTGCGCTCTCTATTATGCGCGTGTCACTGTCAAAATACAGTATCGACAGCCTACTTAAAGAGCAATTCTAAACCACAGCAGCCTTTTCGTGGGGCCCTCGTCCTCTTTCAAGAAGACATCGTTGCAAATCCAGGCGAGCGTTGGCGGCGGGGGTTGGCAAGCCTGGACGGCGCGTCAACGGAGAAACGTCGCGCCTGAAAAGCCCCGTCGCGGACACTCTTCCTTCCCCCCCCCTCCCCCTCCCCTCCCCCGCCCTCCCCCTCCCCCTCCCCCGCGTCGCGCCAGCGGGTGTCGAGCCGCCTCCTCCGGCGCCAGCAGAAAAACGTAATTCTCATCTGCCGCCGTCGCCGCGCCGCTCGCGTCCCGAGCGCAGAAAAGCCCAGCTCCCCTTTAAACAGCGAACAATGGGAACAACGCGGAGAAAAAGTGGATCTAAAAATTTTCGCAGAAATGAGGAGCCGGGCCCGATACCGCGCGGCGCCTCACCGCAGCTACGTCGCCGTGGGCGGGCCCCCTCCGCCCACGCACGCTGCCGGCTTCGCCCAAAATATTAATAAATTATCTTCTTTTTTCGTTTTGGATGACGTATTTCTCTACGCGGGGGTTTTAGAATTCTGACTTCTTCCTGTGTGGTTCGCTGGAAAGAAAAGGCAATTTTTTCGTGAATATGTAATTTGAGTTTAGAATAATAATGAATATAATGCATGAATATGTCCTTATGAAAATATTTTCGCGAACTACTACTTCTGGAGATTGTCACGTGTGCTGATAAAGAAAGAGCTAGTCAATAAAATTGCTTATTGCTCCGTATGGCCGAGATCGGTAAGGCTGTAGTGCCGTAGTGACCTCGGGGCGAAGATTCGCGGGTTCGAGTCCCGCCTCGAGCATGGTTGTATTTGTGTTCGTGCTTTCACCCCTATTATCACCATATCATGTCATCTTTACAGTTACGATACCGTTAAATGCAATAGTTATCGCTAATGACCCAGATGTTGATGCGACCTTAAATAACAAAAAAATATATTGATATATAAGATCTTGTGAAATGAATGGGAATGGAAATATAATGAAACATTAGTGACAATATTTATGTTTATTCCTTGCTAGAAAGGCATATATTGTTAAATACCATTTTTTCTTTTACCCTCTCCTAAGTTCCAGAAAGACTTTCCCCCCCCAGAATAGATAGAAGCATTGTCTTTAAAAAATGACTTTCAAAGAAACTTCTTGCGAAAAAAATCGTCCGAACATATAAAATGAAAACGTTTACTCTATTAGCATCCAAATTGCGGAAATATTCAGCTTTTATAGGCCATCGGAATTGCTTTACATTGCTTTGAAAGCTACGTCAATTGCTCGGATAATAAAATCACAATTGGAGTGATAAAATATGTTTTACATTTAAATTGTGATATTTTTACTGTCTCGTCCTTACTTCGTAAGTAGAGAAAGTATTTTACTCGTGCCCCGCAAAATGGCGAATTTTACGAGAAACTCAAAGAAGTTCTGTAACATCACTAGTTGATTATTATGTAGGTCAGCAGCACTGTCTCAACCGTGGAAACTATCTTGGACATTTCTGCTTGAAGTAGATTTTTTCACTTGAAAGTAGTTTCCATCTTTTTTATTGCATTTTACGAACTTGACGTGCGGATAGCAATATGCAAAATCCATCTTTTTATGTAGTTGTAGAAAAAATATTTTGATAATGAGTAATGAATACTACTTACATTTTCTTACTTCTTAAAACTTCCGTCACTGAAAATATCGAATAAATGATATCTCTGTTATCCTAGTATTTTCAATCTCTATTACTTTCTTACGAACTGTTATTATAAAAATTAAAATAATTTACATGGGATTAAATTTACATTTATTCAAACGATATTAACAAAAAGTAAGTTATTTTAAATGAAACAATACTGGAGTCATAAATCAGATGAGAAATACCGTTTCTCCTGTTTACCAATATGAACACATTAGGCATATTTTTAATTCTTTCTTCAATATTATTCTACGTGTAGAAACTTGCTTGACAATAAATTTCGTTCACTTTCACAGCATAACATTGGATAAATGAAAACATTTTTTTAGAAAATATATCCTATTCTTGTTTTGCATGTGTATTTGCACGTGCGGCGTCAGAACACATGCGTTACACGCCGCTTTTTTGCTTTCTCAACGCAGCGGACCATAAATGACAATAGGGCTTTTTAAACAAGAATTTCCTTTCGTTTTTGTATGTGGCCATTGTAGTACGAGTTACACGCCAGTGTTGACGCTTGAAATTTGGAACCTATTTGCTTTCATGAGGAGACGGGGCGTTAATGACAAGGGGCGTTTTTGAGAAAGCATTTCCTTTCGCGCGTGCGCGAGGGGCGCTGAGGAGCGGTTGGCCTGTTTGCCCAGCCCTTCGACTGCACCGCGCGCCTCGGCTGCCCCAGCCCTGTCGCTGGGGGGCAACGTCCCCTTTTCCTTCCATCTGCCGGGAGAGGTGGCTCAGGGCATCGAGTGAGGTCACTGCACTGCCTCTGACCGGGTGGTGGTAGGATTTTTCGATACTAGCTAGACAGATGGGCCGAGTTCAGCAGCCGTCGGGAGGAGAATTCTAGCTACCGGCTGCTCTGATCGGTAGTTTTCCGTTGTTTCTCCGATCAATACCAGTGAATGCCGGAGCAGTTCCCTAAGAAACGGGCCACGGACCGCGCGCTATCTTTCCTTCCTCTTCTTGTTCTTTCCTCGCCCATTAGTTACCACACTTAGGAGTTACCAGCACTACACTACCACACATGCCGGGAGACCAGTCGGGGGCTTAGAGCTTGTCCCGGATAGGGCGGCGCCCAGTTGGCGGGAGATACTTGGTTGGGGAAACCCTACTAGTCGACAGGCAGGTCGGGGGAAGTTCACCGCCACTTTCCGAGTAAAAATACGCACTATACATACGGGACTACTGATCTTAGCAGTTGGCGTGCCCGGAAACACTAATCAACCAGTTAATCAAATCCATTCCATCCCAGCGAAGCGTGCAACCTCAATCACTGGGCGTTGGTTTAATTACCGCGCTCGCGACGGCGGACGGGGCCGCGCGGCGGCGCTGGGTGGCGCCTGGGGAGGGGGAAGATGGAAGCGGGCGCTCGCACCCAAGGGGAGGGGGCGAGCAGATACAGCGTGCAAAAGCAGGGGATGAAAGGAAGTGCTGACCAGGTTCTATATGCAGTGGATGACTTACAGGATGGTCAAGAAGGTAAGTAGTAAATGAAGGTGAATCTGAAGTCACCAGACATGTTCTTTTTTTTATTGGTTACCCCTTTGTTTAAGCCTTTCAGAGATTATAAGATTTCGTACATGAAACATGAGTTATTGAGACAGTAGATGTTCTGGAGAACGAGACAGGGAATATGCTATGTGCTAAGACGGGGGAGCGAGGGATTTTGTGCGAAGAATAGGGGTGAAGAGAAGAGAGGTGAAAATGATGAGTAATGCGGCAGCGAAGTCATCAGTGGAATTGAAAAGAAAATTACAAATCACTCAGAGAAGCAGTGATTGAAGGACGGGCAGTACAGGTCAGCCGCTGAGGGTCGGTAGAGAGAAAGAAATCCCGGATGGAGTACCAGGAAATGTTGGGAAGTGACGACAATTACGTGAGTGTAGACACATGAGTGGATTCCTGAAGAGGAGTTTGGTCCACAGGGACGGAGGTTCATTATGCCGCGGATGTCGGAGGAACGCGCGAAGACGAGGCAGGAAAAGGGAAACAGTGGGAAGAACCAGGGGGTGCAAAAGGGCTGGGAAATGATTGAGTCATTAGTGATTCTGGGCACGTCAAGTGCTGCGAGCGTCAGTCTCATCCGCGTAGTGCATCGCGGAAGGTGGCGGTGTTCGTCTCCCGCTGAATGTCGAAATGCCGAAATCGGACGCCGACGCACGGGGTTTTCGTTGGGTTTTCGCCAACCAGGTACCTCCCAGCAGCGGAGCGCCGCCACAGCCAGGACAAGCACTAATCTCTCCACTGGTCTCCCGACACGTGTGGTTGGGTAGGGCATGAAAGGGTGTGCGTAAGCAATGGGGAGGTAAGGACAAGGAAGAGGAAGGGAAGATCGCGCACGGTCCGTGTCCCGTTTGTTAGGGTACTGCTCCGGCATTCGTGTGGTGTTGATCGGATGAACCACGGAAAACCACCGATCAGAGCAGCGGACAGTTACAATTCTTCTCCAGGCAGCGGCTGAACCTCCCAGCTAGGGTCGAAAATCCTCGAATCTTAGGACCTCCTACTCAAATACACTGCAGTGAGAATGGAGAAGATGGCAAAGATGTAAATAGTAGTGGAGTCATCAGTGAGGTTGCGAAGCAGAGGAGAGAGGGATTCGCGGGGAACACAGTCGAATAGCAGCAAGAAGTGACGGAGGGGACGAGTTGAGGATGAACGTAGGGAGAGATGGCAAAAGTGGCAACTGAAGTTGGGAATACGATTATAGCGTACAGTCAGGTGAAAATGGTGCTTGACAATTTTGTACTGGGCCAATGAAGTCGCTGTTTGAAAGTGTGAGGCAGTGCAGTGAAAATAATGAAATCGATTAATTTGTAGAAGGCAATTCGTTTGCCAGCAGGAGTGTTGCCAATAATACACCGCTGTTGTTACGATGAACTCTAAGAGTGTGTTCAATCGGAAGATCGCGACAACGGGAACTTCTCGTAGCGAGGGTTTTCATCTTGTGTGCCATTAGTACGACAACACGAAAATTATGTTCCCTATTGCTAGATCG
This sequence comes from Gryllus longicercus, assembly GCA_038098605.1. NCBI lineage: Eukaryota > Metazoa > Arthropoda > Insecta > Orthoptera > Gryllidae > Gryllus > Gryllus longicercus. The sequence continues at coordinate 1,192,756 of JAZDUA010000096.1, forward strand.
CACTTTTACTGACACCACGAATCGAGAGCACATCTGCACATCAAAGCAGGAGGGAGATACGAGAGTTGTCGCGACGAAGGGTATCTTGCAAACTGAAAGGTCAAACCAGGTCAGCGTGGCATGAAGCGATGTGTGACGTGGCAAGCCCTGGACCTCGCTCTCCGATAATGCTGTTATTCCATACAGTCGCCCTACTTTAATCACGTTCATCTCGTTAACAGAGTCTGTCCCGCTCCCCGTCAGACCAACATACTTCTACGATCATTAACCCCCTCTCGCGAGGTCCTGCAGCATTTGTTGCTTATAATATTCAACCGTCCTCATAGTTCACATTCTATTTGCCATAACTTCAGCTCAGTTTCACCTCACCTCTCACTACTCCCGGCGCCGCCTTCTCCCATCACCCCCGTCACTCCCTCGCCTTGTGCAGGTCTGCATAGTTCCATCCATCTGCTACACAATAACTACGCAACGCCCACTCTTCTACTACCCTCTTCTACTACCGAAATTTCCTACCATTTCACCCCGCCAGCCAGAGGGAGGTGTGGATGTGTGTGCGAAGCGATGTGGGGTAGCGGTGCCAACGGACAGGCCCAACCGGGGGGGGGGAGGGTAGCGCTGGCTGCGGGCTAATGCTGTTACTGGATGCCGCCGCCGCCGCCCCACGTTGACTGTTCCGCCGGGGGCGCGGGGGCGGAGGCGGGGGCGGCGTGCGCACGGGGCCTGGGCTGATGCGGCGCCCGCGGCCGCGCCCCGGGGCCCGAGGAGGGGCGAGGGCGGGGAGGGGAGGGGCCTGGGTGCGTGGGGCGGTAGGCCGTGCGTACACTCCCCTCCGGGCGGGCGCGCTCGGCCGGACTCTTCACGGCTCGTTGCCTGCAGCCCGAGGGATTGGGGCTACGAAAACGGGCCGGCTTTGCATCTTCCCCTTTCTCTCTTCCCCTTTACTCTTCCTTTCCGATTGCACTCTCTTGATTTGTTTTCGCTCCCTATTGCTAGGGATGTTCCTTTTTTTTCGCTTGTATTCCTCTCTATCGTTTACGTTACATTTTTGTATTCAATTCTTCCGGCGTTAGCATTACGCGTAATAATAGCATAAACTCTGACGGAGGCAATGTTTCATTAATTCCTGAAAATAATTTTAGATGTAAATGCAATGGAGCCATTTTGTTATGTAGTTTAATTTTATTCCAAAATTTATATATATATATATATATATATATATATATATATATATATAAATTATAATAAATTATATATTTTAAAGTAATCCTGACTATGTAGTACGTATTTAAATAATAGGTATTGAATACGTATTTAAATAAGGCATTCCAAAATTCAATATTTTTCTCGATTTAATAAGATGAAATATTGTTAAATCAGATGGTACAAACTTATTGTGCAATATTTGTTTCCATCATATAGATACTGAAACTCGGATTTGTGTGTGTGTGTGCGTTATTCGATGGCATGCACCGCTGGGAATAATTCGCAATGTTTGTTCCCACTTTTTCCAATCGCTCGCTCAGGACGTTTAAACCTTCGAAAAGTTCAACGCAGTTCAGTAGCTCACTGAATGCGCTTGAGAGTTGACCTGGAAATACAAAAATTAGATAGTTAAATATTTATCATGAATATCCTCTGTTTAATCTGCTAGATTAATTTGTTACTGATTGTGTTAATTAATAAACAAAACCATGCGATTGCTATTGACGTCACCAGAAAACAAAAAAATGAAGTTTTTTGTAGGTTGAACATTGCAGAATATAAAACATGAAAATATAATTATATATTGGTCATGTTAGATTTTTATAATATGCATCGCGATACTGCTAAATTCTCTCACATGCAGTTGAACCGAAAATAAACTCACGGTTATAATCAGATATATCTTTATTCCCATCATTGATCCTCATTTTAAGGTCCCGTTGGCATATCGCATTATTTTGAACACATTGACGAATATAATTAATTTATATTTTAAATTGTTGAACGCAAACGCCAAACATAATTTGGAATGAAACATTAAAATTAGTTAAGTTAATTTTCCTTTTCACTAGCATGACAAAACGTTTTAATTACCTCTGAGTATGATTAATCGTGAATCCAATATATTTTCTTGATGCATAATCATGAATCAAATTAACTGAATTTTTCGTTGTTCTTATTGATGAAAAATATACTTTTTTAGATTGTGTGTAATAGAAACGGAAGGCAGATATAAAATTTCGTTTTGCTTACTTCTAATTTTAAAAAAAACTTATTTTGTTTAGTTGTAATGAAAACTTAGTTTTTCTTATTATTTCTCAATGACATTCAATGCATTTTCATCACTGTAACGTAAATATTTTTTAGTGAAGTCATATTTACCTTATGTTTAAATTTTGTTATATTATTTTCTACTATTTCCAACACCCTTAATGAACTATAATTAAATGTATGCCAAATGTGACTCGCCATCCATATGATTGTACTGTGCAATTACTGCCAGACTGACTTTCCACCCTTTTAACCTTTGTTCCCACTTTTCATTGGTTGTTTTAAGTGAATAGGTTTACTTAACCAGCGACGCTGGGACGATTCCCCCGTGAAATTCCCTGATTCCGAATAAACGAAATGAGAGGTCGTAGCGCTCGTGCAACGATCCTCCAGAGCTCCTAAGGCAATGGTCCGAAGCTGTTGAAAACGCGTGTAAAGCAAAAAGTAACATTTTATTTCACAAATTCGATTGATGTGTACACGTGTGTATGTGGGAGGGGGTAGTATTTTTTGATCAGTTTTAACAAATTAAATTTTTTTATACACTCATCTTGAATTTCAACAACTATGTGGAAGGATATTGAAGAGGCGTCTGAAGGAAGTCATTTCTCATAGTCCACAGGAGGGCTAAGAGAGAGAAACTCTTTTATTTTGACATCTGTAGTTCTTAGAGAGAAATTATGAGATGCAGCATGAAGTGCACTTATTTATAATTCACGTCTACGTATAAGTAACAAAATAATGCGGATTTCAACTGAAGATATTTTTATCTATAAGATGATAAACTACTTCAGTAGATTCTTAAAAGGAAATTTCTATTTCTTCATAATAATACCCATAAAAACTAGAACTTTGCTTCATTATCTTCACCCAAAAGAGACGTATTTGTAGTTGTAAATTCTAATAAAAAATGTTCCTAAATCTTCAAAAATAATCATTGGTGAAATATACATGTTTGAAAGACCTTCACCTTCTGAAGTTCCATCGCTGTTACAGGTCAATGTTGTGCGACGAGACGAAAATAGACCCAAGATTATCGAGTGTAGCCTTCATGTCGTCAACACAGCGTGATTTTTCCCTTCCACTGAACTTAGTTTATATATATATATATATATATATATATATATATATATATATATATATATATATATACGTTTTTCAAACCTAAAAATACTCCATTGTATTGCACATTTTTCATATGCTTTTTATACTCTAGTTGCTTTATATTCTAGCTTGGTACAAGTACAAATTTTCTTTCAAATTTCATCAAAAGTAGCAGCTATAACAAGCAATATCATGAAATCATAGTACAAGGAAATGACTAAATTTCTAAATAGAATTTATATATGCGTTTATAAGTATTTGTGTGATTGGCCTGACCCCGTTTTTATTTTTAATGCATTATGCGATGTAGTTGATCTGATGTTACTGTGAGTCTGATAACGAATTATGTACAATAAGTATTTAATAATAATATAATAATAATAATTGTAATCATAATAATAACAATAATAATTACAATGAAAATAACAATAATAATAATGATAATAATAATAACAATAATAACAATAATAATAATAAAGATAATGCAACATTAGTTCAACTTTCCTACATTACATATCATTCAAGTGTGTTAATCGCGTGAAACGATTGCGAGGGGTCCTTCCGATCGGCCTACTGGGCGGGGCGGCGCAGGGCGGTGCTGGGCAGGGCAGGGTTGGGCAGAGCGTTGCAGGACAGGGCGTTGTTGTACGGCGGCGGCGGCGGCGGCGAGGGCGACAGGCGAGAGGCCTCCGCGCCGAGTGGCCTCCGGGGCGCGGCGGCGAGGGAGGCAGGTAGGCTCGTCGCGGGGCGGCGCGAGGCAGGGGCGGAGCCAAGGCGGGCGCTTACGGGCTCGAGTCGAGCACCAAATTTGCTCTCCGTTGCGGTGATCAGCGTGAGGTTATAACGTTTCGCTGCTACACGATTTGTTATCGTGGTGTTTGGATGAATTCAAGAGCTGTTCGCAGTTATCCCTAGAATTTTCGACTCCATTATAATTATGATAAAAAGTATCCACTGAACGCGCTGTTTTTTTCTGTCATATTCAATCGAATACAAAAAAATCTACATTTGTTATTACTTTAAAACTATAGAATTTCGTACCAATTTCCTATCGATATGAATTTTGATCAACCAGTAATGAAAAATAATTATTTATCGTACAAGAATTTAAAAGAAGCCAGTTGATTAGTCGCGAGAACAATAACGCGAAGGTATTGTAACTTAGGAGAAGATAATGATCTTGTGGACACGTGTAATATTCAATTTTTTTATCGTTTATCGCCTTTTTAACATTTTGACCGATTTTCTTAATGAATGGCTGAACGATTACCGGTATTACATTGACTTAAAAAATGCTGTATTTCATGAAGTATAATAGTCATTGTATTTACAGCAGAGAGATTTGTTGTATTTTAATGTACTAATTAGTCATTTAATCCACTCCGAATTGAACAACATATAAGGCGTTCGGATGAAATAAAAATATATTTTTAATACATCTTCACAAAGCAGTAAACCGTGTGAAGTACGAAGGGCGGAGTTTAAGATGCTTGTATATAACAAGATTTGGGCATCTCAATTTCGTGCGTTCACGATAGGATTCATAATGGAATACCGCAAAAGATCCTTCACACCACCACAGAGCTCTTACAAAGAGGATAAACGTCTCCCTCAACATTTCGAGTGGCCCTGACACGTGCCGTAAAGCGCTCTTGGTGCGCTCCAGCCGAAGTGTTAACAACGAACGCGCCCTCGCCGTGGAAGCAGCGTCCTGTGACGAGCGGCCCAGTGACAGGTGAAGGCAGCGCGCCGTCGTCGCCCGGCGCGCACCTGCGCCCGCCCACGCGATGGACAGGGGAAAATGGCGCCCCGGGCGACCCCGCTCGCCCACCCCATGATATGCTTTCCTTACCTGCAAATACACGCGCAACGCTGGACAAAATGGGAGGGAAGTTTTATTTAACAAATTTAAAGTATTTATTTACATTTACAATTGTAATTTCTATCTGTACAAATAAAATTATACTGCCTGTCTGTGATTTCAAAAGAACTGCCTTTTTGTACTTCCTGTGTTTATTTAGGTGATATAGAATCCATTTCAGTTGTCTGTCTGGGTTAATCTCGAGAACGATTGAACGGATTTCGACGTGGAAAAGTTGTCTATTTTCTCGAGCATAACTTACGCTTCTTTTTTCAAACTATTATTTTGACTCATTTTCTCTTAAAAATAATGAATGTTTGTTTTCTTCACGCAAATCTATAGTTTTATTCTCATAATAAAATTTTGTACGCGTGTTCTTTAAAACAAGAGAAAAATTGTCTACATGGGATTTCGTACAAGTTAGCCTCTTCTTTATCTTAAAAAGCAAAATTTAACTACAACAATTTCTTTCAATTTTTCGCGAACTTTTTGAAAACGAAGAAATTGAGTAATATGAATTTAAAATTATTTCCTACAAAATGCAATATAATTCATATCAATGGCAATTAGCCTTGCAGCAACTGAAGTTCAAACTTGTTACTGGAAGTTTGCCTGGAGTATACAACAATGCATGTTTACAGCGACCCACAGCGATTCTCATTGCAAACATGGCGGGAGGGGTGCGGTAGGACAGGGCAGATAACTCAAAACAAAGTGGGCACGGCAGGGTGCAGATGGGCAGGGCTGGGTTGGGCGGGACGGGGAAGGTTCGGGTAGGTAGGGCAGAATGTGCTACATACGATACTAGGCGCGAATACTCTTTAGATGAATTAGTTTAATTTGTTTATTCAAATACAGGATTGTGGTTAATAAATACCCGGGCAACGCCAGGTACTTCAGCTAATTTATAAAGATATTGTGGAAAAAATTATTAAAAATGATTAAAAGTTAACAATTTATTTATAATATGTATTTTGTTTCTATTTAAAACTTCTCGTTCGATTTTACTCTCTGTCGAGTACGGTATGTACTAAGCATTCATTGTTACGTAACAAATTATGCGTATTCAAGTTGCGTAACAAAAGATGATAGTTTTGGAGATCCAACGTCAATCACGTACGGAAAGTTTTGACATTTTTCACGGTTGGCATAAAAACTAGCAAAGTTATCTAGCAGAAAATAAAACATACAGTAATATAATAAATATTGTTTTCGGTGTTTGGAATGTTAAATAGCAAAAAGCTCTAAAAGAACGAAATTGGAGACGTAATTGGTGATAGACATATAAAGCAGTCACTTTCATTACAAAAACAGCCCACTGGTCGTAAAAAACGTGGAACGAATTATTGGAGTTGATATAGTAGTTGTCGAATTGAATCTCATAATTTCAAGTTTAGGAATGTAGTCAATACACATATACTTACGTTCATACCGGCATTTGCCTACTGACTAATTAATCTTACTAGCACGTTGCAATACCCTTCTGTAATTAACGACCATTTGAAACCGAACTTAATCCTGCGGCTACATTTTCCCGCCTGTGGTGTGATTATTGCATTAAATTATGAGGCCCCACAGTGCAAGCGCGCACCTGTAAAACAGGCTGTGCCGATTCCTCAGCTCGTAAAACGTCGCCCCAGCGGAATCAGTGGCCGGGCTGGGACCGGTGGGTGGCGCGGGCGGCGCAGAATAACAGCGCCGGGTGCTGCGCGCGGGGCCGCCTCGGCGCAGGTGTCGCTGCGCGGCGCCGGCGCGCTGTGGAGTGACGAACGTCAACCGCGGGCGGCGGCGGGTGGAGGGGGAAGGGGGAGGGGGCGGGGGAAGCGGAGCGTGAAACGGGACGCTGGGGTGGCGTCCGGGGCGGCGCGGCGGAGGCGGGGGCGGATGGAGGTGAGATAGCGGTGTGGCTGCGGGTGGGGTGATGGTGGTGCCATGGTCAGCAGTGGGGTTAGCGGCGACGGTGACGGCGACGGCAAGTACATGGGCTCAAGTGCAGACGGATGTGGTATCAGTGAGGCGGCGGGCGGGGGTGGTTGCGGTGTGGGAGGGGCGGCGTGCCTGAGGTGGGGCGTAGGTGGAAGCGTCGGTGTCCGCGGGGGCGGGGGCGGAGGGGCGCAAAGCGGATTGCGAGGCGAGGCCTCGCGGGCGGAATTCCGGGCGACGCGACGCGACGCGACGCGCCGTGACCTCACGCAGGCGCTCGTTAGCCTTATCAATCAGAGCGGCTCCCCGGCCTTCTCGCCGCAGTCGCCACCGCACCGCCGCCCGCGCCCGCGCCCTCGCCCGCGCCCACGCCGCAGATAACGCCGCTCGTGCCGTACGTGGGTGACAACACCATCGCGTTGTTGCCTCCGCCGCCTCCCCCTTTGCGTGCTTCATTCATTTAGTGATTCCCGGCGCGTCAGCGGCTACTGACATTAGTCCCGTAAGTGTGGAGCATGTGTTTTCCTCGACCCCCCCCCCCCCAAATCCAGTGCGGGTGATCTTTCCCCGCTGGATTGTGAGATCCGGCGCCGGCCTACCTGTCGGCTAACCGGTTTCTCTCAACCAGGTATCTCCCACCAGTGCGGTACCACCGCAGGCGGGAGAAGCGCTAAGCCCCCGACCCGTCCACCAGCATGTGAAATAGTGCATTGCATGTAGGTGTAAGTGTGTTTAAGTAAGGGGTGAGGATAGGACAAGGAAGGAGAACGAAAGATCGCGCGCTCCATGGCCTCCATGGTTTATTACGGTACTGCTCCGGGATTTTCCTGCCTGGTGTTGATCGGAGAGTCCATGGAAAACTCTCGGTCGGAGCAGCCGGGCGCGAGAATTCTCCTCCAGACAGCGACCAATCTCTACCTCGCTGACAAGGTAATGTCGGAAATCCTGCCACCGTTGGGATTAGAACTTAGTCAGAAGCACTGCAGTGACCTCACTTGATGCCCTGAGCTACCTCCCCCAGTCTCACTGCATGCGATACTGTCACTAGCAATTCCACCATGATCAACGAATTTTCGATACCTAAATACTCATCAACGGCACTACGAATTTCTTTTCCAGCCGTTACTACAGCAACAGTCTCTTCCCCGCAACAGTTATTACTGCCATCACCACCACTGCTGTCACTGTCACTTTCGCAGCTACACGTTTCGCTACGGACTCCGCTACTACCGCTAATGTCACACCATCGCCGCAACGGTTATTATTGCCAACATCACCACCACTGCTGCTCCTGACACCCTGACCGCAACAGTTATTTTGCCACCGCCACCATTGCCCCCACTGACACCGACCCTTGCTTTGCCCGGCCATTTTGACCGTCATTACCGTCGCCGCTGCCGCCACCTGATCCGATTATCGCGGGCGAACGCGGGGGCGCGTGGCCCGTTTGTCTCGCTGCGCCGGAACGCCAAGCGCCGGGCGCGAGGCAGGAAGCCACTGGAGGGGGGAGGGCTACATATCACTTCGCGCGGCTGTTTTAGATCTGTCGTTTCGAATGGGGTTGACGTCGCCTGGCAGATTCGCTGTGCATTCACTTCGTTGATTTGCGTGCAGTCGAACAAGGAGAGAAGCACCACTGAGGTAATTGGGCAGGAGTGACTACGTAAAAAACTGCAGGTAATGTTGCATCCACTTAACCACGTGTCCCGTTGTTTCGTTGTAGAAAGGATTATTTTCGACTTGGTCATATTTTTTCGGGGTAGTTTCTTATGCTTTTCAGCACGTTTAGCTTTTTTCGATGGATTTTTTTGTTATATTTTGACACGTTTTGCGGGTTTTGCGGGATGTAGGAACTTGTCCGAATTGGACACCTTTAAAAGTTAGATTCGAAACTATTTTCGCCTTTAAAATATGCAGATATTGTACAAATTTTGATACTTTTTTAGTATGATGTTTCAAAACTTAAATATGCATAAATAAACATAAAAAATAATTTTAATTATTGAAATAATGTCTACACATGACAAAATTTGTTTACTTCAGCGTCTGAAAATGCCCATTCTTAAAAAATTGTATAACTCTAGACAATAATAGTTACTCAAACGTAGATAATGGTAAAAATATACCAAAAGACTAATATGCCCACCCACTTGTCTTCCCAGAGAAGTATAAAATGTATCTGTATCTCAATTTTTTTCAGACATTGAACAATTTACAAAAATAACAAGTTTTATTACGTAAGGCTGCGGGTGTCCGTTCAAACAATTGAAGAGGGCGACGGCCTCTCTGTCCTCCGTCTCCCGTGAACACGAGCGAGCCAGGAAGGGAAACCCTGCGAAGGAAGTGGGGAGGAAGCATAGATGGAGACGTGCAGATTGAGGCTGTGAGGGGCGCAGAGGGCCACCGGCCACGCGCAGTGCAGTGGAGCCGGCGGAACAAAGGGAGCACGCGGGAGGTAAGGCGATGCCAGTGGGGGCGGCGGGAAAGCGGCCCCTGAGACACAAACCCTCCCTCCGCGCAGGCGGCGGGGCAGACAGAAGATATCGCGTCACTTCGGAAATGGCTAATGGCGACGCAGAAAAGCTCTTTCAGAAAGACACCTCATTTCTTGAGAATTTTCACATCTTTCATGGGATATTTTACAATGTTATCATTTGGTAATTAAAATTATAGTTGTATTTTAAAAGGTGAGACGGCCTTCCTTTTAATGCTTTTTCGTTTGCTACTTCAGAGTGGACGTGTATATTTCTCTCATAATCTCAGGACGTGATTTTGCTCGAATGGCGAAATAAATTGCAATAAGTTCTGAAGCGAGGGAGATTTTTTTTAATGAAAATACGAATTAGGGAAAATACGAACATTAGGGAAAATTCACTGGTACTTTCTGTCATGTGGTCAGGGGTTGAAAATATCACAAATTGGTAGCCTGTGTACCGAAATAATAGGCAGAATTAGGTAAATATATGAGGCGAATTCTTATGTAGACAGATTGAGTCGAAAGACCATGATAATAAAATTCAAAGAACTTAAAGAGTCCTGATTCTCACAGAATAGATTGTCGGAAACCTCTACGTCAAATAATTGTTTCTCAAATATGTGGGTGACGTAGAAAATAAAGATCACCTACTAACTTTCTTATCGTGAGAAACATTAAAATATATTAGTTTCTCGGAATGGTTGGAAAAAAAGAGAAAGTGTTGGTAAAGTCATAGCAAAAATATAGGTAAAACTTGGAAACGAAATGAAAATGAAATTAAACTACGAGTAGTGGTCTGCAGCAAGAGATATACTTGTGAATAAAAACTCACACAAACGTTTACGCCCACTGCTCAGTAAGAGGAAACAGAATACCCCTATATAACACTGCAACAAATTACATATGTTAACAAAAACAGATTTCACAATACTGCAATTACTTGGTATAGTTTACAAGATATTGGTATTATTTGGTATCGTATTCAGATACACAATCCAACAGTACCCAAGATGATTATACTTCCAAATCAAGCATACCAAAAAATTTGCTGTTCCGTAAGGCAACAAGTGAATTGCAAATATTTAATTGTGGGTTGCGCCTTCCTTGGATTCTTGCTGTTGTATGTCGTCATCGGTGTGGTATGAAGTGGCGAACAGGAAATGAAAATTTGGTCGGTTCGCTCAGTACGAGAGTAGACGAAATAACATAATCGAATGTGTGCACTTTTCAATCAAAATCGAAACTGGTTCATTCTGTTTTTATTTATCCCGAGTTCCAGGGTATCTAACGAAACTATAGACGCCTTTAACACGGTCGGAGATCATGTCGTTTTCTTTCAATTTGTTGCGAATTGGAAATTAGTAAAATAGATAAGGATGTAGAATCGTATCAAAACTGGGTTAAAATGGATACACGTTGACTCAACTACCAAAAATATATTTGATTAGTGTGAACATCAAAGACCATATTCGATAACTTTCTAGTTTTATACTGCACAATCCACCTGCATAATCCAAGTAATCTTACGAAATTGAGAGATTACTTTTTGCCCCCATATTTGTCATGGTGCAAGAGCGCTGTCTCTGCACGGCGATGTCGTGACGATGGTGGAGGATATCCGAAGCTAAATTTAATGATCGTGAAATTAACCCTCAGAATCCAGCGTACGGTAATGTGCGTGTCGCTCGCTGGCCGTATATTCTCCAGCGAAAGCCAATGTTGATAGGCTTGAGCTCTAACGTGGGTGTAAAGGTTAAGCCTTTCCGCAACAGAGCCCTGAGGATGGGGCTTGCGCGGGTGCTGTTCCGCTATTATGAGGAAAGGCAGCAACGAATCAGTCATTACCCTGCTCCGACTATTTCAATCTTGGGATGATTCTGAAAGACAATCAATAGAAAGGTATTCTTGCTTGGGAGGGAGGATTCGGCAGAAAAATATGTTATTCCTGTTTACATTGAAAAATAGTCCTACGGCCAGTTACAAATAACCTTACAAAAACGCAATGGAACTAGCGTACCAGTGCAACATTCCATTTCAACATTAAGGGGGAAAGTTTTTCAAAAACTTGTTTATTGGTTTAAAAAATGTATAAAGACAACTTCTAATGTGCTTACAGAATATCATGTAAAAGTTATAAACGATGCAATTGATATTTCAAACAAATTTTCAATAATTGTTCATTTTGAGACAGATGTTCTTCGAACAATTTATAACACTTCCTCAAAAACATTTGAAGTGATTATACAATTTTCCTTGAGGGTTTGATTTTTACTTTCCTTGACAGTAAAAAAAAACACAGAAAAACCTTTTAACTCTCCGAAAGTTACATACAGTTGTCTGTATGCGAAAATACAGGATCGGACACTTACAAACTTACGCTCTGAAATGTTTGAAACAGAACTTGCAATGCAATAAAGTATCGAGAAGCGCCGAACCATAAAAAATGTAATAGTAGTCCAAAACGTTATAATCCTGTAAATTACGGAGTGGAGAACGTTTCTTTGAGACCAAATTCAAAATGTTAAGGCCCTAGAATTTTTTGTTTTGGTCATACATAATTTTCTAGACTTCAACAGGAGCAGTGGCAGCATAATTTTCTAGCTGTCCGAGTGTTGCGGGTTGCAATGGACATGAATATTTAGATGCCTGTTTTTGTCAAATTCTTAATATTTTTTTAAATTAACGTGCAATTGGTCAGGTGTCCGTGAAATTCTTTCTTTAGAGACCTTATTTACAAAGACTGCTTGCGTGTGAGAGCTGCAAAACCTCTCTGTACTACTGGAATTACATATGGATACCACTGTAGATGTCTTTTCATATTTTATGTACTTGGATATTTAAATTTTCACCATCTTGAGAGTTACTCAACATAAAAAGGAGATAGAAAGCCCTCAAATATATTTTTAGGAACTACTGCAAAGAAAGTAAGTTTCCTTTGCACCGTTTCATTTATTTTGAGAGAAACGCAAAATCGTGTGGTTTGCTCTTGAGATGCGACATTAATGTATGTATGAATCTGCATTTGTGGACCCAAAATGCTTTGATCTCTTACGAAGTTACTCGAGAGCTCAAACTTTTTCGAGTATAAGTGAACTAAAATGTGCACATTTCCAGGAACACTAACGAAATTTTTTGACATGGTGTGCTTAGAGTACACAGTTTGATAAAGAGATATTCTTTCGCAATAGCTGAAAAACATTTATAAAGAACAATTAATATTTTTAACAATTATTTCCAATACTAGTAATATATTTTCATTTCCGTTACCAATAGTTTATGGCAAAACGACTTCCTTTCGTATGTGTGGTGGACACACTTCACGTGCTAAATTTGGATCCTGCAGGGACGATTCGAGTGTCTTGACTGGAGAAACGCGGCGTGGTGAACGCCGCTGCTCCTGCTCTGTGGTGGGGTGGGGGTGGGGGTGCGGGCTGTTCGGGTGTTCGCGCCCGGGGACAGGGAAGTGGGCGGCAGGTGGCGCCGCGCCGCGTGTCGTGGTGGCCACATGGGAGGGCTGATTTTGGGGGTGGGGGTCAGGGGTGGGGCGAAGATCAGGGAGCGCGGGCAGCGGCACCGGATGCAGCGAACGGAAGTGGTGGGGGTGGGGTGGGGGCAGTTGGGCGCGGAGGTGCCTGCTCGAGCAACCTGCACCCAGATCCAGTCTCGTGATGTTGGAAACCAACAAAGCGGTCTAGTAAATAGAAGGACGATGGATTTGAATTGCATGTTGATGAGTGCACACGCATTGCATTACGTCTTAAGCAAGGATGATGATTGCGCTTTGATGGCACTCTTGGTCCTTCTATGAGATCGCTACGGGGGTTTGTGTTACCTACCACTTGAACGGTGTCACATATGTTCCTGACGGATCTTTTTTATTTCGATTTTTTATTTAATTATTATTTATGTATTGCAAGTCTTGAGCAATGTTTCTTCACTATATCCTTTGACTCTTACCACAAAATCATTTTATTCAATGTGAGATACCACCATTCTGAGATCACAGCTTTCAATAATACTCTATTAAATCGCCATTTCCAGAAATGCATGCAGTTTTTAATTAAACCATTTGTATAAATAGATATTTCTTGGATTTATATATATATATATATATATATATATATATATATATATACATCTGTCTCTAAATAATTAATATATAGTGCTTTTATATATTTTCAAAACATATAAAAGTCTGAATCATGTTTAGAAGTGAGTCCAATTACTTTCTTCATTATCTCATATTATTTATAAGTACATGATTCCCTTATACTGATTAGTAGGATTGTACTATCATTTTTAAAACGTTTTCAGGTTGTGTATTGAAAAATAAAACAATTAAGCTAAGTGAATCAATGAACATGTTTGTTCATTTTTAATGAAATCGAAGTGAAGTGCTATTGAAATACAAAATTACCGCAGCGTTATTACGAAATTGATCCCAAACTGCCAATCGCGTTAATCGATTTCCTCTCTATCATGTGTTTCACGTACGGCAAGAGATTTGCAGAGGGAAGCATGATTTTCACATTGCAACTTCATCAACGTTTGCCATTAATGTTATTCCACTACTATGATTTTAATTGCTTTAATTATATAACACGTCGAGGTTCATCTTCTAACATGACTGGTTCTATTCGGATGAGGAATTAACTTGATCCCTGTTCTGTTGGTCTTGTTGCATATAAATCATATATGACTTCCATGAACCATGTGTACGAATATCTTTCAAATGCAATTACTTTTCTCAAACAAGTTTAATGTAATTAGTAGCTCCAGTTTTCAAACCGTGAAAATCTTTGTTGGAAATTAACTATATTACAAAAATTCCCATTATATTACACATGCGCCAATTAATTCTTAACATTGACTTTATGCGTATATTCACTTGCGAAAAATATGAAGTAATGTTCGTATAACATGACATATTTTCTCCCATTACTTGCAACTTTTGCAATTTTCAGAAAGTCAAAGAGTTCAACAAAACTTATACCTGTGCCATTTTTTCAGTTCACTTCCCTCTATCCAGGAACGTTAAAGAGATTTTTTTTAAATATTGCCTTTGATTCAAAGAAATTTTTACAAAACTTTGTACGTGGTTTTAACTATTTCTTTCTCTAGAGCTTTTATCCAGGTAACTGGCGGTTACCCTTTACGTCCCGATGGGACGCATATTTGACCACATACTAAACATCAACACACTTGCCGGCTCCTCTGATCTGTGGTCAGCTGAACGCGAGGCCCTCCGCGACAACACATACATGAGACACAAGGGACAATCAATCACACCCAAGGTGAAACTCGAACCCGCGATCCTTCGGACCGAAGAGCTGAGTGAGTGCACGCTCGTAGTCACCTCGGCCACCCAGGCCGAGACGTGGTTTGATTTAAAATTCTGTTTTTTTAGAACAGATTCAATTAAGGAATAGAATTTCTACTATCAATATTGTAGAATTGTATTTTTACACTTTTGCAGTTTGAGAAAATGAAAATAGTTCACCGAAAATAGAACTTGTGCCATTTTAAATGTACTTTTCTTTATTCAAGAAAACATTTAAGAAAAATTTGGAGCTGATTTTCAGAAAATAATTGTTTTAAACATATATTTCACGTAAACTTATGCAAAATCTACTCATGTTTTAAAAATATTGTTCGTATCCTTATTTAAAAATATATTTTTGATGAACTGATTTCATTAAGATAAAATTATCTATCTTCATTATGTTGTTTAAAAACTCAGGGAATTTTTGAAATGTTTGCAATTTTCAAAAATTCAAATTCAATGCAAATAATACCTGAACCTTTTATTCAAGGGTCTTTGCTTTATCCAAAAATACATTTAAATTCAGGAATTTCAAATAATTTTTGAGAAAAATTTGATAATGTTGAGGCTTCATGTAAAGGATCTCCCAAAATCAGAATATCTGTTTTAAACTCGCAGGACATTGGGTCCGTTCAAATTGATCGGGGAATATCAATTTTGGAGAAATGGTTCAGGCGCTACCGTTGATCACAGTCGGAGTCCTGCACGATATATGCGTATGTTTTAAGCAATTATTTCCTCAAGAATACTCCCATTTTTTTTCAAATAGTAAGCTCATAAAAAAACGCAAATTCAATTTTCTGTAAACTCTTTGCATTTTCAAAAATTGTACGAAATTACCATTTCAAAACTACAATAATGATTATAAAGATTTGTTCTTAACTAATTCCGTTTAACAATTGACATCTTCAAATATATGTCATTTTTTAAATTTCATTCGAATATTCCTAGGCATTTTTCGTACAAGGTCATTCATTCGCGTGTTTTTCTGCTAATATTGGCTTGAAATAAAGGAAAGTTATAAATTCGTTTTTCAAAATGTTTCCGATTTTTTATCTTTAACTCTTTTCCTAGAATGAAGAAAAAGAAGGTTAAAAATAGTGATGTAAGTTTCATTTAACTTTCTGGACTTTCGAATGTTGTAAATGTTACGAATAAGTTGAGAAAGTATGTGCTGTTGAAACTATCTTAGTTTTTCGGTATTCGGGACCCCCAGAACGTGGATTCTGCCTTCAAAACGTGTTGGAGAAAGAATTTAACTTCACAGAGGAACAAGATTTATCCTCTTTTTCGATATAAAACTGACAATAAATTTTTTTGTCGTCTTCAATATCTTTGTTCGTCACTTTCCGTGGCATCATTGCAAAACTTTCTGTTTATAATGAAAATATGTGATATGTAAAGAAGTAAAAAATGCGCGTTGAACTCAGGTAAGAAAGAAAATCTTCGCCTTGGTGTCTCTATGTTGTATTTACCAGACTCTTTCATGGCCCCAGTTCCATTTCAAATATTTGTTTCATTGTTCGCTCTTTCCTCTTTATCACTTTGTCGATAGTTCATTGAAAAGGTCATTAATTCCTAGAGATTCCTCTAGACCATTCCTTTCCACGTCATGATTTCAATTGTATTCTCTCCCTATTCTAGTGCGTTCACTTTGAATTTAATCACATTCGATATTGAGCCTTTTGTTTACTGCGCATATTTTAAAGCCATGAAGACTCCTCTAAGCTATCCATGAAAAAGTTCACATAGCTACCTCTCAGTAAAATATGACTGAAATGATTTTTAGACAATTCAAATTATTCTGCTCTCCCTGTGTTTAAAAACAAATTGAAAATGGGTATAATGATATCGTTGTATAATTGTTTACTGTATTTTAAAGTAAGGTCTGGAGTAAAGGAAATATTATTTGCCTCTGACATGTTTTATAACATATGTACAATTATTATTAATGTGCCAGTAAGCAAACTTGTGCCGTGATCACGTTTAATATTCTGTCGTTGAAGAACAGGTTACGTTAAGAAACTAGTGGTCCTACAACAGCACAAGCTTTCTCGTACTATTTCTAATTTTGAAATTTTCGAAAATTCATGGAGTTGCAATTGTCTCATTAATCTGATTTTTAGAACATATTTTATCAAAGACTTAAAATTGTATCTTCAAAATTGAACTCTTACAATGATACCTTTTGGCCATTTCTGATGATTGGTGATATTTCTTTCTTATGTTTTAAAAAAAAATTATTTATGGTCGCTTAATAACGTCATGGTCATCAGTGACCCCTGTCATTACATAATTGTATGTGCAAATATAATAGTTACAATTATGATAAGAACATGTCAAAATTTACAATTAATCACAGTCAAATGTTATAATTAATCACATTTTCACAATATATGTTTAATCAAACTACAGTTCTAATACATTATTCAGCTATATAAGGCTGTACAGTTTTGTAGTTGCTAAGAATTTTATTATTTTTGCACACCCGTCTGTAGAGCTGAATATTGATTGTAGGGTTCCTTCAATTTTTAGAAATTTTCTCATTTTATCTTATTTCTTTGTTTGCTTCCTCCATTATTTAATTATATTTTTGCCTACGTTCTCTTTTGCTTGTGCTGCATCTCTTCGATATATTTTTTGTCTTGCGATCTCTATTTTTCTCCTTCCCCTATTTTTCTCCCTTCTCTTACACTTTTATCCTCCTCACAATGACTAGTATACTTGGAAATGAATATTAATGTAAGCAGATAAAAGTACTTCTGATGTGGTTCTACACTTCCGCAAACAAAACATCAATTAGTTTCGCGTTTGTGCTATGAGGCACAGTGGATTTGAAACTCGTATTGAAACGCTTTAGCAGCTTTAGTACCCAGATTGAGTTCCGCTTTCGCACCGTTACTTTTCTACGGGCTTCTGCCAGAGGGCACTGATGGCCGAACGAAAAAAAAGGAGGCACGGAAAGAAAAAAAGAAAAGCGAGCAGCGCAGCAGCGCAACATGGCGGCGCGCGTAGCTGCGCCTTCCGCTTCCCGCGGGCGATTAAACCCCTCGCGAGGCGCACGAGGGCCTTCGGCGGGCGTTCAACTTCAATTGGCCTCTCCGCGCCGGCCGCACACGAAGAACTCTTGCGGCTGGACATGAGAGGGAATTGCCCTCCGCGCCGCGCATCTCCACGCCTGCGTTTCCCCCGGGGGCCAGGCGATGGTGGAAGCAGCCGGGAGACGGGCGATGGTGGAAGCAGCAGTCTTGGAGACGGAGTGTGTTGGTGGCGAGTGGGGTTGAAAGCTAGGGAAGGACGGGGCGGCGGTGAAGGTGACGGTGCCATGGCGGAGGTCTAGCGTCACCAATTTAAAGTTGGAACGGGAGACAGGTGATAGCCTGTTCTCAAGTTGGGTGATATTTATAACTTAGCGTGAAATATAAATTCCGTTTATAACCTTTAAATTTATATTTATTTTCTTAAAATGAAATTTAAAATGTTATTTATCTAGAAAACGTTTTTGCTCCACATGAGTTTTGAAATTTGACTAGCAATCTCATTGGCACTTACTTCGCTACAAAGTGAGCACGTTTCTGACGCAGGGATATGGAGTATTGATTCCATAGACCGTGCTAATAAGGGCTAGTGGACGGCGCAGATTTTGTGAAGGCAGAGGCAGAGTTGATGATGTGAACTTCGATAACGATAGCGTAAGTAAGAACAGTAGTAACAGTAACGGCCACACTGCGGTAGCTGCGGCGATGGCATTGGAATGACGCTGGTGCTGGCAATGAAAATGGTGACGAGAACAGTATGGTGGCGATGTTGATTTGTTTGATGTCGCCAGCAACGAAAGCAGCGATGGCAGCGATGGCAGCGTTAGCAGTATCAGTAGTAATGAAGGAGGCGGCGGTTGCACAGACGTTGTCGGCAGTGACCTGTTTGCGAAGGTTTTAATTTGATTTAATGTATTTTGTCAGAGAACAATAAAAACTGTATGTAACGTATGGGTGAGAAGTACAATCGGCGCATGTTTGCTTGAGCTTTAGAATCTCTTCTTCACCTTTTAACCATAAATAGTTGAATATTGAATTAAAGTTCACACACAACGAGGGTAGCAACACTTGAAAATACACGTTTTTGCTCCCAAGTTATAGAAACATTATTTGCATTGGTAAACGAACTACAGCTTTGATTTTTTAGTATAGCTAACAAAATAGTAACCCATAATCCCAACTCTACTCTTACCACTTCTAGGAAAATGAGAGCTCAACAATATGATAGTGGTAACTTTGATACGAGTACTGTTCCTGGTGACAGACCCGGAAATGACTGCGAAAGAGAATACTTATGAGAAGGTAGAGTGGTGACGGCAATGGCTTTGTCCTCAGGGTCACTGACAGTTGCGGCGGCAGTGGAGGAGTAGTAGCAGTGACGATATTGACGCAAGTACAGTTTTCAATGGTGATAATGATAGCAGTGATTGCAGAAGGTGGAGGCAGTGGCTGTGACTGCGATATGAAAGAGGTGGAGGTAGTAAGGAGATGTCGGCGGAGTTAAGATTTGTCGGCCGTGGCGATGGCAATGGAGGCAGCAACTCGACGCTTGTGGAAGCGTAAGGCGGCAGATGGGGTTTTGGGGTTATTTTTTCCTCGACGTGGCACAGATCTCTTTTAAGTGAACGGAGCCCCGAGCAGAGTGCGTTGTGCGCTGGAGTTGCGCGTCGTTGGCCGGGGATTTGCCACGCACGAGGCCGTCACCTGCGCTACCTGCGACCTCCGCTCTCTCATTCGCGTCCTCCCCCCCCCTTTGCGCCACGCTTTTCTCGCTCTGTAAAAACTCTGGTTTACTTTGTTTTGGGTTTATGGTGGGTGCTTCCTCAAGGCAGTTTGTGGGAGGGCATTGGAGCTCGTTGCAATTAAAGTGCTTCGGCGATATGTTGAATTCGGCAACGTAGTTGAATGGCAATTTTTTTTCTCTTTATTTCCGGTCTCTGAAAGCAAGTACGGAAGTGCAATACTTTGAAATTATGTGTCAACAAAATATTATTTATGAAATGTAAATTATACTTCAGTTCATGACTAAGTGCATTCTGCTAATGTACAATATTATATGTATTTTCTAAAGTATTCGATGTAATATATTTATACTGAGCTTATAAAATGTACAGATATCTAATGCTCTATATTCTTCTAGAACTCTTCGTTCTGTCTATTTTGCGATGATGCTGTTACTTATTTATAAACAAAGTCCAATTTAGTTCTTCGAACTTGTAGTGTCATGTTTAAAGTCTAGTAGTATATAGCATTAAAATCTGCTCTTCTGTTGAAGGGACATAACATTCTAGGAAATGAACTTTGTGGGAGCATCTGATGATCTAGGTGAGTTTTCTAAAAGCTTAGTGAACAGTTAGACATTATGATTTTGTGTTGTGTCGATTTAATTTATAGCGTTGTGCGTTTAGTTGTACTTGGTCTATACCATTTCAATTTTTGTATTTTCTTATTCAAATGTATTATCCATGACGTAAGAAGTGTTAAATGGGGTTCATCTGTAAAGGGAAGTTAAACAGTTTTGGTTTTTAGCGAGTTTTCTCTGGCTACATCTCTGCACTTCCAAGTAACGAATCTTGCGAAATTGCGTGGAAGCGTACGAACTTTGTGAGGTTGTGCACTTCCTTCGAGGTGCAGATTGCAGGTCTTGCGTCGTGTGGGCTGGATGGGCGCTTTTCTCTAGCGAAGTGCCCGCAGTCTTTGGGAACAATCCCGAGAAAGTAATGTCTCTGCTCACTTCATCGAAGTTCGCGAGGCGAAATGAAGCTCTCATGTCCCGTCCTGGGAGCGCGAATGCCGTTTGCGATCGTCATTTCGAGCTGCTGGCGAGGAGTCCTAGAAGTAGTTCCCCGAAGGAAGCGTGTGAGGTGTGGGCGAGGCAGTGTAACGCGGTAAGTTGAAGAAGTGGATAAACACTCGGGGAGGACAATGCGCATCCCGCTCGCTGCTTCCGCTGGCCCTGTGCCAGAGCGCTGCTTCTGTATCTTTGGGGGCGTTGCGCTCTGCATTGGAAGCGTCGTTTGGGGCCTGTGACTGCTGTTCGTTTAGCTTTAAGACGGAAGGCGTGTGATGGAGATGCTCCTGGCTGAGAGATCAAAGGAAGGAGAAGCAGCTGCATTGGGCTTCTGCGGTTTAGATTAGCAAGGAAGAAAGAGAGAGGATGTCTGGACGGCCCCTTTTTTCATGCTTTTTTTGTCAAGCGGTGACACACTCGGAACTTCAGTTGCTTTATTTCATGTAGATATATTTTAAGGAAGTTATTGTTTCCTTCGTTTAGGGTTCGAGTAAGATTGAAGTTGATTTATCATCTAAACCCGATTCACAGTAATAGGAATAAATAATTACGTAAAATATTTTATCAAGTACTTGCATCTACAAGAGAAAATGACATCTACATAAATCGAATTCGTGGAAATAATTACTAATTGAAATGTTTTAATGTTATATGCTCAGGAGCATCTCTTGAGCCAGAATGCTACGCGATTGTTCCAATATATATATATATATATATATATTGAAACCCATAATATGCGTTTCATTACACTAATTAGATCATTAGTGTAAGAAACCAATTGCTATTTTGAACTGTGCGGTGCGCGCGCTGGGCGCGGCGCGCCGGGGCCGGCGAGCAACCGCTGCCTCCGCCGACGGTGCCACCGCCGCCGGGAGGCTAGCGTGTGAATTTCGGTTGGAACTGGGTAGCCGGCACGTGTAAGCGGCCGTTAGGGACAGTCGAGCCGTGCCGCCCGTCGATGCAGGACGTGGCCGGCGTGCTCCCGGTCAGGGAAAAGTTCGTTAGGAGAATAGAGAGACGTTAGCAGAGCGGCGACGAGTGCGGACGTGCGGCGAGAGTTTTCCGCCGGTGTATGGACGCATATAACATTGCGACGTATTTATGTGCTATTAGGAACCGCAGAGTAATTGACGTGTACATAGAACATTAGAAGTATCAGTATAATGAAAGATTAGTGTTGGTAGAATAATTGATGTTGTTCTTATTAGTTGGCGCGGTAGAAACGTTCTTGAAATTGCGCGGTACAGAACTGTGACCAGTATACAGAGTAGGCGCGGGTTGTGTAATTAAACCCACTGACGGACAGTGATTCGAGGAAGGTGCGAAGCCGAGGTGTCAAGATCCTGATCGGGGAAGAATTGTTGGAGCATCAGCCGTGGGCGATTACCACGCCACCCGACGCTGACGGCCCGCAGCAGTAGCAGAGGTCGACAATCCTGTCGACACGAGCGGTTCTACGAACACCATAGGTATTCGATCGGGGCCCCGCAGGTATGAGAAATGCATTTCACTCTTAATCTTGGTACCAAGGCAGAGTGCAAAAACGTTGTCTGATTATGTAAATAACAGATGTGATTTAAAATAAATCTTGTTTATAATTGTATTTCAATTTATGATTAACCACCCCAACGTTGCACCAACTTATCCAGGGACCCATTCACGTAAAAGATACCCTCTCTTAGTGTTGTATTGCAGTGAAAATACCCGGCACCACCAGGTATGTCACAGCTGGCGCCCGAACAAGTGGATAACGTATAATTAAGAAATGTGGCCTTAGGAAAGTTGGTGAAATGTTGGAAAATAATGTGCATGTAATTGATGTATAGTAATGCAGGGTATAGATGAGAAGCAGGCAGTGCAAAGTGTATTATTATAGAGTACAAAAAAAAATAACAATACATGTGTTAGCAAAAACATGCACAAGTCAAATAAGCATAATGAAATGTTGATAATTACAAAAATGTAGGGGAAGTAGTAATAATTCTTATGAGAATATAAAGGTGGTTAATAGTGTTGTACAGATTATGCACAAAATTGTTTTTTTGCTGGGAACATTCACTCAGTAGTGCATTATCTATTGGTGATGGTAAAGTGTGGGGAATTTATTAGAAAGATACCAGGTTGGGAAATATATACCAGCAGTGTGAATGTTTGTTGTGAATATCTATATGATATTATTGAGGAAAATTCAGGGAGGAGATATGACATGCAAATGTGAATGATGATTATGTACATAATATAGCAATAAGTGCGTTGAAAAGTAATTTCAATTAATAAGGGATTTATTATAATTTGAAAGCATTTTTGTGTAATAGTATTAATGAGTCTATTAGCAGTGTATATGTGTTTCAATGGTAATAATATTATGTATTGTAAGGATTATGTTTATGCATTGGTAGGTGAGTGGAAATTTATATGGCTATTGAATTAGTGTTATGGTGTTTTGGTGGTGAGTGAGGGTTGTCCGTCATTAGTTAGCAATTGAAATAGGTGTGAATTAATCCATTCACGAAGGATACAGTGTTGTGGCGGATATAGTTACTTCATAGGATAACTGTGATATCGCTGGTAGGTGAGGCAAGTGGAAAATTTGTGCGGTATTTTGGTGTAGTGAGAATTGATTGGACAGCTCAAAGCAACAGAATGGAGGCGCAAAATATAGCGCTGGACCGGGAAGAGAAGGCGGATGAAGTAGGGGAGATAGATGTAGGAATTGATAATAGCATACCATCGGAAAGCAGGGATAGTGGCATTGGAAGTCGGTTAGACGACACGTCAGGAGATAGCTTCAATAAAGATGTACAAGTTACGTCAACACCGATGATTCAGGCAGCAGGAAATTCAAATCGGGGGGGGGGAGAAGATACCAATCTAAATATAATGCAGATGATGAGGGAGATGTTCGAACAACTAAATGGGAAATTAGACGAACAGAATGGGAAGATATTGGATGGACAGAATGAACAGAAAATATTCACAGTGGAGCAGATTAGGAAGTCAGCTGAGGAGCAGAAAATATTTACAGAGGAGCAGAACAGGAGGTTAGCTGAAGAACTGAATAGGAAAGTAGAGGAACAGATTGGGAAGCTGGCAGAAGAACAGAATAGGAAATTAGATGCAATAGGGGGGCGAATAGGACGCGCCGAAGAACAAATTGTGTTAACGAAGAGTGAGATGGCCAAAATCGCGGAGCGGGTAGAAAGTCACAAGCAATGGACTGCCGAAGAATTAGGGAAACAGAAAAAGGAGTTAAAATCCCAAGTACTTAATTTGGGGGGAGAATTAGAGAATAAACTATACCAGCAATTAGATGATAGAACCGCTAAGCAGGACGAGAAAATTGAAAGGATACAATTGGTAGTCAAGGAAGAAGTGCTGGAGACTAAGAGGGAATGCGAGGAGAAGGTTGTGTCATTACGAACAGAGATTGAACAAATAAAAGAATGCAAGGCATCCCCAATCGCAGCAAGCGGGACGGTACCATTTACCCCCCCAAGATCACTAAAATTTTCAGGAGACGGGAGAGAAAATCCATGCATATTTATGAAGGCAGCAGAACGACATCTAGATGTTATCAATACTTCGGAAAGGTGTAAAATACAATTATTATATTTAATGTTAGAAGGCAACGCAAGGATATGGGCCGATACATTTGATAAGTTTCCCGAATCAGTAAAGGCATTTAAAGATCGATTCCTTGAGCGGTATTGGAATGAGGAAATTCAAATTAATTTTAAAATCAGCTTAATGAATAATCATTACAACCAGTCAATGGGAAGTTTGCGGGAATACGCAACAAGGCGTATTATGGAATACAAAACGCTATCCCCACCGATGAGCGATCAGGAAATAATATGTGTACTGACGAGACAGTTCCCAGTTACGGTGCAGAATCTTTTACGTAGTGTGCAGCACACCGACCTGGAAAGATTCCAGAATGTGTTAGGAGGGTACGACTTGACATTTGCAGGCGTACCAAAGAACAGAAATGAAGGGAATGTTAATATGGTTAGATCGGAACGTAACCAGGGGCAAGGGAATGATAGGAACAACGATTACCAGAGAAACCAACGCGGAAGAGGGGGAGACGGATGGAGACCAGAGCCGGGGAACCAGAGACCGGACTGGAATAGATCTAATTCAAACCGTACGGAGACGCGAGGCGGGGGCGGGAATGCACCCGACCGATTAGCACAGCCTAGCACAAGTAGTGATCAAGGACACTATTTAAACTAATAGAGTCCGCGGTGATAGGTGGCCCCATTGCGGACGCGGAAATCGATGACGTAAACGCGGTCTCCATAAACGCTATGCAGCCGGTAACCTATGATACCCAACCGTGGCGGAGATGTAAGAACTCAGCGGTCAGAATCAGGAAATGTCCCACGATATCGATAGAATGTGAAGGTATAATTAAAGAAGCTTTAGTGGATACAGGGTGCACGACTACAGTAGTATCAGAAGAAATGTATGAGGAGTTAAAAGCAACAGGAAAAGAAGTAATGTGTTTGCCTATGAATAGGGCGTATGTGATTGGGGCAACTCAGAAGAAGTCAAGCCCCATCACAAAACAAATCATGTTTCAAGCCAGAATTGGCAACCAAGTATACGAGATGGTGGCCCTGGTAGTCAAAAAATTATTGTATTCGGTAATCATAGGGATGGATTTTCTGGTCGATCACAGAGTAAATATAGATCTAGAACGGCAGGTGGTAGAACTGGGGAGCCAGGCGGTAGGATTTGACTTGGGGATGGACGAAGAGTACGAAGCGTGTACGGGCGTAATGGCAAAAGATTCATTAGAAGAACAGCTGAGGCAGCAAACGGAGAAGCAGATTGAGAAGTTTGCGGAAGAACAGAGCAAAGAATTAGGTAAACAGAAAAGATCCGAGGAGGAACAGAATAGGAAGGCGGAGGAACGGAATAGAAAACTAATAGAACAGAACGGGAAGGTGGTTGAAGAACAGATTAAGAAGCCGGCAGAAGAAATGGGAAGAATCACAGAAGAACGGAATAGGAAGCTTATCGAAATATGCGAAAAACCGTATGGGAAAGCGGAGGAACTGGATAGGAAAGATGAGGTGCTAAAATTTCAATCATGCCATCAAGTAGATGCTAGGGTAGCGGTAACAGATAGAAACGAGGGGATGACGAACCAAATCCATGAGGAAGTCAAGACAGCGGAGGGCAAAACGGTGGAGGTCCAAATCGAGACCGAGGAGGATGTTTATAAAGTGAAAGTGAAAACGGAAGAATTGAAGTTAATAATGGAAGAAGAAATGGAAATGAAAATAGAAGAAATGGAGCGTATAGTAGAAGAAGAAATCGGGGAAAATATACAAGGGTGCGAAGAGAAAAGAGCACAAGAAGAGTTTAAACAGGAAGAAGACGGGAAAACGTCGCCAAGTGTCAAGTATGGGGTGACACAAATTATGCCTCCAAAGTCGATGAAATCTCTGGGAGATGGGGCGGAAAACCCTAAGGTAGTTATGCGAGCAGAAGAACGGCACTTAGCATCAAACAACATATTGGAAGGATACAAGATCAAGTTATTACACCCAATGTTAGAAGAGAACGCCAGGACATGGGCAGAGAATTTTGGTATATTTCCGAAATTTTTGAAGGAATTTGAAAACAAGATTTCTGTACGAAAGCAGAATGAAGAAACCCAAATAAACATCAAGAGCGACCAGAGGAATAGCCATCACAACTACATCACGGGAAGTCGTAGTGAATACAGAACGAAGAGTACTATGGAACCAAAAACATTGTTTGCCACTATAAAATATCAAGGAATTAGTTGCGTGTCAACACGACAGGATCCTGTCACCGTGCAGAGCCTACGGGGCAGAGCAGATGATACCGATTTAGGAAGGGGTTTGAAGATATTGGAGGGGTACAACTTTATGTCTGCAGACGCCCCAACGAATGGGAGTGAAGGAGATGTAGGCAGGTCAAGAATGGAGCGAAGTCAGGGGCGAGGGAAGAGTGATGGTATGGTCAACCATTGGTACAAACGTAGAAGAGGTCGTAGCTGGAAATGGGATGATACCTATCAAGATGTGTTCAACACGCTGGAAGCCATGTCCTACAACTGTGAGTTAGGAAATCACTGTCAGCAAAATGGGAATGAACTGTTGCACAAGAGACAAGACATAGTAGGACATTACAAGCTTCAAATCGGAAACCTGGTTCAACATGGATGGAAAATAGTGAAGTGTAAATAACTGTAATATTAGTGTTAATATAAGTAATCACATGTTAAGTCGATTCTAGGTTATAAGTGCATATAGGGCGTTGGGCAACATGCAAGACAGTGCGACCATCGGTAGTGACGATGTTACTAGTGTGAATTTTTCTAAAAGCGGGAAAAATTCAAAAAAAAGAAAGGGGGGGGTGATGAAACCCATAATATGCGTTTCATTACACTAATTAGATCATTAGTGTAAGAAACCAATTGCTATTTTGAACTGTGCGGTGCGCGCGCTGGGCGCGGCGCGCCGGGGCCGGCGAGCAACCGCTGCCTCCGCCGACGGTGCCACCGCCGCCGGGAGGCTAGCGTGTGAATTTCGGTTGGAACTGGGTAGCCGGCACGTGTAAGCGGCCGTTAGGGACAGTCGAGCCGTGCCGCCCGTCGATGCAGGACGTGGCCGGCGTGCTCCCGGTCAGGGAAAAGTTCGTTAGGAGAATAGAGAGACGTTAGCAGAGCGGCGACGAGTGCGGACGTGCGGCGAGAGTTTTCCGCCGGTGTATGGACGCATATAACATTGCGACGTATTTATGTGCTATTAGGAACCGCAGAGTAATTGACGTGTACATAGAACATTAGAAGTATCAGTATAATGAAAGATTAGTGTTGGTAGAATAATTGATGTTGTTCTTATTAGTTGGCGCGGTGGAAACGTTCTTGAAATTGCGCGGTACAGAACTGTGACCAGTATACAGAGTAGGCGCGGGTTGTGTAATTAAACCCACTGACGGACAGTGATTCGAGGAAGGTGCGAAGCCGAGGTGTCAAGATCCTGATCGGGGAAGAATTGTTGGAGCATCAGCCGTGGGCGATTACCACGCCACCCGACGCTGACGGCCCGCAGCAGTAGCAGAGGTCGACAATCCTGTCGACACGAGCGGTTCTACGAACACCATAGGTATTCGATCGGGGCCCCGCAGGTATGAGAAATGCATTTCACTCTTAATCTTGGTACCAAGGCAGAGTGCAAAAACGTTGTCTGATTATGTAAATAACAGATGTGATTTAAAATAAATCTTGTTTATAATTGTATTTCAATTTATGATTAACCACCCCAACGTTGCACCAACTTATCCAGGGACCCATTCACGTAAAAGATACCCTCTCTTAGTGTTGTATTGCAGTGAAAATACCCGGCACCACCAGGTATGTCACAATATATATATATATATATATATATATATATATATATATATATATATATATATATATATATATATATATTGTGGGATACATCATACCAACGTGAGAACACTGTCGCTCTAACAAAATAAATACTATTCAAGTATTTATAGTATATTGTTGTTTTCATTTGAACGTATTAATATTAGAATTATAAAGCCCAAGTTAAAATCGTCATTTGTTTGAGTAATAGTTCAAAAAATTGAATAATTTATTTGGTTTTCGTTATGAGAAAGCTTTTTAGTAACTTCTACAAACATCCATATATTTTATTTATATAAGAAAAATACCAAGATCTGCGAGGTCAGATGATGTCTTCCGTTGTTTTTCCAGAGGTAAGAGCTGCGTTTTTCTGGCCTCTTCAGCTTTTTAATCAATTTTGTTGCATTTACGATTCTGTGTGAGACACAATTGGCTAATGCATCTCAATGATTCCTCTTCCGCCCCCACTCGCACACATAACGGGCCCTTTTTCAAGTACGCGCTGCACTTCCTCAGATTGCGAGATCAAGGGGCTGCAGGGCAGGGAGGCGGAGCTCCCAGACGGCGCCCCCCCCCCCAGGAACGAAGGAGGCAAAGAAGAAGAAGAGAATGACGTAATGGAGGAAGGATTAGGGGGAGGGCACGGAATAGCTGTTTGTAAATTGAACAGTGTAATACTTCTTTTAATGTCTGTTTTTATGCATCGTAAACACGGGCAAGTGTACATTAAAATACACGTGATTTTGTTCGAGAAATTAATTCGCCAACTTAACAACTCATTTGAAGTGAGACTCTGTTTCCGGATCATCAGTGTCAGAGATGCATGTGTTCGGCCAGCACGTGAATGTTTTTAAAAAAATATTAAAGCGAGTTACAAAACTTGTTTCTTTAAATATAGTATGTATGAAGAAAATTTTTAAAATAAATTTATGTAGCCCATCCTGTTTAGAAGACTGCGTGTAACTTAAAAAGAGAACAGTTATTGACGAATAAAGAAGATGACTGATTGTTCCCGAGGACAAACGTAAAGGTGTTGAATAAAGAGCAGACTTTCAGATAAAAAAAATGCATACAATCCATTGATGCATTTTGTATTTTCTCTTTTTTTTTCGAAAACTCTTTGTTATTGATTACTTACTCCGCGCGTCTCTGGACCGTTTTTTTCTCTTTTCCCGCAGGGGAATAAAAATCTCCCTGGTTCTCAAATATTAATATGGTAATGATTACATCGCATCGATTGGCTCCGTTTCAATAGAACCCACTCTCGTGAGCACATCGCATTTTGCCTCGATTATCACTGATAAGACTCGCTCTTAGATACTAACTACCCCGACTTTTGAGTAGACTTAATCAAGCAAATGGTTGTTATTAAATTTCTAAATCAAACGGTTTATTTTAAACTGTCTACCATAAGCAGTCGTTTGGATTCTACTATCAAGATCCAATGTTTGTATTATTTTTACTAAAACAGTGCTTTACGTTTTTTCTATTAATCGTGAATTGTTGAAATTGAGAA
Organism: Gryllus longicercus; assembly: GCA_038098605.1. Taxonomy (NCBI): domain Eukaryota; kingdom Metazoa; phylum Arthropoda; class Insecta; order Orthoptera; family Gryllidae; genus Gryllus; species Gryllus longicercus. The sequence continues at coordinate 1,222,458 of JAZDUA010000096.1, forward strand.
AATGTTTCATTCGGAAGTATATTTTGATTTCTAATGCGCGATGTCTCATTGCAATTCGTGCCTCTCTGTCCCAGTAATCGCTTTCTGTGGTTGGAAAAATGTGTTCGAAATATGACAATATTCTCTTACTTCCTACTGCCTTGGAATTTTATTTTCACGGACATAAACGTACATTATGCTGTCATCTTCGCTTCCCTACCTCCTGAATCTGCGGCAGATCCGTGTTACCCTCCTGTTATACGATAACGTATCCGCAGCTTACATTTATTCCGTTGCCCAACCGCTTACTGTTCCGGGGCTCGCGGCGGCGTAGGGAGGAGGTTTTGCCGAAATACGGAGGGTGGATAGTCAAGGTTGGCGGCGATCCAGCGCTGCTGGAGACAACTTAAGTCGTCACTCTGGTTAACAAGCGCGCGGAACCGACGCGCGCGACCTCTGCAAGAAAACCTAATAACTTCTCGAGCGAGGACGAGCGGGGAATGGGGTACAGTCCTGCGCGTACGTAACCAGAGGAGAGAGTTCGCCCAATAAGACGGTCGTGAAAGAGATTTGCCGGGGCGGCAGCGGTTGGTATCTCGCGGAACCACTGTGGATATCCCCGATTCTCGGGTTGGCAGTACTGACAATCGTTCGTTTCTTAGCCGACTATCGCAGTTTCTTTACTTTTAGGTTGATTTTAAATGGTATTTTAGAAAAATATTGGACTGAACTATACTCATATTTAGAGACGAAGTTCAAAAATTTGTTTTACGACAACAGGCATGCAAAAAGGCATTTATTCTAGTTAAGGTAGGGGTGTAACAAGGCATTTAAACAATGAAAAATCATCATTTAATAGGAATGATTGTATATACGAGTAATTAACAATTCAAATGAATCACATTTTTATTCTAACTTCAAAATTTATATTAACACTTACATGAAAGGAAACGATCATTTTTTGGTAATCTTCATTGCACATGACCACTTGTTATGATGATACGAAACTGTTTTACTGGCGATGCCTTCTGTACGAAATGCTATTGTGGACTCTCTTTTCAATCTTGAAATGGCTTCAGTGAGCCATTTGGCTGGAACCTCCGCTTCCACATATGGACAAAACACGAGTTGTCCAGGTTCGAATATACGTTTCCAGCTCGATAGAGATTGGTGCTACAAGAAAACGAGTAAAATAATAAGGAAAAAGGTAAAAGAAGATAAAACACCAAAAATATGTCACATAGCCTAAAATAGGCAAAATGGCAATCTAACAGAACAATAGAAGCAGAAGTAACTAAATGATTACTATTGTTATGAAAGATAATAGTAACAATGAAAAAGACATTTTTGCCAAACTTTCAGACTTTTTCCCATATCAGATGCTTCCTTGCATGTATAAAATTGTTTCATGGCATCTCTGTTATTAGGAACTTTTTATTTATCGTAATAAATTAAAAGTAATATTTTTATCCGTAGAATGTCAACCAGTGACTGACGTTAACAATACGTTTCAATTGTTCATATTCCGAAGAAAAATGTTTAACATTCAGTAAATTTCATAGGGCAACAAAATGCGAAAATTACAATACTTGTATACTCAAAAATGGCAAAGAAAAGCATTGTTTGAATCTATTTCTTTTGTACTTATTGATGCTTTAAATAGTTTTCATTTAGCACTCTTAGATTTTGCTATTTTCTGAAATACTGGGTGTATACCATACCCTCTTCGTGCTCGTAATTAAATGTTTTGCAGCTGCAGCCTATAAACTTCAAAGGGCATTTTCTGATATTCAAATGTTGTATGCATTCGCATGAAGCATAAAAATGCTATCTTCTGAACCAGAAAAGACATGTATAAGTATTTTTTTTTGTTTTAATACCAATTTTTTCTCCTCAGTGCATATATCAAAAACTGAGGGTATTGCATTAACCTGCTTACGAAAATTAAATGTTTTTAAACATGTCGAAGAAAAAATTATGAAAAATGTAGTGCAATAAAGCGACGGTATGTTATGTAAATTGATATTTTTACATTTACGTAGTAAAATAAAATTTAAGTTTTCCACAATAAAGTCATTGGAATTCATTCATCCTCAGATATGATGTACACGCCAATTTCCCGATTTTAAAAAATCTAATTAAAAATTGAAATTAAAAAAGTTTAAAGTTTTCATTTTGATGTGAGAAGTAAGCACAGAAACTACATTAGTTTATCAATAATGAATTAAAAGCAATAGTTAGGATCCCCTTGAGTAATTAAAACCAAATCGTGAGATGACTCTGATCCAACTTCAATCAAACATCACAAAGCGATTGTGAGAGATTTATGTGGAGTTGGTAAAGCGTTCTCGTCTCTTGTTTTTCCACTGAAACGGAAAATAGTACATAGTCGTATTTTAACTAGCTTTTCAATTTTTCTTGCTTCGCAAATATTTTTTGGTTGCAATATTTAAAATTTGGGACATGTGTAAATGAACTTCCTTTACAGGAACTACATATTTGCAATTCGGTGTGGTTTTCGAAAATAAAGAAGCAAATTAGGCAGTGCTTTATATGTTAGATACACATTCATATCAAGAACATGATGCTACTACTTTCATTTTACTCTCCAGGTGAAAATTCCTGTTGAAACGATATTGGCATTATTTCCTTTCATTGTTCATAAATATGTAAAGTGATGCGAACAAATTATGTAGAAAAGTGATGTAGAGAACTTTATTATAAATGCGTACGATATTGAATATTTTAAAATAAGGTATGCTAACGTTTTGTTAAAAGCAATTTTGCTCTTATGTAATTAAATATTATCATGAAACTACAGCTATTTGCGATGGCATGCTGAACAATAAAAAGCATCTTCCTCATTTAATAATAGTGTTAGTAACAACAAACACTTAGAAAAATCTAGAAGTATAAGAATTGTTTTTCTAAACATTTTTTATTTAAATATAGACGGAAGTTTCAATGTACCAACTTCTAGACTAGTTCACATCTCTGGAACTCAATTTTGTAGCATCATCCATAATATCGAAATTCCAGACCTAGGGGAATTTGCGATGTAATTATGGGCCTCAAGTTGTGCGCTTCGGCATATCGAAACTAGCTGAGGGCGAATATAATACGCATGTATCTGAAACATTGACCATCTACAAATGCTTTTGTAATTAAAAGATATTACACTTTTTTTATGATACGACGTTAATATGTATGCCTAACGCCGCGATAAAGATGAATTTGCTTTTTAAATTTTCATTTTGTTCTTTCTAAGTCAAATATTGTCACTGAATGAGCTTATTAAAAGTAAGAGATATATTTTCCATACCCACCATTTTAATTTTTGATAAATTACCGTATATCAAAACAAAAATGTAAAAAATATGTACTTTATATGATTGTTCCAAGATTGTGTAAGAAATGTTTGATATAAAGAATTAGAAAGTGCTCCGAACTTTTCAAAATACAATGTTTACCACAAAGGGGGTTACGTTTACAATTGATTTTGAACTTACAAATTCGAATTCCTCCTGTTCGCCTGTTTAATTCCAAATTATCAAATTTCAGTTGTTTGAAAACAATGGTTATTTATGTGCAGAACCTTATTGTTGGAGGCTTTTGAGCGCTAGGGGGCTTTGTTCTGGCATTCACCCAGTAGCGGTTTTGGCCAAAGCGCGAAGTTAGACGCAACGAAGATGGAGGAGGAGAGTATTTAAGGACGTTTCCCTGCAACTGCGCCCGAAAGTTCCTCGCAACAGCTAAGCAGGGTTGAATTCTGTAATAGGCCTGATAGAGGTCCTCCTCGCCATCGGCGCCTGCCTCTGACGGATCGTTGCGCCCCTCCGAGGTGCTCGAGACGTTCGCTGCACGGGGAGGGAGGCCGTAATGAGAGAGCGGAGACCCAAGCAGGAGATAAAGTAATGGTACTAACAAGTCACTATTTTTAAATAAACATTTTTTATTTGTTTTTTATTTAAATAAGATATATCTAGTAAGCATTAGCCCACTTAGTGTAGCATCGTTTCCGGTTTGGTTTAATAAGTTGCTCATTAATAGGCACATACCATATATTTATAAATTACCATCGCCTGTCATCGTAAAAACATTTTATTAATATATTTTTTCTTTATCGGTCGTGCCTCCGTCGTGCGTTAGTTAATTCCAAAAGAACAAAAAATGTTTACATATTTATAAGATCTATAGTTTTTGTTACTGAATTTTTTTAAAATGTTTATGATAATTTATTATTCAGTAACACATTATATTATTATTATTATTATTATTATTATTATTATTATTATTATTATTAGTATTATTATTGTTCGCGGATCGGTCATCATGAGGCCACGCGATACGTGCATCCTACCGGGGCTCTGTCATGGTTATCGGGATAGGTGTACATTACTTTTCTGTTAAGGGATCAGCATAATACTAATAATTATGTATTTAAAATAATATTGTAGATGATTAATAATGAGATAAGGCAATTATTCTTGTTTTATGAAATGACGAATTATGCTTTAGGACATCCCATAGATTTTCCTCTCACTAATCACGCCTCAATCATGTGGATACCTTGCGCGAGGTCGACTGTAGCGCGGTCTACCGCACTGTACAGTACTAAGTAAAACCGCCTTTTTGGTGTTCCAGTTGGTTTCATTGGAACTGAACCGGATTTCATTTTACTACTCAAATATATTGTATTCCTCAATCAGTGATTTCTTTCCTGAATTAGGGTTTGTCATCTTTCACGGTTTTCGAAAAAGACCGATAACCTACACATCTCGCCAAACTAACCAGAAAAGTATGCGATTTGTCCGGCAAGATAATTGTCTGTAATGGTTTTCAGACACTCATTTTTTTAGGATGTTTATGACTTGATAAAAAGAGTTTGCACAATTTGTAATTATCTCAATTGTACTACTTCAAATAGCGCAAGATTGAAATATGCAACCCCACGCACAAAAAGAAAGTTAATAATTTCTTTCACCGTTGAATAACGCTTTGTCTTCATGTACAATGCAGCAAAAGTTCCCATAAAAGTAACAAAACTGTTTTATCCTGCCTAAATTCGTAGAAATCAGCGGGGAGCGATCAATACCGGACCAGTTACAACTGTGACTGCTACGTGTAAATAAAGGGAATGGAATTGGTTAATTGGAACAAACAAGGTTATCATGATTGACGGCAAGAGCTCGAAGGTGCAATGAAACACATTTTAGCGACAAAATTGTGTATCAACGAGGAAAGCAACGGATAAAGGTTTCGGGTTATAGTCAGAAAGCGTGATTCATGTAGAAGAGTCGAATTGTAACAGCGAGTTCCAGATGAAAATAGTTGATAAAGTTGAGTGAATTGACAGAGAGTAGAGTTGAAGAAGAGATGGATCCAGTTTGAAGGAAAATTGAAATAATCGGAGCATGCGCAACACAGTCTGTCAACGGCTGCGAGTCCCGAAGTTGAGGAACTGATGCTCGTACCTTTCAGAGTGCGCTGTTGACCTTCTGAGCCTATACCGGTGTTTTGAGTCAATCGGTTGCTTTGAAAATGAGCCCAACATTCCGGTGATATGGCAGGTGCATAGAAGCTGGAAAATTACAACAAAAAACTTTCTATAGGAATTCATGAGACAGAAACTAAAACTCAAAAAATATTATTTTAAGTTAATATATACAAGTATAATGAAGAACACACTCGCGTGATGTTTCTCACCTACAATAACTCATTCTGTAAATAGGAGGAATATTAGACAGTTAGATACGGAAACTTATTGATCTTGTACAAACATTCTTTAGTTCGTAAATAACAGTTTTTGTAAGCGAAAACAGCTTCATATGGCAAGCAAATTTTCAACATTTCAGATCATCCTTGCTTTAAAGTGGGGATATGGTTTAAAAAGACCTTCCTTTGTGGACGTAAGAAACATGGCAATTGATGCGTGATTAAGAGATCATGACGTAAAAATGAGCGATCGATTATGCACAATGATAACGATTATTTCAGAGTAATGATTGACATGGTGTGCTCATGTCGTATCCTACCTTCTAACATAATGAGCAAACTTCTAAATTTTCCGTGTTGAATCTACTTCATGCGCCTTTGGGGAAGCTTCTGAAGTATTATACTTACCGGATTTTTGGCCAGTGGTGTCATATAAATTATATAAAATTGTTACATATCCTAAGTGTAGTATATTATAAGAGGAATGTTATGTATAGAATGCATAGGAGACAACATGAAGAGTGAATATGGAAACTAGGAGATAAGAGGTAGTCAAAGAAAAACTTCATGCGATCAAGCTCGTTTGGGGAAAAGGGAATTAATTGGAGAACATTTTACGCGGGTGGTTCCCACAGACGGTGCAGATGTGGACCACACGCACCGGTCGATATCGGTTCTCGTTTCACCTAATCTCCCTTCCTTCCCCAGCCCCACACCGCACCGCTTGCCGGGGCCTTTGAAGTCAGGCGGAAGCCACGAAAAAAAGTCCGAGATGGCTTTTGTCGGCCAACTTGGAGGGAAATCTTGGCCGGCGCAAGTTGGTCATCTAATTACCGGCTGATGGGCGCGGCGGCGGCGGCGGCGGCGGCGGCGGTCGAGCGTGCGGGGGCGGCCGCGCGTAGCCGGGAAGTCTGCGCGGGAGGGAGGTTGCGGTGGCTGTGATGGCGCCGGTGCCTGTGCGGAAGGTCAGGGACCGTTGAGCAAGGGACGGGAGTGGGGGAGGGGAGACGAGTCGCCTCGAAGGGCCGGGGCGGAGCGGAGCGGGAGGTGCGTTAGTGGACGCAACGGGGGGGGAGGGGGGGCTAGACGCTCGGCTGAAGGCGAGCGCGCAAAAAGCCGGGTGACGAAGCGGGGCGACGAAAGCAGTAAAGTCGCCGACGCGACGCGGCGCGAGGAGGGGCTCGGGAGTTCGGCAGCGGAGCGCGTCACGACGTGAGCGGGGCGGTTGAGAAATTGCGGCCGGCCGGCCCGCTTCACCCCGCCGAATCGCTCTTCCGCTTGTCTCGCCTCGCTGCGCTGTCCGCGCGCCCGCGCGCCGCGTCACTCTGTGCCGGGGAGCGGGGAGAGCGCTTAGAATGGGGCGCGGTGGGGTGCGGAGCAGAGACGAGAGGAGGGGGGCGGGGCTGGGAGGAACGGAGACACACAAGGCGAGCGAAGGGAGAGGAGCAAAGCAAGCCCGAGAAGTGAGAAGTGGGGCGGAGGGGAAAGAAGCGGGGTGGAGAGGAGCGGAGCGGGGTGGAGAGGAGCGAAGCGAGGCGGGGCGGAGAGGAGCGAAGCGGGGCGGAGAGGAGCGAAGCGGGGCGGAGAGGAGCGAAGCGGGGCGGAGAGGAGCGAAGCGGGGCGGAGAGGAGCGAAGCGGGGTGGAGAGGAGCGAAGCGGGGCGGAGAGGAGCGAAGCGGGGCGGAGAGGAGCGAAGCGGGGCGGAGAGGAGCGAGCGGGGCGGAGAGGAGCGAAGCGGGGCGGAGAGTAGCGGAGCGGGGCGGAGAGGAGCGAAGCGGGGCGGAGAGGAGCGAAGCGGGGCGGGCGGAGAGGAGCGGAGCGGGGCGGAGAGGAGCGAAGCGGGGCGGAGAGGAGCGAAGCGGGGCGGAGAGGAGCGAAGCGGGGCGGAGAGGAGCGAAGCGGGGCGGAGAGGAGCGAAGCGGGGCGGAGAGGAGCGAAGCGGGGCGGAGAGGAGCGGGGCGGAGAGGAGCGAAGCGGGGCGGAGAGGAGCGAAGCGGGGCGGAGAGGAGCAAAGCGGGGCGGAGAGGAGCGAAGCGGGGCGGAGAGGAGCGAAGTGGGGCGGAGAGGAGCGAAGCGGGGCGGAGAGGAGCGAAGCGGGGCGGAGAGGAGCGAAGCGGGGCGGAGAGGAGCGAAGCGGGGCGGAGAGGAGCGAAGCGGGGCGGAGAGGAGCGAAGCGGGGCGGAGAGGAGCGAAGCGGGGCGGAGAGGAGCGAAGCGGGGCGGGCGGAGAGGAGCGGAGCGGGGCGCTGTCGGGCTGGGAGAGGCGGTGTGCAGCGCAGCGGAGGGAGACGAGCCAGGGAGGCGGCCCCGCCGATCATCCTCCCCGCAACGTTCAATTACTGCTCTGAAACCCTTTGCTGTGGCCGCGCCGCTCGCCCCCACCCGTCCCCGGCTTTGCGTCTCTCTCTCCCTGCGCTTCCGTGGACGCCAGCCCCGAGGCGCCGCCGCCTTCCGCCTCCGCTTCCTCGTCTCTTGCCCCATTCTACTGCAACCTACGGCCAGGTAGATTCATTGCATTCATCAGAATGATACTCTGTTGCTTTGAATGTGAAATAAAAATATAATATTGTAATCTATTGTTCCTGTGTTTAAATTCTAAAAAAGCTGCTGATTAAATTAAAAGCAGGGGTAAATATCTTATCTTTATACTCCTAAACTGATCAGTTTCAGATATTGGATACTGGAAGGTACGCGGTGTTTGTCGTTGAAGATTATGAAAGAAAAATTAACTTCATCCTTATTCATTTCTTCACTCCAAAGTCTTGTTTGGATAATGTTCCATCACCTGGTTTTTCGAAATCTTATTTGATACCATACCTGAAGGGGTAACAATGAGTTATGTTTAATGTCACATCTGGCTTCCCTATAGTATTCTATGTATAGGATTCCTCCTATAATATATCTTTGAATCTCGCGGCTCCCAAATGGTAAATATTGATTTTTGTCTCCTTCTCCTGGATTTATTGGGCCTGTTATGATATACCGACAAGCTTAAAGATGAAATTTTACTCTACAAAAAGAAAATTGAGAGTCAAATTCCCCGCCTTTTAAGTACGAGAGGAGTTAGAAAATTCGTTGTCAGTTCAGCATTCTTGTTGCATACCACGAAGTTTGTGAAGTTTTCATCATTGAATGTGCCAACGGTAGGGACTTAAAGTTTGGACTTAAAGTGTGACACGAGTGGAATTTCGGAGCGCAATATCACTCACTGCTACCAAAGAGCTTGAAATGAAGTACAACAAAGTATCAACCGTACAAAATCTCAAATAATATTTGGACAGACGAAGTGAAACAAAGTAAAATATCTAATGAAATGTTTCACTGCTTCTGAAGCGGTTACGAGTCACTTTAAAGTGCTACCTGCACGTGAAGTAAGTAATATCAACAAGCCTCATCAACCTGCATAAAAAATTAATTGATAGTTGTGTTTAATACTTCAAAAACTTAAGCAAATAAATACTTTCAGCCATATACTTTCTACAAGAAGGCGCCATCAGCAAGGGCATAAGCATTTCCAATCAGTTAAGTTAGTTTCTGACATCCCTTGAAAAGCATAAACATTGCTTCTATTACTAACTATGCATACAGGCCGTTTGGGAATTACCTGTAATTTCCATAAAACATATATTCTGGTTTTCACATTCTAGGCAATTTAGAATCCATATCTTCAAACTTCTCTACACAACATAAAAACGTATTAATTACTTTCGGTTGATACTCCAGAGACCCGATAATTAACATTTAAAAATCAATAGTTCGTTTCAGTATACCGCAGATGCCACTCGTGCTCTATCTCCACAGTGTAGCATTGCTCGAGTGTATTTCAGCCCAATACAAAATCGTGCCCAAATTAATTTTAAAATAATCCATGAAGAATATTAATGATTGAGGACCATACAGATAATTTGTGCAAATAATGATCAGATAGCGGTTTCACTCGAAGATTGCTCTCAAGCTGCCAATCAGCCAATCTTTACAACTGAGGCTGCTCATTCGTTCCAGCTCGCGCCAAACCACTCCTTTGTTCTTGGAGGCGCGGCGCTCCTTGTGCGGCTCCTCGTAGGGCCTTTGTCCCTTGCGCCGCCAGTCGCTGGCGATCGCCTTCGCCGCCGGCCGAGCGCGCCTGCGGACGGGGAGGGGAGGGGCGGAGCGGGGCGGGGCGGCGCCGGCGCCATCTGCGCGTAATGGGCAAGTTCTCTTAAGGGAGTCCACTTACGGCGCCCGCGCGGGCTCGCAATTGACGGCGCCAATCGAGGGGCGGCCGCAACCGCCGGACACGACACGACGCCACGCGAGGCGGGGAGGGGAGGGGAGTGGCGGGGAGAGGAAGTGAGGGGGCGGGGATGTACGGGCCGCGCGGGGAAAGCGGGGAGGAGTGGGAGACGAGACGCTGTAAAGTGGGACCAAGCGAGCTGGTGAAGCGGGCGAGGCGGGACGGGGAGAAGTGGGGCGGGGAGTGGAAGGACGGGGGGAAGCGGGCCGAACGGAAGCGAGGCAGGATGAAGCAGTCAAGCGAGCACCGTCTTGTATGGGGCCGCGCTCGCCCTTTAATGGACGCATTCTGGGGTGCAAAGTCGAAATGGGACTATAGGAATGGATGTGGTCGCTATACAGTTAACCACTTAAACCTCTCAAGTGTGGCGTTTTACACGAACATTTACTTTCCGGAAATGTTAGAAATGGGCAATCTCTTGAATTAAAGTGATTTCCCAAAATTGAAAAAAAAACAATCAAACGGTATTTGGTACTAACCTACCACGTTTCAGTAGAATTTTATCTCTTTCTTGAATGATATTATTTGTGAGTATTTTCACAGTACCGCACTTTTTTTTCATGTTTCCTTATAAGATTCGCCAAAATGTACGTACCGTTCGTGGGCTGCCATTCTGACGCAACTCAAACAGTCAGGTGTTCAGATAAACAAGTTTAAAGTTTCAACTTGTATTGAAATCATTCATAGTATTCATTGATGGAATTAGTGATAAACGGTACGAAAAGGCTTTGTAAGGGCTCAATTAATATTGTAATCATAAAAATTGTACGCCCTCACTATTCTTGTTCTTCCCGTTACTGATGTTTTAACATGTGCCATTATTGCTGAATGTTTCTAATACACTATGTTGGATTATCCTGAAAGTTTGTGTGGAAGTATCAAACGAATGTACAGACATAAAATAACTGTATTAATTATGTAAATGAATTATTAGATCAGTATAATGGGTAACCAAGTTGCACATGAAAACCACAACTGTCATAAGTTTCATAGTGGAATCTATTATTTGAATTATATTCAGTGACCAAGATACAATACAAAAATAATTTTAAAAAATACAAAATAAACACTTTCAAATCCATATCCTTGAAATTTTGAAATGTTATGTAACAATTTGGTCAAAAATTGATTATCAAACGCTGACGATGGTGAAAATTGTTCACAGATGTTGGAAGAGCTTGTATGTACTTATTTTTCATTGCACTATGAATGTTGATGTGTGGACCTGGATGGTCGCGGAGGCTAAAAGCGTGTACCAATTCAGCGCTTCGGTCCGACTAGTCGCGCGTTCGAGTCCCAGTGCCGCCTTGGCATCTTGTTTGTCTCTCATGAATGTGTTGTCGCGGAGGGGTCGCGTTTTGCTGACCCAGATCTGAGGAGCCCGCAAGTGTGTGGGTGTCTAGCGTATGATCGAAAATGTGTCCCATCGGGACGTAAAGAGTAAACGCCAGTCGGCTGGACAAAAGCCTTAAAAAATGAACGTTTTAATACTACATTATTAATCATAACATAAACAAAAAGCAATTCTTTATGTAAGTTGCAAAGTGAAACCTATTCTTAGGATTCAAATATTACGTTGTGGTGAAATGTTGAATAATACAAATTGGCGATCAAACTTTGTAGATCATTGAATATTTTCTTAGATATTGGGGGAGGTTCACTGCAAGCTTTTTTCAGTGGTGCTTCCTGAAACAATTGCATACTCCTTCTGGATCTTGAGACTTCGATATTCACAATTTTAAACTGTTTCTTTGAAAGAAGGTTTTTAGAAAAAGCAATACAATGATTGTTTTTCTACCTCCAGTGCAGAAGCGGACTTTAACATTTTCGAACAGTTGGAAAGGTTTGCCTTTTGTTCATGCCATCTTAATTAAAATTGCGTATGCGCTGGGAGACAGATTGGACCTGATTTGAGAGATAGTTTAATAGTTCTTTCTAAAACAATCACCTTCGTTTTGAGTATGGTTCACAACGAAAAAATTGTACGTTGCCCTTTGAATTTGAAATCTTGACACGGCGTACAAGTAATAGGAAACAATAGATTTACATCTTTGCTGTCCGCTGCAAATGTCTCAATAGAGGAATTAATTTGTATTGTATGCAGCAGCTTTTTCTCCTAAAAATTTCCACAAGCCTTTCAATTTCAATAGCGCCTTCCTTTCCGTCGCCGCAATGCCATAGGTAGCTGTAGAAGTGTTTTTCAAGTCACAAATTGAGACTGTTGGGGGAAAATTTGGACAACGGCACAGCAGAAAACAATTAAATACTTCTGCAATTCTGTCTCAACCTTAAAAGTGTCACTAATGACGAACACAACACAACACGCTCTTTCACTGCCAAGGGCCAGGTGCTAACTGAGAAGTGTCGGTCTTGCAGCCAGTGTAAACAACAAGACAGAGAATGTAACTGCGACACTTCTCCCATTAGTTGACGGAATGCTGATCTTTAAAATATGCCGCTTTTGCTGCTGAAAAGTACACCTATCTGCAATTCTCAAAATTCGTATTTTTATAGTTGTGCCGCTGTTGCAGCCCACGAGAGGTACGTCTGTGAAAATCTTGACCTTGTTATTCCGTACTTACTAGTATAGAAGTAAAAACTTTTCGCAATTCTTGAAGAAAAGGTTTTCCTCTTGGTGAGAATATTTTTTTTCAATAATAACTGATTCCGGTTAATGGCATCGAAGCATTATTATTCACTTGATTTAGCATTATTGTAAAAGACAATTACTGGTAGACAATTATTAGTTTTTTCATGTGGGAAAAGGTTCGATGTACATGTTAACTGCCATCTTTTATTTTTTCGTATAAAGTTTAGTAAAGTGCCTAAAACGTGTGCTAACAGATGCTAAAAACTCTGTAGAAAAAATTAGATTAAATTGATAGTACATTTATGACTCTTCTAAAACGTTTATAAGTTCGATTTTTCCTGTACCCATTGGGCAAAAACACTTGCATAGCTTTTTCTTCTCCCTCATTAGCCCGTCCCCTGACAAGCATAATTAGTCTCCAGATTTTTATTGAGTAATGATTGTTAGGAACCATTCACATCCTCTTGGAAGGACCTTTCATTTTAATTTGTTCGCAGCATGTCTATTGCCATGCGAAATTTAAGGTCTAGCGCACCACCTGACTTCACTTCAGTTCCATTAGAGTTCTTTGCATTTTTCAGAGGGATGTTTCTGTCACAAAAATGAAGTGTTTTCGCCGACGAAACTCTCATTTTTCTTTCCTTAATTGGACAGTTACAGTTGGGCTTTCCATCATTTTATTAGTCTCCATATTTTATTCCTCTTTTCTAAATGGCTACGCTGCGTAACATACAAAAGCCAAATTATGATAAAAGATTACTAAAGTAATACAGTACCCTGGACGGAAAACTGACCTAGTTAATACTTTTAAAGATTTTTTTTTTAAATTTGAAACAGCTTTTCTTTTTAAAATACCATCACACCAGCATGACTAGTTGTTGTTCAAATTCCATTTTTCTAGTTTTGTAAGCATGTCACCATATAAAATTCTGTCAAAATGTCGTAAGCGTATATTAAAGTTTTTTTATTAATAGCTTGCATAAACAAGTTCATAAGTGACTTCCATCAGATGCATGTACTAGCTGAATATAAAAACAGAGCCCGCCAAAATACATTATCGAGATTGGAAATTCTAGTTTCTGAAAGGAATAAAAAAGGAAGAAATCCGGTCCGAGTGGTCGAGATCGTCAATGCAGTAGTGCCATAGCGATCTCGGACCGAAAGATCGCGGGTTCGAGTCCCGCCTCGGGCATGGTTGTATTGTGTTCGTCCTTTCACCCCCTATCATCATCATCATCATCATCATCATCATCATGTCATCTTCACAGTTACCATACCGTTAAATGCAATAGTGGTCGCTAATGACCAAGATGTTGATGCAACCTTACATTTTTTTAAATCGAAAAAAATGTGTGATGCAAATCATTTTGCATGAAAATGTAACAGTAGTTACCTCAATTATGAACAAGTAAATTAGTTAACTAAATAACAAACTGTTTATTGGCATTGTATATATTGCATACTAGTTTATATGAATCCGATGTGTCGGGTTGTTACAATGAAGTGTAAATTTGTTACAGTGAAGTTTAAGTTGGGTTAAAGGTCACAATTACTGTTATTCAGTACAAAATACCCACATTTATTCTGCGGTTTAATATGTATACTGTTTGTTTTACATTCTGTGGTCTTCCCTTGCTTGTTACATTTTTTGAACTCGACCTGTTTGTACGGAATGCGCTAATCACATTTCATTCCGCAGAACTGCAATACTCGTGACGAAGAATAAAAGCGCAACGTTATGGCAAGAGCTATCATTTACAGACACCGTGAAACAAAAAGCAGCGTCACGCCAAGGAAAAATTACGCCGTTGCAGACTAATAGGCTCATTTACAGTATTTTTTTAAAAAATTCTGTGCAGCTCGGAGCTTCTGTAAATAATTCCCTTTCTGAGCACCACAAATAAGCCGTAGAACACTATTTCAAACGCGGCAGTCGCTTTGTCTGGAGCTAATATTGGTCCGGAGCGGCGCGGCCTCGTAATAAATTTAAACCAGAGCGCGGACGCCGCGGGCGCCGCCCCGGGCGCGGGGAGCTCCGTTTAAGCAGATATGCGCTTCCGCAGTCGCCGGGCTTTCTTTAACGCATTCCGGCGCGCGCCCGGCCGGGCCCCGCCCCCGCCCCCGCCCCCGCCCCGCAAGACGCCGGCCAGCCGCTTCGTATGTACACGTAGGCTTCCGCGGCTCGAGTCCATTACTTCAATGCTGTCCGGGTGACGCCGCGTCGTTGGCAGATAGGCCGACGTTTCGCCCGTCCTGTTGCAGGCTTCTTCAGGGTAGTCACAATAAAGTTCCTCCTCCGGTGTTGTATCTTTTTCAGTTTAGGGGTCGGGTAACGTATGGATTCTGGGCCAGTCCCGGGTTGGCCCAGACCGCGAGCCAATCGGAGGGACCTCTCCGCCAATCACGGCGCACTCGCGTTACCCGACCCCTAAGCTGAAAAAAGATACAACACCGGAGGAGGAACTTTATTGTGACTACCCTGAAGAAGCCTGCAACAGGACGGGCGAAACGTCGGCCTATCTGCCAACGACGCGGCGTCACCCGGACAGCATTGAAGTAATAGCCGCTTCGTATCGCCATTCGCGGCGAAGCGGCTTCTGTTTTCGCATTTCTGAGTCGATGGCCTCGGAAGCCGCCTCGAGGAGGGAATGAATGCGAGAATGCAGGCGGACGGAGTGCGCACGGTGGTGGGACGGTTGAGATATACGTCGGCAATGAAGGACGAGAATGTGAATCAGACACCGAATGTTCTCGATAATCAAGTGGACAGCACAGAAGTTTTATACGGATATGTCAACCATTTAAAGCTGCAATATTTTGTCAGATGTGTAAGAAGGATTGATTTTTAAAGTTGTTGGAAAAGAAATTGAAGGACTTTCGGTATTGGTCTAGCAACGTTTTATTTTTCTCCCTAAACACCCTAGCCCTTAGGAGCTATTCCTAGATTATATGGGTTCGGTGAAGTAATAAGAGTAACTTAAAAAAGGACAAGATTATTAGATGCAAATCAACAAATGACTACGAACGAAGCTTTTATATTACAAGACGTTAAGGTAAACATTGCTATATCCAACCTGGTTTCGAACTATAGCGGAACAAAAAAATTACTCCAATAAATTGGGCACCGCCTCTTGGAATGACATTTTTTTGGAATGGAGGGGTCCTCTGCTGAGTTGGCGAAACCACTTCTTGCGAGGCGACCACCTAATAGCTCCGGGCGATGGGGGAGAAAAAAGAGCTATTGGCTCTCGTTCAATGGCCTACTTTCGCGCCTCTCCCGAGCCTTTATCTCTGTCCTTATCATTCTTTGGTGGAGGACGATTCGCGCTTTCCTCTTCCATTTTTCTCTGCCGATTTGGGGATAACGACGTACAACGGCCTCCTGTTGATAAAGTGGCAATTGTTCCCTCACCTGTCGCACGCGCTTCGTCGTCCTATTAGCCGAAAAATGTATTTCCCTCAAGAGCAAGGACCCGCGATTGACCATTTCTTACAGGGTCTCAAAGTTTATTATTGCAAACTGCTGAGTAGCATTATTCATAGTAACCATATTAAGATATTTCATTACATAAAGTAAATTATTTTTCGTATATTCGGTATCATTTATATTTTATCATTATACGAGTGTTTTTGTTTTATACAAAAACTGTGTCCGGAGGTTTTGTAGAATAACATTGGAAAAACAGAGTGTCCGAATGTCTAAAATCTCCTTATGCTATGATTCATTAATTGCTTGTATTTTCTTAAATACACTTTTGTGCAACAAGAAATACACAAAATTGTTTTACTGCTGGAAAGTGGGTTATTAAAGATTTATTCTGATTAAGTATTGTGATTAGCCATTCTATCCACTCAATTACTTATAGAATACATTACAGTAATAGTAAATTAAGCTGAACCTCATTACATAAAGAGCATTCAAATTCATTTAAATTGAATCTGAACTTTAAAGGGTATATCTCACAGCTTCGTACCATTCGAAACTATAGTCGTCAGAAAGGCTTCTTTTGAAATATGACTGAAAATACTTTAATATTCAATTTCATTTGATTGTGATATATCTCTCTAGATGAGGTGAATCACTTCTTGGCAACATAAATCAGGCTAAGTTTGAATTACTTTCGCAGCTGCCGAGACAGTATAGCTTGTGAGCCTACGAGCAAAAACATTTAAGGTAAAATTCTGCGCCATATTTTCACACTACCGCGACAATAAAGAATCGAACTTAATTATCCTTCGTCGCTGTTCGTAATTTGATTTCCCACCGCACTCGTACATCATCCTTCCAGGAACATTTAATTTTGTGATCCACCCTTTCTGCAAGAGGACGTCAGTATTATGTATAATGTTCGCACAGATAGAGGAAATTCATCACGCGCACTCTTTGCAATAAATTTCAACCTAATGCGTTTCCTTTCTATGTGAAACTCAATTACTTGCAGAGCGCTTCTTGTTTTCAGTAAAATCACTATTCCAATGCTGCCGACTCGGACGGTCGAAATCGCTAAGCCCGATGTACTAAGTTGTGTTGTTATCGAAAGTTTACAAAAATCGTGCATAACTTGTGTATCATTATTAATCATAATAAGCAAACACCACACAGTTTTACTAATTCCTGCTGAAAGAATTAAGCTGCTTATAAGTTATACGAGCTTTGTTTTTGTATGCTATGGTAAAAACTCAGCGATTAAATATAATTTTTGTGCATATATTACTGGAGGAACAGAATGGGTTTAGGACAGGTCGTTCATGTTCCGACGGTACATTTACAGTGGAACAAGTAATTCAGAGTAGATGAAAATTCAATTTACCGACTTATACACTATTTATAGACCACGTAAAGGCCTTCTATATTGTGAAAGAAATTCTGGTAAATAATGCTTTGTAAGGATTCCATGTCTATTGAATAGGAGAAATAAATCCTTTATTTCGGCACTAACAAGGACATTAAGAAATCAATAAATTTATATAAATAACAGTAGATGTCAAACAAAGCTGCCCACTTTCTTCGATATTATTTAGTTATATATACGGATAGAAAAGACCGTCTGACAGTGTCAAGAACAATTCAAAACACATTTCAAAATAAATTACGGCTGCACTAGGGTGACTCGGAGTATATCCGTTTTCCTTCGTCGGAATTCGTAATTACATTGGATTGAGCTGCAAGCCCCATTCTTTTTCGGGGGGGGGGTGCATCAGCCGCCACTGCATTATACCTATTAGTACCATTTATTGTGAACCGCGCTAGGCATTTAGTCAGAAGTTAGTCTTTGCCTCCCAATTGGGCGATAATATTGTGCTCCTAGCGCACGTGACGGAGTGAAAATCAGTTAAGTTACTAATCTAAAGATTTAAGTGATTTTTTGTAGTACATTCAGCACTTCTCAATCATCCCAAAGTGTTTCACTGCATTATGCGTGGAAAGGCCTGATACCAAGCATGCTTTCATTGCCTCCTCCCCCATTTCAGAGCAACCAGGCAAACTGCGAAGATCAACAAGTGACTCAACAACCTATGGGATATGTCATAAAATTTTAAAATTATTAAATAGATTCTAACCATTCTAAAACAATTCTTTGTATGATACATTGTGTGTGTGTGTGTGTGTGTGTGTGTGTGAGTGTGTTTCAGATCTGAAATACCGTTTGTAATGAGTTTACTTAGATATCTATAACACTAACCAAACTAAAACTTTAAATAGATTTAATGGAAAAAAATTTCATGATCTTCAATTGTTAAGCAAATATGTAATGATTCACTAGTTGCAAGTTAACTGGTTTTGACCAAAGTAAAATGCTCTCAGGAATATGCTTACAAGAAAGCGAACGACAATACCTCCAAGCCAAACCTCTGTTACTTGCTTTCCTGCGCTGGCAACGCCGGCGTTTCGCAAAAATACGACCGGAAGCGGTGGGGCTGGGGCTGGGGCTGGGGCTGGGGCTGGGGCTGGGGCTGGCCCGGCGGAGTTTGGCGGAGGGGAGCGGCGGCGGATTCGCTAACAGGCGGGGGGCGCCGCTAAATGGAACTTCCTGCCGGCAAGCGCACGACTCGCGCCAGGCGCCGCCGCCGCCGCGCCGGGCCTCCCCGGAGGAGAGGAGGCCACGCTCCCGCCCACGGCCGTCTCTACTAAACTACCTAGAGACGGGCGTCTCTAGCAACTATCTAAGAGGCGGCCGTGTCCCGCCCCGCCCCGCGCGGTGCAGCGTGGGCGCCAGGTAGAGGAGGCGGACGCCTCACGCCCCCGGCTCGGACATGTCAGGCGGAGGGAGAAGGTTGGCGTGGTGGTGGTGGTGGGGGGGGGGGGGGGGCACGACGGAAGGGACTGTGCCGGTGGCGGGGAGCGAGTCAAACGCGTAGAAAGTTTTTCACTGACTGGTGATTGATGGATTAGTGACTCCGGGCGCATTAACTGCTAAGGTAATTAGTCCCGAAATTGTAGCGCGGGTTTTCCCCCAAGAGGTGGCGGGGATCTTTCCGCTGAGGATGGTGGGATCGGTCGCCGGCGTCGGCTCACGGGGTTTCCACCGCCCCAGCCGGGACAAGCTCTAAGATCCTGACCGGTCTCCCGGCATGTATGATAGTACAATGCATGTAAGTGTAAATGTGTGAGGTGTGAGGATAGGAAAAGGAAGAGGAAAGAAAGATCGCACCCGCCCCGTGGCCCGTTTGGTGAAGTACTGCTCCCGCATTAGTCTGATATGAATCGGAGAAATCACGGAAAACCGGATTAGAGCAGCCGGCCCCTATAATTCTCCTCCAGATAGCAACAGGATTCGACCTAGCTCTGTAGCTAGTCTCGAAAATAATGCCACTATCGGGACTCGACCCTAGGATCTTCTGGCCAGAGGCCCTACAGTGACATCCGTTGATGCCCTGAGCCACCTCTCCCGGTACGTAGACAGAAACGTTTAGGGAAGGTTGGGGCGAGACCGGGATTGAGCGGAGAAGAGACAGGGCGGAGCATGGCGGGGCGGGGAGGACAGTAGGCGACGGAGCGATTGTGCGAGGGCCGCTGAGTATCACACAAAAGTAAACACATTATTTAACATTGCGACCGTGATGAGAACGAAACAGAACATGAACAATCTACAGACAAAGACGGTGAATAATTTTGAAATCCAGCTGTGAACTGGACTTTCAAAAAGGCGGAATGAACAAATACTTACTTCACAAGAATGCACACTCGTACTTACCCAGACTTACTCGTCTGAGTTCGAAGGACGGGACGGTCGAATTCCATGTCGATGCTCTGGTACCTTGGTAGCTTCACTGCCAAGACAGTAGTGGCTCGTACCATGGATGTTTGCTTGTATTGGGGAGTGATGGGGCTCTCCGAAACTCGGTATATTACCTTACAATCGTCTTCTTTTCATTCCTCACCGGTCTCTGGGGCGTAGGCTTGCGCCGAAGTACACACTGACGTGATGGATGGTAGGTACCACAGTGGATGCACCTCGGTTCTAAGTGCCAGTTGAGGAGAGGCTCGGTCTGTAAGCACCGAAAGGCACAAAGACTTTTTAGTCTTTTTTTTTTTTTTGTTTTTAGGGTAATACAAACACCATCTAAATTAACGCCTTAAAGTTCAATAATGTGAACCCCAAAGGTACAGGTTCATATAAAATCCGCACTTTCTTATTTTGAACAACGGACAAGATTACGTGTAACTCATATCCTCAAATTTAAGGATATGATGATCTCAAGAAATAATTTAGTATGTTGGTTATCAAATAAAACACAAGTGTTACATACATGTGTTTGTTACTTTATTAATATTCTATTTCTTTAATATAAGCATTCATTTTTTACGATCTTCGCAAACTAAGTTACCAAATGATAACCGAAATTGAAGTTATCTTCTCCCTTGTTACCATTAGTAAATCTGGTCCTTCTCCGAAGTGTGTGGAGGTTTGAACAAAGTTAGTAAAGAAATAAACCTTTTTTACGTCCATTGTGAATAATTAAGCCTTTTGAAGCTGAACCAAAGAAATCCTGTTTACTCCGTTTCCATGATTTCAGAAGCAAAACAGAAGTGTTAATTGTTCTCGAAGGCGCGAACAAGCTGACACAAAATATGAACCCCTTTTTCGAATAAAAACAATGAAGGTCTACAACAATGTTAATCGCTCGTCGCTCGAGCCCCTCCTCCCGCCAAAAACCCTCATTGTGCCCTCGCTCTGAGCCTAACCCGCAGCGCGGTGTGCAAAACATAAACTATTCAGCAGGGTGGTGGAGTCTGCGGGTCATGGTATTTGCGTTTGTTTTCTGAAATATTAATTACTGCCAGCGGCGCCCGATGTGGGAGAGGCATGGGCCGGGTCGGGATGTCCGCGATGCAAGCTGCAGGCCCCGAGCGACGAGACGGCGACGGGGGCCGCGCGCCGCTGCGCGCTTGTTTGCGAGAGGCCCACGCAAAACATTAGCCCACGCGCCGTCTCCTGCCGTGCAAAGACGCGACGCGACACGCCCCGCGTCGGCGCTGAGTGGGACTAGATCGGCCGCCTGGCAGCAGCGCGGAGGCCGCCTAGATGTAAGCCAGAGGGATTGCGGCAGCAGTGATAGGCGATTTGATTTTGGAAATAAAACCTTGATGAAATGGGATAGCAAGTAAATTGTCAGTATCAAATGAAATATATCAGTAATATGTGATGTTATCTTTGGCAAAATTTTACATTTTGAAGTAAAATTAAATATTTTGAATCGAAAAGAACTTGTTTTCGTTATCCTGTCTACTTGAGAGTGCTGTACTTGCGTTAACTTCCTGCGTTCAGGTTAGAAACAAAGATTCTAGTCTGCTTTTTAGTTAAAAGCATTTGCAATACTAACAAATTCCTGTCCCTTGGAATAATGATTTTTCAGGGCAGAAATTTAAAACAAATTAACTATCAAATAAAACAACACGAGTGCATTGAAAACAAATTGTTTACACGCACGTTGGAAATCAGACACATTTTCCAAATACGAACGTATTCTACGTACTAAATAGAAGAAATAACTTGACGTGAAAAAAATATTTCTAATCCCATAAACTCTTTAAAGCTTTCCGTGTATCAGTGAATACGGGAATCCCGACATCTGCAATAATATTCCATTGGTATTGACCCAGAAGTCAAGCACTATGCAACTTGCGATTGTCGAGAGCAATTATAATATGGGATGACTGTATGAGTAGCGCTGTAATATTAATAACCTTTCTTTAATATAATATTATATTTAGAAAAACATCTACAAATTATTGTACTAGTACTTTTTTTTACAGTTTAAATTATCTAAACACCTATTTCAAATTTTGTATTCTGCATTTCATTTTTTCACTATTCTCTCTCAAGAATATGAGTAAGACCTCATTCTTCTTTGTACGAGTAATACAACACGTTGCCTTCAAGCATGTTCTTTGAAGGAAGTTTAAGAGGGAAAAATGAAGAAGCATAATGCGTATCTGAATTCGAGGGAACTAGTGATGCCAGATCACAAAAAGCTGTACAGATTTCACTTCTTCCCATAGTGTTTCTCACACAGTTTATCGTCAAAAACAGTTAATATTTTCGACGATAAATACATACACAAATAAGAAAAATAATAAATAAATCATGCGGAATAAATATTACTTCAGTTCTTGACGAAAACATCTTGATTTTCAAATACTATTTCCCGAATAAGGTTCGCAATAGATTTAAGGCGTACCTAAGAAGACATTTCAGTGATTGAATTTTGCTGTTGAGAGAGCCACGATACAAAATAAAACATATGTCTTTGGTCACTTATGTTAAAGTACGGCCTTACCTTTTCTTAAAGATATTGATAAAAGTATTTACCTTCGCTTTTAGGCTTTTGTTCTACCTTTTGTAGAAAGTCTTTGTTAAAAGAAACCAAAATTTTATTTCGGCTTTGTGTTACAAACTTTACGTAATTATGCTTCAAAAGGAGAAAATTAATTGTTTTTCCTTCTTTAACTTGTTTTCTGCAGATGACCCAAATCACTGTATATTACAGTACTCTGTTGATATATTTACTCGTCTACTTACATAATGTATTTCAGCGTTTCATTTGTTTACAACAGTAATTATGAAATACATTCATATTCGTAAAGTTGGAAGTGTTTTCATGTAAACCCTGAATTCATAATTTGTGCAACAATGCACATACTTCACAAACTTCTGTGAGAAATTCAGCGAGGGACCAAAGCGTAAGCTACATCGCGGGAGAGTCCACAAAACACTGCAAGGTGTCGTTCTCAGGCTTTGGGTAGCTGCTGCTGAAGTTTGTAAATCTTGAGCGTAAAAAGAAGACTGCTTACCCCGGACCGTCGTGTGTTCAGATCCGCCGCCGTACAATATAGGCTCTCCCAGCTCTCGAAAGATCAACTTCGCGGGCAAAACAACGACCTGGCACACTTGGGGCTCTTCGCTCCACGACCGGCCTCCAGCGGGGGGGGGGGGGGGGGGGGCAAGGCGCGAGGGCTTCTCGGAGGCTGGCGGTCCTTGCCCCTCCCCCTCCCCCTTCCTTCCCAGGGTGCCCGGCCCCGCCTTCGGCAAACAAGTGATTCTCGCCGTCCTCAGCCGCAGGGTTGTTTACGCGGAAAGTGCGCTGCGCCCGCAGGCGAGGGCTCAGGAAGTCGTTTTTGTACCTCATCGGTGCTTCCGCGCGTCGACGCTACGACGAAAAATGATGCTTTCCTTGCGCGCGCGGACAAAAGTTTCGGGGCGGCCCCTTCAACTCATAGAATCATTAAAGATGCCAACTTTCCCCACCTCACCATGTGGGCTTCAGGCGGTTTTGTCACGTCGGTACTAAAGAGAAGAAGGATTTTGTTATCTCTGAATAGCGGTATCCCGGTTTTATACTGTTATTTGAATATCTCCACTTTAAAGTGAAAGCCACAAGATGCCAAAATTACCTTATACTTGTTCCTTTTGCTTGAGAAAATAGCTTCCCAAGTTAGTTGGTGCCTACTAAAACTGCGCTTTAGTAGAGGATGTTTTTCTAATCAGTCTGAAGCATTTCCCACAAGAAAGTGCCGCGAAAACCACCAAACGCAACAAAAAACACCGAATTCAAAAAAATTATTAAATCATGTTTAAAACATTAGGAGGTACGGAAAATAAAGAAATACGAAAAAAAATATTTGTTGTATATTATGATATTTTTGTTTAACTTTAAATATCTATATTTATAATATATAAAATAGTTTAATAACTATTTATATCATAATCATACACACATTATATAAGTTTTGTTTTAAGGGGTTTCACACTAGTGTAGGAGTTACGCAACGTAAGAGGTATATTTTCTCACTCAATTCAATTGCAGAAGTAGAAGTGAACACAAATTAGACTGAGTTTGTGAAGTTTCAATCTCTTCAAAAATTAGGGGAGAAAAATGTGGAAGTGTTAAGGAAATCAGGGGAAGAATCAATTTAGTTGTAAAAGATGTTACGACAGAATTTCGAAACAAATTGGGAATAATCTTCATTTTTGCATTTAGCGTTTGTGCTAATGCAAATGTGCTACGAGTATGTGCATTTTTGTGCATATTCCAAAAAGGCGTAAAAAGATAGCTGTACTAAAATTCAACTATTAGCATCACAACCTGCAAGTATTTGTTTCGGCGATTATAATTTTGAAATTGCAATAAGACCAGTACATATACCGTATGGAGGTAACACGCACATTCATTGGGTATTGGGAACTTTTGAACGGGAGTTTAACAATATCAGCTACTGCGATTCATTGCTAAGTCCAATGCCTGATACTGCTGACATTGGTAAGTCCAATGCCACCAAATTTTACAAGTATTGAAATATTGTTTTTTTCTGCGCCACTAGCATCACAGCTATTATTGGAAGGACACACTGGGGTTTAGTCAACCCAACCGCAGTTATAGCGCAAGTATCACAATAATAAGGATGCGACTGAACACAATCAGGGCAACAATAAGGCAGAGTTTCCAAATGAATTTACATGGACTGACCGATACAATAATTGTTTTCTCCAGGCACTTTCATTTTGTATGAAAAAAATCCGGTGGGGTGTGTCACATCCCGAGGTAATAGTACAGAACCAATGTCAATTTTTAATTTCTTTATTAATACAGTGGGAAAATTGCAGCAGTCTCCGGAAACATTTGTAAAAGTCATCAATTTTTTTGATTATTTAATTTGTGAGGTAAGAAGTAGGGCGTTCAGAAATAATATTACTCGTATGTTATGAGCCAAATTCGTATTTCTTTCTCGAAGTTATTCAATGTTGAAGTTTGGATTTTAGCACTCTAATGTTTTCGGTGACTTTGCTTCAATTTACCCATTGTGTATTAATGAATGAAAACTTAAATTAGTTTCATTTAATAGAGCTAAAAGTTGTAAAAGTTCCTTCAGATTAATTTGTTTACCAATTATGGACGAAGAAATATTGTTTCACGAAGTTGCTGAAATCGAATGGTCGTACTGTACAATGACAAGGTTTTGCATATTCGTGCACCTCCACGGCTCAATCTAATAATTATATTCATTACTATTTCATATTATTGGTCATTGGTAATAATGAATGTCTACTAATTATGGCAAGTTCTCTTATAAACAGTTACAAAATAAGACTGAAATCATGAAAAGTATTCACTTACCTGCAATAATTTTGCCACCCGTGATATCACAAATTTGTTATTACTAGCGCAACTTTTCTTGAACGATGAACTGAAGAAATGCGAGTAGAGTGGGGGTATTAGTTAAGAAATCGGCCACTAGATTTTATGAAGCAATGCCAATCTCTGGAGAATCAGTCATGCCTTTTCAACGTCCTCAATAATTTGCGTTCTAACTTTATCAGGAGTTCGAGGTATCTCCTGTGATAGATCTTTACCTTCTTCGGTCATTTCTTTAGATTTTTGGAGAAAATAACCGATAGAAGTTCTCGTCTTCAAAAGAAAATTGTTTATATTTCGCGCCAGTGAAGATGTGTTTGGAATGTTGTCATCAGTACTCGCTGCGAGCTTTTGCCTTCATCCGAATGCGTTTATTGTGCCAGAGAGGGGGAAGCAAGGTTCAAGAAAAGTTGTGCGAGTAATATTAACATGAGTCACCATCTTCTACAGAAGATACCTACTGTAGAAGGTGGTGCATGAGTCTCTTTATATACTTTGATTTTTTGGTTAATTGAATTAGGAATAAACAACACACATTAATCACTTGCAATTGAAAAGAAATATAAGTTTATGAAGTCGATCAAACAAACAATATTAAAACAACAATAATAAACGCACAGAAAATTAGTGCATAACAAATGATTTAAACTAGGGCTAAAATATTTTGAAATAAACTAAGCAACAACAGTATATACTCTCAACAGATATATACTCTCTGGCAACAAGAATCAACATGAGCTATAAGACGTGAAATAAGTAAAATAAAACAAATGAACGAAAGAAACACCAGTGACTCGAAACAATCCCACCCCAGATTCACAATTGAATTTTGACAGAATCCTTGGAAGTCCTTATTTTTTCGAAGCATAAATCAACAGCATTTCTCTATTTGCATTATATGCGTTCCCTCTGAATACTGTGGTAGACACCGCGTAACTCGGGAAATGTTGGCAACAACAATTACCAACACAAAGCTAAATGAAAATACCCTATTTTGTTTTGAAAACAAATTATCCAGAGCGTGCCCGTGACATTTTTTATAAGTTGCTTTCTTGTCCTCATTTTAAGGTGGACGTAGGACCTATAATATGTACATTCACCCACCCCCCAGCTGAAAGCAGCTATCACTCAACCACCTCTGTAAGTGGTCTGGAGCTTGAAGGTTGGAACCAAACGTTTATATTTTGCGATAGCAATGTTCAAGAATATCAGTATATTAACAATGATTGCTATTTGACTCTTCAGTAGTAGCAGATGGCAGCAAACAACGTCTGTGCAAATACGCATCCATGGCTTCTTAAAATAAGTTTCATATTGTTATTAAAAGCTGTGATTAGGTAGCTTCATGAGGCTACCTGACGTACCAGTAGCGTAATTAGGTGTTGAAATACACATGTTGGCAGCAATGGGCTGATTTAACCGATAAAAATGCTTGACTTGGCTGCAGCTGCACCGTTGCCAACAAGAAAGGGTCTGGTACAGACATGCGAAAATAAAAATTGTCTATATTACAATTCACAAAATTGACTTTTATAAATATTGTTTTCACTATCTACAGATTTGTATACATTATTTACTTTCTCCTACTTGAAAATATATTTAAGCTATTTCTCTTATATTTTAGTCTGTGATTAATGATTATGTTGCCGTACTTGGCAACACTGACGTGCATTGTTGAAAAACGTTGGTCGTACTATGATGGCGAAATATTGGTCTACAATCTAAGCATTTTCAGTGAGTATTAACTGTTGTAACTGATTTTGAAACAGTTGAATTAGTATATCGACGGGAAAACGGATTATGCCAGCATTTGTTCAACGATGAAAAAATTTCAGGAGTTTAAATCGGAATACGATAACAAGTGCCTTATTGTTAACAAAAAAACTTTTATTTGCATTGGACATTTCTTAATCATTGTCAATAATAAGTGTATGGTGGAACTAAGTAAGGAAAATGTATTTTTACAGAATTGCTCACATCCTGTGATCTAAATGGAATTTGTGTGAGGGAGCATGGTGTGGTATTGGCACGCACCTCACAGCACCCTTTCTCAAGGATTATTTTCGACGTGTGTATTAAAATATTGTGAAAGTGTGATTTCAGTATAGTGTTTTATATAACCTGAAACTAAATAACTCATAGATGTAATTGAAATACTCAAATTAAAAAGGAACGATTTATAGAGATATATGCAATTTAAAGATATTATACGCGCTCGTTTTCCGGAGCCCCGGAATACCAACACCCACTTTTATGCTCTCATTAGGTGAATTCAAAATAAATGATATCAAGGGACGTTGCTGACAAAATCTGAAAAACAGAAATGCTCCCTTTCGTGAAATAAAAACTATTTCGTTTCGAAAATCAAGCCGAATACTTGATATAAAAATTCCGTCAACAAAATAATCAAACTCCCCCACTCCTGTCGCATTTAGCAAAATTGAGGGCTCAAGAAAACTTCTGTGGATAATCCCAACCACGGTCTAACAACCAATCACGGATAGAAACAATATCACATCGACAAAATTCATCTCTCGGAGAATTATGAGATGTAATTTCTGCAGAAATCTTACAGGTTCCTTGTCATTAAAATAACCATTTAGCTCTTACATCTTCGAGAAGCGAGTGAATACATTGAGATGCCAAAAATTATATAACCTTCGCGAAATCCATCCTAATTGTTAAACTAGGTAAATGAACAGTCACATTTTAAAGTAGAAGATTCACATATCTAGCATGTATTTATCGGAGAGAAATGTAAATGATTGTGAAAAACGAATGTCTCATGATGTTGACCCAACGAATATTCTAGCATATGAGACAAAAGATAAATAACATGGTTTCTTACATAGTGACATGAACTCGTTGCACCATGACTTTTCCTTCGCTTTTATAATATAACCGTCTTGGCTTTTTCAAATGACAGAAAGTAAACATAAAAGTATAGAATTTCCATGACGAACAATTGATATGAAAAGCGCTACTACACCCCAATATGACCAACCTTTATTAGAGAAATAATGAAATAAATATCTTTCAGTTTCCTTTTTATCTGACATCCCCTGGAAGTTATGGTCACGGTTGTTGAATATTTTGATTTTCTGACTTGCATGCTATTGCATTTGTGTACACGTCCCAACTGTTTTGCAAGGGCTACGGTATGGACGAACCCATGTGGTGGCAAACTATTCAAAACATCCTGGCACTTTTGTGCTTTCAGAAATATGGTAAAAAGGCTCTAACGAAAATTAACTATGAATATACTATATGACTATTGAGTTATTGGAATATATAGAATGTTGCGTTATTTGTTTTATTAAATTTTTGTATTTGAGGATTAAGGTCAATCGCAATTTAAGGATAATGTAGAATTGATGACAGCTGGGTGCATATCTTCAATGAGCGTTGACGTCTTTGATGCCTCTTCATTTCGTTACTCTGGTGTTTTATTTTGTATTGTTATCGTTGATAAATACATGAAATAACGTTCTAAAGAACAAATTGCACCGTTTTTCTTACCTACTGTGAACAAATCAGTAATCTAAATGAATGTGACAATGTGGATCATGTGTTTAAACAAATTTACATGTAATGGTCTGTATTTTGGTTTTGTTTATCACAAAAACATCATAACTGTACTGAATACTAAAGAGCAAGTAAGACATGCCCCTTTCAATTCATCGAGTTTGACATTTGAGTATCTGTAAGTATAGATATTCTGTAATCTTTCCTTACTACGTATATTCTTCATTGTCTCAATGTAAAGAGCATTACTTTCTTCCAAGTCATAATGAGAGAAAGTCTTCGTGTATTATTTTATTCAAAAAAATTACTAAATTTCGCTTATGACACGACACCAACAATCACTTTGCATATAACATATTTTTCTCGTTTACACATGCAGTGAGAGCTTAAACCTAACCTCACAAAATGTCATACTCACCATGATTAAGTATTATTAAAATTTGAATGAATGCTGTTGGGGAATAAATGATTGCTAAGTAATACTGATATTTAAGGAATTAAAGATATACCATTCATATATGACGTAAGATATGTGTAAAATACAGAAATGGCAGACTCGACAATGTATATTCATACGTAGGTTATACATGTGATCTTTAATCCATTTATAGGAATTATGAATTTCACTTCAATGCAAATCATTCATTTTCGAAATAAAAATTATAACTACTTCGTAAATTTCTTGCAAATTTGAGACGTGTAGAAGGCCGCTGATCTCATTACCTCGTGCATACTGTATTCTATTTCATGTTTTATAAGGATCAAATAAAAAAGTATTTATGTTAATAATAGTCTTTAATTTATAAAATTATCATACTTGTTTCAATATTTTCAGTATTTCTACTGAACATTTAGAAAATGAAACAGTTGATTGTGAAGTACATGTTGGTTGTCAAGAGAATAACGGACAGCCATTTAGAGTGAAGGTAATCTACCGAGTTCCTGGTTTGTTGCTCCAAAAAGAAGAGTTTTCGGAAAGACGCAGACCGAATTGTTCAGAAATTGGGTAGAACATTTGGTGCGATCTTGTTCCATGATGAATTTCACGAATGGTATTCACAATACAAGAATGCATAGCACAAACTCAATTGCATTATTACAAGAAGGTGAGTACAGAGTAGTAAAGCTGGTTTTTGATAAATATTGAAAAGTACCCGTAGAAATGGCATAATATAACAATTAGCCATATTCCCTAGCGTATAAATTACGCTTGATGGTTTTACATAGCTGCAGGAAGATTAACGCTTGATGTATCGCTAAAAACTTGCCATGGAAGGGAAGTATTGATCTTATTGAGTGAACTAGCTTACATTTTGTACTGTTATCAAAACGTGCAAACGGCTGCGATTTTCACGTACTGTAGAACACAATGTTCAGAAATCGAGACAATAATTGTCTTGAAGAATTTTTCTTCGCATTTGTTTTAACTGACTTTAAAATAGGGAGGATTATTTTTCGGTTTGTTCACTTTTAACTTTCGCAAACATAACAGTATTTAAATATTTTTCCCTTTGCCTTCAAGAGTACAATCTCCCTGCGGTTCCACGATAATTTAATAGTCTAATTATGGATTTCAAAATTACTTATGAAGCAATACTTTAACCGTGCAAACAATATACAGCGAATTTTCAAAATTGGATATTCGCTGATCGACTCGAGACCCTGCAAGTTTCAAAGGGAACATTTAACTTTAACATAACTCGTGTATTGTAATAAATATACTATATCAAGTGCCTAAAACATTAAAATTGTTCTCCTTAGAATCTTTACAAATTTTGTCTGAAATTGTTTGCTTACATAGCTTTCTCCTTAAAATCTTTAAGACAATAGTTTCACTTTCTTTAAAATCAGTTTTTGAAAATTGCTAAAGTTCAACTTGTTTTTCGAACGTCGCCTACACCCATATTATTGAAGCTACTATTTTTTACTGCAACATATTCGTGAATATTAGCACTTAAATATTATTCACACTGATTTCAAAATGTTTTCGCATAATTTTAAGTCAAATCGTGTCAATTTTCAAACATATTCGCAAGATTTTCTCAAATTAAGCTCCACATTTTTTCTTTTAACTTTTTGTAGGTAATAACAGTGCACTGAATTATGTGGCATTATTGCACTTTCAGAAATTTCCCAAACTGTCTTCACATTTATTTTTAAGATAAAGAGACGTTGCAAGGAAGGAACAAAATATTTTTCTGCTATTTTGTATTAAAAATTTAACGGTATAAATAATATTTAAATCACATTGAAGTGAAAAAATAATAATTTAGATATCACATTTAGCCTTTCTATTTTACAAGAACATGTTACAAAACTTTGTGGTGTTATTCTTTACCAAACCAAAAGGTTGAATGTATTCAACTTTATATTTCACTTTTAAGTGTTTGGTATATTTTGAAGTCGGGCTACTGTTTTGCCATTGCAAGTTCAGAAGCAGATATCAAATTACAAGTTCGTACCTCTCAGAATGCTCGAATTAACATGAAAGAATTTACACGTACCTGGCTGTTGAATTTTTCGTTTCTTTAGCGATAACATACAGAACATTATCAGATAATGTATCTGTCAAATTATCCATGAGCAAAAGATTGAATTTTTATGTTTTCCAGTTTCCCAAGTTATTTGAGACACAAAAAGTCTTGTTTCATCGAGTAAAAGGAAGAAAAAAGACGTTTTAAAAACGGTCACTTTTTTATTGTTAACATGGAGCATTTGTATAAGTCAGCTGACCAGCAACTATTTTTTGTTGCTTGAGTGAAAAACTACATTTTGTTCAGGTGCCATTTTGCAATGGATGATTGCTTGGATAGGTGAACATGTTTTTGGCAAAAATAAATGCTTTCTGTTTCTAGTTTCATTACACTTGTGCAGTTCAATGTGATTCAAAGATAATACAATTTGTGCTTTTTTGTGCAACGAAATAAAGAAATGTTTACAGTTCTATTAACAGTAAAACGTAAGGTGACACTCAATTTTGATCTTCTGTATTGCTGAAAATTGAAGATTTTTCATCATCCGTGTTCGTAAAATTTGCGTTTCTTTTCCAGCTTCATGAAATTTGATTTATAATGCATTTTTGTCTAGAGCTCTTGAATACGAGTGAACTAAAGATAATGTTAAAATGTTATTGCGGACAGAAAGTATCATGCACATACAGAAAGTGTTATACATGAATGAATCATGTGCGTTGCTGTTAGCATGCATTTAACATGCATTAATTTAAATGCATTTTCCAGTTGTAGGTATTTAAGTGTATAAGTTTAATACGGATCAGTGGGTCACCTGAGGTTTTTATTCATGTGCTTCATTTACATTGCAGGAGCTTCAGGCTGCAACGAACAAAGATCCTCCGAAGCAAACCATTCATATATTTCTAAAACCCCCTCAATTCAAACCGGAAGCTCCAGGGCTCCATGGCTAAACGCGTTCCTACAAAAGAGCGCTCGTTACGTCGACTTTCTTGCCACTGAGGAAGCATGCAACGTACCGAATACTAGCCAGAATATCACTCCCCAAGCAATGGCAGCAGGAGCAGGTGCAGCGCAGTATGCCCAAATGAGAAGGATTTCATCACGATCTCTACTCGCCAGAAAAAACAGTGTGGTACCTTTCTCCTTAGAATGGGCCCTGGACGAGCTACTGGCTGCTGACAAGTGGCTCCACGAGAAATATGCATCTTCCCCTGCACAAAAGGATTCAGTCCGTGATCAGGCAGGTGATTTCACCGATAGCGATAGTAATTTGAACAATTTTTCGACACGTGTTCTCGAGCGTGGTGATAGTCATGGCATGCTTGAAGCTGGGCCATCACAAAATGTTGGTGGCCTTGACATCGTGACTCAAGGCACTGTTAACCTATTTAATATATTAGACGAAAATGATGGGCACCGTTCGAACACCTTACCGCGCAATCTGAAGGATTTGTTTGCAGTTGGTAAAAAGAAGACGCCATCTACATGCTCGCTTCCTGACAATTCACGCGTAGAAGTTATGAGTAGGTTCCTAGCAGCGGAAAGCTAAAATGAAAATGAGCGTATGTGTAAATCTTCCATGTTTGGAGTAAAAAACGAGCTAATTGTGTAGGGAATTTTTGCAACATTTATGTTCTTTATTAAATTATACCTCGAAAAATGTATATTTACTTGAATGATAATAAATATTCAATTGAGTCGTGAGTTTACATTTAATTTTTCGGTGTTTAATGTTAACTATTATTGGTGATTTTTACTTTCCCGTATACATTCGTATATTCGAAGTAATATATGTAGTATAGGGAAAGTTGTGTAATGTAACGCGAAAAGAACCGGCGGATTTTCGGCAGAAAAATATTATTACCGGGCCCTAATGACGAAAAAGTAGATAAATGCAGTTGCTAATTTAGGAAAAAGCTCATGGTGTTGCCAGAATCCCTGTTTTGTGGGTCCTTGATACGTAAAAATCAAATTAGATTTAGATATATTTAGTTAAAAACTGTATGTGACGTATGAGGGGTAAGATTCTGTGCGCACGTTTTCTTGAGTTCCAGAATCCCTTCCCATCATTTTAATTATGAATAGTTGAAAGATGAGTAAAAGTTTAAAATAAATAAAAATACATGTAAAAAAGCGCGAGATTAGAAATATTTGAAAGAAATAGACATTTTCCTTCCCGAGTTATAGAAAACTTATTTGCATCGGTAAACGAATTGCAAGTATGATTTTTATGCATTCCTAACAAAATAGCAACTCGCCCTTACATCTACTCCTATGAATACAATTTTATTCTTATTAACACAAGCGTGAGATTTAGGAACATAAAATTTTTGAAAACAAGTTCGAAAGCAATTATTTTCCTGCCAAATTTAATGCAAATGCAAAAATTAAGAAAATAATTGTTATTTTACTGTATATTTTTGAAAAGAATCGTATTGCTTCTAATATAAGATAACCGTTTAAAAAATACTTCACAGAAAACAGAATTCTATTTTGTAGTTCTTCCCTGCTTTCCTGGAGTCTGACGAACTTGGTCCCTTTCCTTCCGTTCTCAATATCTCTGGTTACCTGCACATGACAACTTCCAGCTGTGCTAATTCTCCTCGGCCGTCCAACGCCCCATTCGATTTTGACGCATCCCCCAGCCCCTCCTTTCAGCAACACCGCTTGCGAACAACTTTTTCCTCTCCGTTGCCGCGCAGCCATCTCCGAAGCTGCCTGGCCTCGCCCGCGCACCCCCGGCCTCCGCCCGCCTCCGCCCACCTCCGCCCGCCACCTCCGCCTCCGCCTCCGCCCGCCTCCGCCCGCCTCCGCCCGCCACCTCCGCCACCGCCCGCCTCCGCCCGCCACCTCCGCCTCCGCCCGCCTCCGCCCGCCACCATCGCCTCCGCCCGCCTCCCCCGCCCCGCCCGCCTCGCCCGCCTCCAACCGCCTCCGCCCCCCTCCCCTGCTTCGGCCCGCCGCCTCCGCCCGCTGCCTCCGTCTCCCTCGCCTCCGCCCGCACTCTCCGCGTTGGAGAGCGGAGCGCGGGTTGCCGCCTGCCGCCTCGCGCGCTCTCGTCTCGCATTATCGTTATTGAGCGCTGTGGCGGCGACGCGACGGGGCGGGGGCGGGGGCGGGGGCGCCGAGGCCTCTGAGTGGAGGCCGGTGTTGGCTGCCAACGGCTCCTCGACTTGGCCCGGCCGACGCCCCGCGCCGCTTCCGCGTTGCTTGTGGGGAGAGCGCGCGCGCCGGAGGCGCTTATTAGGAAGCGCCGGAAGGAAGGTTAATTTAAGAAACCAATTTACTTTTAAATTCCTAATCGTATGGGGTAGTTAAAGGCGATTGCACCATTCTCTTTGATAAACATCAAAGTGGCATGTATTTGAGTACCAGCGGTAAGTTAGTTTCATTCCAAAATATGTAAGGATTTTTATTCCGCAAGACATAGTTTGTGAATCTCATGTTGTTGTTTTTTTCATTAGAGCTCATGTGTTGGGCAATTTTCCTGGGAAAGGGGAAAAGTTGATATCTTTCTGTAATGTTAAAATAAGGAAAATAAAACTGAACATGTTATTGTGTGGTCTGTTTTGTGTAGTTCAATAATATACCACATTATTTGGTACACATTTTATTTATGAGATTATAAAAAAGAGTTGTGTTATATGGAACAACGAATCGATTGCAAACATTTCAGTTTCTCGTTACGTGAAAATTGATGTAGTCAAAATAAATTTCACGTGCATCAATACTAATAAAATAGTATGTTTTGTTTGATGTGCAATGTTGCTAGCAAAAATAAATCCTCGAGCATTGGGTTGAATAGTTAGTGAAGCTACATATTTCGAAATGTTCGTCCTATTTACATTATAAAAATAGTTTCTGCGATTTATTTGTGAATGCTTCCGCGGATAGGCAATAAATCAATAATAATGCGTTTAAGATGTGTGTCTCAGATCTATCTGGCCATCCAAGCAAATAAAAGAGCATTTACTTTACGAACCGTATCGTTCGACGACCATTCGACTTTTCTTTCCCTTAGGGTCAATATCCCTCGTGAGACCATCTGAGTAAACAACGTTTGATCTACTATATACCTTGGCCATTACCTTCATGAATTTTTCATGATGA
Source organism: Gryllus longicercus (assembly GCA_038098605.1). NCBI lineage: Eukaryota > Metazoa > Arthropoda > Insecta > Orthoptera > Gryllidae > Gryllus > Gryllus longicercus. The sequence continues at coordinate 1,257,759 of JAZDUA010000096.1, forward strand.
TGCTGGATTTTATTCGACTTGAATAAATTGATGAGGTAGACGTATCTGAACGATGACGCGTATGTATGCGGTTTAAGTTTAGCACTATAACTGCAATTAATTTACCTCCAGTCAGTATTCTTAATTTCTTCTTGACTACAAAATTGAACCACAAAAAACACTAATTACAAATTGTTCAAAAATTCTAGTGTTACAATGAATAGAGCAACTATTTTCTTATGAGCATTTGTGAAATGTTACAAAATATATCCATATAAAAATAAAAAATAGTTTCCTGATTTCAGACTCCCAGATCTGCTAAACGGTGATAGATGAAATTGAATGAATTTCAAATGAAACTACTTCGTATTTACTACTGATATACAGTCATTTATTCTCAACCAAGTGTTGTTACAGAAAACGAAGGCATTTACTTGGATTGGCGTTCGCTCTTCTATGTCCTGTTTAGAGGATATTGACATCGGAAGTTACGAGAGGCTTCGATTAAAAGAACTTCGATTAACACTTTTTTGCATTAAAATGCTATGGGTACTAATACGGTTTTAAATCGAAAGGCCTAAAAACGTGACAAGGGATTTGAAGCCGGAGGTCTTTCTCATTCAATTGTCAGAGTGATATTCTGCCAGTGAGGCGAGCGTGTGTGAGGTGTCGAATGCGAAAGAGCAACCGTCAGCCGTCGCCCCTCGTTCAATCGCACTTGGCTCGCCCGGGGCGACGCCACCTCCGCGCTGTCGCCCGCCTGCCTGTGCCGCCCACGCCGGGGCCCTCGCGCGTAAAAGCCCCGCCGCCCACGCCGGCCGTCGCCTTCCCTTTAGCAGGAGCCGTTGCCGCCCCGCCCGCCCCGCCCAGCTACACAGCCGCTCGGCCCGTTCGCCGTCCTCGCCCTCTGCCTATCCTCGTCCATCCACCATCATGGACCAACGACGACTAGCTCCTCTGTAGCCAGCAATTTTATCCCCGTTTCGCCCACACGTCGTCCAACTTCCATAAAACCCTCCCTATCCCGCCTCGGCGACACCTCGTCCCCCGTCATTTCACTCCGATCAGAGGCAACTGCTCTTCATAGCCTACACCAAACTTGCATACTCCCACAATTCTGCAAGTCATATGTATCCCATGAACAACCCGGGACCTACGCCCTGCACGGCTCCACCGACCACCAGCCCTGGTTCGTAGTCAATATTCCCCGCTCCGCTCCACCCATCGTCTTCTCCCTTTCCCCTCTCCGAGCAGCCAACGTCAATGCGCCTTCTCGTCTCCGCTGCCGCTCCAACCCGTCAGTTGCCGCCGCCGCCTTTCCACCGCTCCGCACCGCAGCCCCAGCGCCCGTGCCCTCGCCAACCCTGTGCTTCGCTAACTCTTGCTCTCGGCCGAACTCCGGGCGACGCCGCCTGCCCCGCCCCGCCCCGCCCCGCCCCGCCACGCCCCCTCACGCCCTCGGCCGAGTGCCGCGCCGCCGGCCACGCCGCTCCCCAACGCTGGACCTCACCAACGCCGCCCCGGGCAGCTGCGCTCATGTGTCGACGAAGGGACAGGATGGGATTTTGGTTAAACGACCAATTGAGGCAAACAAAATCGCAATGCTTGAGAGTTTTTTTTTTAAATGACCAACTGAAGTAAACACAATATCAATGTGTGTGTTTAATGGATCATCTGTGAGAGCAAAAGAATGCAAGCCTGCCATAATCCCACAATACACCCCAAAACTTGCGGTAGCATATCTTAACTTTAGTCCATTTTTCTAACAATCGACCAGACACCAATAAAATAACCCTTCGTATGTGCATTTCAAATCCCCGTCCCTGCATCAGGGAGAGCAACGCCAGCCTTCTAAGAGAGCGATCCAAGAAAACGGCGCCGGAATGGACCCCTTGCCAGGGAAAGGCATCCCGACTGCATAATTCTGCCGCTGTCTGCGGCCAACTGCTCCGATCGGGAGTTTTACGTGGTTTCTCCGATCAATTCCAGGCGAATGCCGACCCTTAACAAACGCGCCACCGACCGCTCGGGAGCTTTCCTTCCTCTTCCTCGTCATATCCTGTCCCTGACCCCACTGAGGAGACTTTTGGGGATCTTAGAACGTGTTCCGGATGTAGCGGTGTCTCGTTGGAGGAGATACCTCGAGGTATACATTTTCCGCAAACCTACGTTTAGGTCAGACGACGGATTACATCGTTCAACGTGAGAGGGACCAACTCCTAGCATTAAAACTATTTACTTCACCATCTGGACTATGACCGGAGCAGTTGAGTCGCCCAAATACATGAATCAACCGCCTACGTGAATTAATCCTCGCCTTCAGAGTATATGGTATATCCGAAATATATTAAGTTTTTACTGACATTAAATAAAAAATACACATTTCTAGTGATTGATAATATAACAAATTAACCGTTATGTGATATTATTGTTGAGTTCATTAAGAGTGAATACTTTTAAGACATTTTTTAAATTGAAAGCAGGTAACACGTTATAAAGTAATCTTAATTGGAAACAGTGGTGCTGGAAAAACAAAGATAGAAATATGGAAACAAATTATTCAATTGAGTTGAATTAAATTTGCCTCCATTTCAGAACTGGTGTCTCCGGCAAAGCTTTCTGTAACGTTTCGTGTGTTCTCCCATCTGTTCTGATAGTGCCCCCGAGAGTCGCTTCATTTGAAAGAGGCGGCTTGAGAACTGGCTAGGTAGCGGCGATAAATCTTTCTGCTCGTACTCACAGACGCTCCTCTACGGAATTCGCAGTTACCCAGAATCTTCGCCACTGATTCAAATGTATTTCCTTCCTATTCTTTTATTATACCCCAGTGGCAAGCAACTACCGTGGGGAGAGGTATTCCAGGTATATTGGGCTAAATGTCACGTATTTCTTCTTGGGTCTCCTCCTTTGTAGTATTGTTTAATAACATCTCCTTTTAGGCAGATTGTTGTTCTTTCGAGCACACATTTTTCAGTGTACGTTAGGAAATACGAATTAAGTTCAAGTTTGGTCAAATTCGTGTCGGAAGTGATCTATAATAACAAATGAATAGATTTTACATATTAATTTAATGTGTTAACATTAAATAGCAATCATGGGTTTACTGTTCCAAACAGTAAATGAATTAATAAATAATAAGTCTGAAGAAAGTAAATGAGAAAAGAAGGAAGTAAATGTACTGCAGTGAAATTATAAATGCATACAAAAAACAGCACTGCATACTTTTCATACGTTATTACAAAATTGTAAATTTAAATTTGGAAATGTCAGTCGTTTAGAACCCAATGTCTATAATTATAAGTCTTGTTTAAGCATAATTGTTCGATGATATTATTTCACTCATATTTACCTACCTGAAATTTGTGGAACAAAAAAACTATCTTCCCAGAAAATAGCTCATTTTGTGTTAAGATCTTCCATTTCTTCCTTTTTAGATAAAAAGAATATGTACATTTCCTTTTCGTATTTCAAAATTCTCATTTTGTATTAAGTTCCTCCATTTCTAATGTCTCCTTGTGTACATTACGAAATGAGTAATCTTTTAAAGGGGACCTGTTTTATATAAAACAGTTGATATACCACTGAAAAGAAACGAAAGGCAACGTTGCAAGAATCAACAGAAAAGCGTGGATTGTATTACAGAAGGGAAAGAAACACACCAGCGATAATACATCTTCATTTTTTATAAACAGGTTCTTTATTTTGTATATCTTTCCGTTCTAATAATTGGTAATTAGTCCTATTTAGGTGACTAATTCTCACTCCTCGTTTAATTTTCCTTTATTTATTTTTTGTTTCTTTCACAGTATACTTATTAAACAAACATCACGTTTACGTACCAACATTATTCTCTTCAACTATTTAAAAATGCTAGGGAAATCGTAATTATGTAGTAAAGAATTATAAGAAATTAAGTCGTAGGCTTCCGCGATCAGAATCTTGCTAGGGCGGTTGGCTGTCCGAATGACGCCACGTCAAAGGCTGTGATGCAGTTTCGACCTTCTTGTCGTGGTCTTCCTCAGGGCTGATCTGCCTGGCAACGTTCGAAGTCGCTTTTTCTTGTTATTTCCTAAAGAAATTTGATGATAACCTTAATAATGACAATATAAAACATCCCTTTCTGAATATGTATATATACTTACACACATAGTCTACCCTGTGAGTTAAGCCATCTGGCCAATTTATTAATGTAATTGGATGCGGCGCGCTTTCCATCGAAGCGATAATTGCCGTGTCCGGGCTCAGGTAGGCAAGGGTGGGCGACCTCTCCTGTGCGAGGCCCGTGGGAGGCCTCGTGGGCAGCGATAGGGAAGCGCCATCGATCGGCTCCTGTGGGGCACCAATTAGTCCGCCGGAGGCGTCGGCGCCGCCACAACGCCAACGCCGCCTCCGCCTCCGCCTCCGCACGGCCTCGGGCAGCCACCGGCGACGCCAACGACCTCGGCTGCCTCCGCCACAGGCCGCTGGCCCGCTCCCGCTCACGCTCCCAATATCTGCATTTTCCCCTGCTTTCCCTCCACAACGTTCTTTTTCTTAATCTTTCGCTTCACGTTTTCCTTTTTTGTCATTCCCCACTCTTCGCCAACGCTCCTGTACTCTATCATCTTCATTCGTTTCACCCTCATCATGCTCTCTCTCGTTTTCTCCATTGCCTCCTCATCCTGCGCCACTCTCTTTTGGGAGGTATGAGTTGTGGGTCTCGCTTTCTTTGTGGTGACCATCTTTCACCAATCTGTCTTATCACCCTCTTTCTTTATCCTCCTTTTACTCGTTTGCTTTTCACCGTCCTCTTTCCTCCCGTCCCTCTTCCACAACTCTCCGCCACCATCCACAATGCCCTGCTTCCTTTTGTCAGTTATCTCACTCCTCTTCCAATTTTCTTTCTGCCCTACACTTTTCTCCGTCAATGATGACATTTGTCTACTGCTCAATCTGTGAATCAACGTCTTCACAATAGTTGCCTATCTCCCTTACTGATCGCCGTTGTCTCATACGCACCTCCGAGCTGAACCCCCAGTAGATCCCATTAGAAACTCCGGGCGTTGGACTCCATCGCACCAATTCCTGCACCACCACCTGAAGCCTCATGGGCAAATCTTTTACTACCGCTACCTGCACCTTCAATTTCTCCCACCTCAGCCGTCTGGGACGACCGCCACGGCGCTGGCCGCCGCACGTGCGCCGATGGAAGAATTAATCTGCGCTTGGTAGTTTGCTGCCTGTGAGCGCCAAAGGCAACGCTCGAGCCGCTATTTTACGCTGTCGCTCGAGTGATGACCAGCCCCCTTGTGACTCTAACAGTCAAAAACGCGTCCGTAACTTTTCTCTTGAAAGATTCATTACTTTGTGTGTGAGGAAAGAGGGAATTGCTAACTATAGAAACAGACCCTACAAAGAAAACCAGACGACAGGTGGCCAACCGCTGGGAGAACGGCGCTGCTGACACTACTACTTTACCTCCCGACACCCTTTTCGCATGTGCCTGGAAATATTATGTGCCTAAGATATTTTCTTGATTGTCATAACATGCGAATATAATTATATGATATATCATATCCTTAATAAGTGGTGGAATTCAAAATGCCTATTAAAAGTGACCTATAACAAACATGTATTCTTTATATTTTCTCTCAAGTAATTTTGAATACTCATTTCTACCCTTTAAATATGGCGTATACGATGAATTATATTAGTGTCTTGCATCTTATCTATAGAACAATCAAATACGTTTACTATTATACGTTGGTGTGATCATTTTATAAAACACTGTTTGTAATTCGTGTATAAAGTTCTCTGATCTGTAATGAGAAATCGCAGCGTCATAGTTTACTTTCTCTAAAGCGAATATGACTGGTATATTTCTAATTATCTCATTAGTTCAGATTACTTTACTTCAATTACTAAAACATTGTACTTGCATATCCTACTTAACTCTAATTGTTCAAACACAGCTTCACGTATTTTCCAGATTTACTGAACACACAAGAGTATGCAAAGAAAGTTATTTAGGTTGAACATAATTCAAATAGGAAAATTCGAAAATATGAAGGCTGAATAAATGGCAACAAGTGTGGAAAATGTCACGAACACCAACAGCAGATACGTTTACTTTAAATATAATTATTTAACATGATACGGGTATAGAATTCGAAAACTTTATGTAACTTTCTCTTTCCGCATTTGATGTTCCCCTCACACTCCTCAAACTTTCCGTTGCACTTGGAGTTTCACGGCATATCTGAGAAGTGTGAGCTTGATCAGTCACCTAGAATGTGATGATCCATTATCACTCTGTGCTCTGAACACTTAATTATAGTGGATAATCGTCAAATTAAGCATTCTGTTAAGTATAACGTGATTGATAGTTACTTTCGAAAGTCCGGTTATAATTCATATCATGAACTTTAAATCTATTATTTCGTTATTAATCTACGTTTAATTAATTGTATCGTGATCTTTACATGTTCAACATTTTTCAAATGACCTACTTATTTTCAGTGTGTTTATTTATCGTAATATTTCAAACTTTTAAAACATAAAACATTTTGTAAAACGTCTTCGAAACAATTTTCCATTTATGAGCAAAATATTCAATTTTCATTTCTTGATGTTTATTTAATTTAGTTCTAAATATTTTGTTGTTATTATCTAATTTATTTTTATATTTTATGTACGACAATTTATTCTCATTAGAACATTTAATTACTATAAATTGTATAATTATGCATAATGTAACGGTTAACATTGGATTTCATACACCAATATAATTTCCTGGAATCTATTTCCATTTCTTCAATCTATTTTTCCTGAAATGAAATCAACTCTCTCTCTCTCTCTCTCTCTAAAACTATTTATTCCAAGTATTTTAATTTGGTCATTTTATTACTTGGTTATTATAAAACATTTTCTTTCATTTATTCTCTTTCAGCACATCATTTCAAATATAAGGCCCGCATCTTTGCAGAACATGAGAAGAGTCCTTTTAGAACTGTGAAACTGAATACTGCTTCCCTCCGTCGAAATACGTACCTTACGAACTAACCAAAGTAACACAATTGATTACATCAACCATATAGATCGTCAGAAATAATTCTCCGCGTGTTACCAGTGGCTGGTGAGTGTGCTAGCAATACAAAGCACGTAGGTAGCTCGAACTGCAGATTGTGACAAATGAAAACGTAAATTGCGTACTCACCACAATCGTAATGGATGCTGGAGTGTTACCATCACATCTTTCCCAGTGATCTGGCTGCTACCAACGTAAATTAAATTTGTAAAAAGGAGCTTCTGATTCGACTCGACGCGGGGAGATTTTACTGGCGCGCTGATAAAATTCGGCATTCTAAACACTTGTATTCATATATCTCCACTTACAGTATAATGGGTTAATATTCTAACGCATTAACCTGTAAAGAAAACGAAACAAGTCTATATAAATTAAGCTACTATATTAATGGCTTTATTAAGATTTGTTAAAATTATATTTGTAAAAGTTCCCAGATAGTAATTTACTACTGCATTTCTGAAATTTTAGTAAACATAATGCAAATATATTTGGATTAATTATTGCTGTACAGAAAATGCATTTATATACCTATTAATAATAGTTAATCGGTGCACTGAAAGGATAAACATTCATATGATAGAATACCGAGTTGTTTCATTTTCATTCATAGGTTTGAAAGCTATGATCCATAAAGCGCCATTAAAGATCCGATAATCACATCTGTCAAACTCAGATCGCAGCGCATTAATATTCTGCAGCATTACTTATTCAGATGGAGAGATGGTGAATATTTCACGAGAAGATGAGAGCGTTTAAGCCCCGCCCGGGCAGACATCAGCGCTAAACGCGCCCCTGGCGTCGGCCCCGGAAACTAAGCTGTCCCCAACCTCATCAATCGACCCTCCCCCTGCTGTCCGGGGCCGTAATTATATCAGCATTATCTTTCATCGCTTCACTTAACCTGCCGCCTATCTGCGTCACATGACACAGAGACCATCGCATCACTTTCATCTCCCTCGTCACGGCAGAAGAGCCCACTTGGATAAAACATGCTCGAGTGAGATCAGAAGAGAGTATTAAATTTTATTTTGGCCCTTTTCTGCCTGAATCCCTGTGAGCCACTTTCCACAACGAAAAGACAGGTAGCCCAATCGCATTGAATGCAACTATATTAAACGGAGGGAAGCAACACTAATAATAATGGTAATAGTAATAATAATAATAATAATAATAATAATAATAATAATAATAATAATAATAATAATAATAATTTGTATATTACTCGTAATTCGTGAACAGAAAACTTTGTACCCCCATTAAAGCATATTGCACAAGCAGGGAGGAGTGTGAGATTTGGCATAGTTAAAGATTATCTGAAAAAGGAATGCAGATCGCTAATATTAATATATAATGTGTTTTACATTAACATGTGTAATATACCTTAAATACACTTACAATAATATGTGTAATATACATTAAGTTCAATATGTAACGGGCAGATGCAACCCGCAACACGGCTGCAGCTCAATACTGTCGTGCATAACTTAAATATGATGCATTTTAGAGCATTAAATCCTGATTTCCGTGTCCCAGAGCTACACTTGCTTTGTTGTTTTATACCCTATGTTTCAAAATGAGATTTTTTAGATATTTTATTTCAAGCTAAACGTTTAAGAGAAAGATACTCGACGAAAGAAATGCGATCGAATTCTACTGGTTGAAGCATACCCGGAGATTTACCCGGAAGATAAGTTAAACGGATCATGAAGTGGTAGCATGTTAACAGCTGGTTAACTGGCATATTCATTTCCAAAATGGCGGCTCGTCCGTGTAGTATGCTGAAAAAGATTTCGTGGATTGAATTGTATTGTCTTTCGACAAAATAAGATGAGCTAACCGAGTACGGCAAAGGCGACATAATTCTGGAGATTGGGAACGCCACGAATGCATCGTATATATTTCTGTTTCGTTCCCAACGTCCGTTTATTTTAGGGAAGCAATGTTAATTAAGAAATGTGTTGTAATGGTCAATAATAATACATGCGAGTTGGATTATACAAGTCATTATTTTGAATAAAGGCGCAGAGTATTATTTTCCAATAATTATTGATATGAAACAATTGTGTTTTTATAGCAGAAAATTATTGCAATTTCCCCCAAAATATTCATAATATACTTTATTTCTCCCTTGTGAGATCATCGTATTGTAAAATCCTTAGTTTTCTATTGAATAATGAAGCAAAGATAATTATGCTTCTCAACTATTATGTTGTTGGATTCCACTAGTGTATTCCCAACATCATTTTTCTACGATATATAATCGAAATGGTGTGGTAAAGAGAACGTTTACAAATATACAAGACATTAACATTGCTCGAAAAATATGCCGTCTAAATCAAACTACCTCTTTTGAGAACTAGAAAGTATCGCCAGCAAACACAAATTTCTCAGTCAAGTGGTGGATGAATAACTCTTATCGTGCTGTGGTAATACGAGACTCCTACTTTATCTAGAAGATTACGTCACTGGGAGTTAGTTAACCGGAAGGTGGTGTTACAGGCACTAAGTGATTTGCATATTTGAATTAAAATAAAATGAAAGTAAGGCTGTCTAAAAAATAGTGCATTACATCGGTAGTAAAAGTTATTTTATCATAAGTAATATCACAACAGTTGGAATAAAATTTAATAGGACTATTTCACGAATTAAGGCAATCGAATGGATCATTAAAATCACAGGAATTACGAAAATGAAAAGTATTATTCAAAATTGCTACCGGAATAAGTGAAACTTTCATTCAGCTCAGAGTTATCACTGCCTCCTGGAAAAAACTTATAAACAAGAAAATATGAATACCAGTTTAATGCAGAAAATTATTTCAACTATACATTTCGATTTTAGGGTAATAAAATTTTCAAAAAACAATAACAAAGCTACTTACAATAACAATTATTAAAATCACATTATTATTAAAGTTGTAAGAAGTTGGTTATCTATGTCTAGGTATTCCGTGTAAGAATTTGAAATGGAAGATGTAGAAGCACAATTAGCAGCGGGATTGGTCAATTTCGAATGGATTGAATACACGTGTGTACTCATTAAAGTATTTTCATGAATAATTTTGGTTGTAACGTTCCACATAGTTTTGATAGCATATTCTTTGTACTCTTCGCCATCTAAACTTCGCATATTAAATGCTTAAAAATGTGCAATTTCTTCATTTGTAGTTTTAACGGTCCATTTGTATTTTCTTCTTAAATTTTTTGAAATTGATTTCACACACTTCCTCTGTTTCTTTTTCTGTTTTTCGGCACTGAATCTTTAATAATAGATTATAATTCAGAGTTTTAAACATTACCAAAACAACATATTTTAATATTATATTGAATAGAATATTCTGAGGTAAATTATGTACGTTTTCTCTCATAAGATAAAATTGTTATCGTACTTTCTTCAACCCCTTGAAAAATATTGTATTATAGAACAAGGATAAATAAATTATTTAAAGAAATATATTGCTCCTCACAAGTTATTATTGACCTAAATAATTGATATCTTTATCTTAAAAAGGAAATCAAAGTGATTAGAGCGGTGTGCAAAAGTTAAATACAGTGATAATCATATGACTATAGACATCTGAGATTGGTTTAATTTGAATACGTTCTTACGCTCTTGCTTAACATTACTTTTGACATGGACAGACATTGAAATAGTCACTCGTATCATAAATAACTATTTCTTGTTAGATTAGATTCAATGAATAGGGATATGGGTTCCATCAGACGGGCAGAAAGATTTTCTAGACTGCTCAAAAAACGAGCTTCGCAATCTTGAGCCTTCTGAGCCCTCCTGTAAAATCCCGTGAGCAGTCACTCTACAATCAGTTAATAGTAATTCCCCCACAAAATTTCTAAAATTCGGAGTTACACTAATTGATTGTTAGTGAATACGGGCGCATCAACTGTTAAGGTAATTGACTGTGTAGGTGCAGGGCAGGTTGTTACTCGGGAGGTGGCGGTGGTCTTCTGAATGGCGAGATCCGGCGCCGACCTACTGCCTGATAGCCACGTTTTCCCTAACCAGGTATCTCTACCCAGCTGGGTCAAACTGTAAGCTCCGACGTGCATCCTGGTATATGTGGAAGTGCTGTGCGCTTTGTGTAAGTGTACAAAAGGAGTGAGGATAGGACAAGGAAGAGGACGGAAAGATCGTGCGGTCTGTGGCCCTTTTTTAGGGTACTACTCCGGCATTTGCGTGGTGTAGATAGGGGAAACTATGGAAAACTACGGATCAGAGCAGCCGACCGCTAGAATTCTTCTACAAACAGCAACTAGTTGTCACCTAACTGACAAGCCTAATGTCGAAAATTCTGCCCCCATCGAGACTCGAAATTATGCGTTTGGTCATGGAAAAACAATTACTTGTTCTATGGCAATGAACGATTGTTAGAAGAACGCTGAACATTTCTCTGTTTCTGAAAATTCCTGAATGTCTGTAAAACGAGTTTTATAGCACATCATCTTTTTCCCTTGAAAAAGCACCTTCCCGAGACACCTCATTCCATGAACATAATGAACGAAACGTTAATTGTTTTCTCCCCCTCTCTATGGTCGTTAAAGAAATGAACTTCCAGAACCGTTTTGTCCGCGAGCGCCTCAGGCAGGAACACGGAGACGCAGTTCCCGCGAAATCAGTCCCCGCTCAGTTCCGCGTGTTGTGCAGGAGGCACAGGACGGAGACGAAAACAATTTCGTACCCAAAACGCGAACGGATAGTTGCGTAACTGCTCGTAGAAATGCTTCTGAAGAATTGGGAAGCCATGCTACCCTTAATTAAACGGACGTGCAAGATTCTCGAGTTAAAACGTTTTGCCCTTTAAATAATATTTTCAATATTTTAGGCTTCCTTCATAGGGAGGTAGAAGTTTAAAAGTGAAGGATCGCGTGTAACTTATAATGAAGTGCATTTCAGCTTTTGAGATACATTGCCTTATATAATGGAGATAAATTTATCTTATCTGAAGCAAATTCTCATGAAGCTCATACTTTCTCGAATTATTTGTAATTTTTGCAATTTTCGAAAATTCAAAGAGTTCACTGAAAATGAGCCACATTTTTAATCCTTCTTTTCTGTATCCGATGACAAAAATTATAAACAATATTTGAAGATATTTTTGAAAAAAATATAAATTGCCTTTAATTTAAAGCAAGGATGATGGAAAAACTACTTCTATTTTTGAGAAAATTTCACATTACCTTATTTAAATATTTAAGCTTTTAGAAAAGATTTCATTTAGAAAAAATATCTTCATCAGCAATATTTTAGTTTTGCAATGTTAATTATACACCATTTTCGAAAATACAGAGAGTTCAACGAAAATTAAATCAACGTCATTTTTATAAACGTACTTTGATGTATTCGATAAAACAAATTAAAGAAAAAGTTTGAAGCCCACTTTAAACAAAATAATTATTTAAAAATTGCCTACATTTTGCGCAAAACTACTGGTATTGTCCAAAAATTTTACATGACCGTTTTTACATCTTTCTTTTAATAAGAGGTTTTATTAAGAAAAAATCCTATGTTTAATATTGTAGCTGTAGGAAGACGCCAAAAAATCTTTGAACTTTTGCAATTTTTGAAACCTACGAGAACTGCGTGACTTTTCATGTACCTCCAAAATCAAAATATCCGTTTCTGCGACCGTGGAGTTCGGCCAGATCGATCGAGGGTTGTTGATTTCGGAGAATGTCGTCTGAAAGGAATGTGAGCTAACGTTGATCACAGACCGAGAGACGTTTTTCACTAATCTAATTTTTCACTATCCAGGACCAACAAAACTCTACTTTGTTACTCAACGTGCTATGGAAAGTAATTTACTACTTACGGGGACAATATTTATTCACTTTTACTACATGAGGGCCCCATAAAAGGGCTTTGCAAAAGGAAACGTTGGTATTTTCCACTGCGGCTTTACAATTCTTCTTCTTTTCTGCGCAAGCTCGAGGAATGGCTAGAAAGCAAAAATATACTCAGAGTAAACGTAACTTCTTTGTTCTCTCTAACACATACGATATTTTAATATTTGTGCTAACGTTAAAGTATATTCAATTCTATAAATAATTATTGGTTTTATTTATGAATTCAAAGAAAATTTATTTAACGATCGCTTTAAAAAACATACATTTTAATTATTTTTCATTAAAACAATTCTGTAGTTACACAGAAAATATCTCAGTTGTTAAGATCACCTCTTATTCTAATATTTTTGGATTTGGGAATCGGTTGAAGCTCAATGTCCGGCCAGTTCGCCTGCGCAGAGGCAGCAGAGTTACATATCGGTTTCCTATTCCGCTCCGCTCGAAGAGTCCTGGCGCTCGCCCTCCGCCGGCTGCGAGTTGGCGAGTCACGGCACGCGCCTGCCCGCCCCGCCCCCCACGTCGCACGGCGCCACCCCCACTGCCCACCCCGCCCTCTCCCAATACGCCCTTTCCCGCTGCACCTCCGCCCCGCCACCCGTTACGCCCCTTACCACCCAGACTCTCCTTGGCCCATCCAGACTCGCCCACTCCACTCCGATTCACCAGGATCCACCCAGCCCCGCCCCGCCCCGCCTCACCACACTCTCCGCGTCCCACCCATACTCCTGCTTCTCACACAGCCTCGCCTCAGCGCACCCCGCTCAACTCCGCCCCAAACCTCCCTCCCACACCTCAACTCTCAACGCCATCCCCGCCCTGTTGATCCTTATTCCGCGCTCCCCCGCCGCGTCCCACGACTCACCCATTCTCACCTCGCTACACGCCCGACCACGGCCTTGCCACATCTGCCCCCCTCCCTACTTCCCTTCGCCCTCCTCCCCCACTCCGCTTCGCTTCTCCGCGTCATCGTGTGCCGCCACCCTCCCGGCGTGGGCTCGCCTGCGCGCTCCCCGCCCTCGCGCCGCCCACCTGTAATTAACCGTTCTGCAGCCCATTACGCTAGCCCCTGAGGGTGCGCCCTTCTCGGCCCGCCGCCCTCGTTTGCGACGTCGCCGCCGCCGCCGCTTTAAAAGCCCTCCCTTGCCTCCGCCGACGCGGCGCGCGGAGAAGGAAGCGGACCCTCCGGCCAGACATCGACCGGCAATTTGCGGCGAGTGTTAAAGCTCTCGCCGAAAATGGCCCGCGCTTGCGGAGCGCACGCTGCGCCCAGATTACGCACGCCGCCCCCCTCCCCCCTCGCCACGGGGGTCGCGCGTGGGCGGGGCGGGAGTCTGCGCCCGAGACGGAGAAAGTTCGGGTGGGGAGGCGGAGATGGGAAGAGGAGGCTGTGCCCAGGACGGTGGTCGCATCGCAGGAGACTGTGGCGGTGGTAGGGGAAGGTGGTGGAACGAATGGTGTGGAGCGAATGTCTTGAAGAAAGACGGCGGTTAGGTGGTGAAGTAGGCTCCGCTCGGGAGAGGAGATTGGGGTTCCCAAGGGGAACGAAAGGGGACTTAAAGACCAAGGGTTCCCTTAATAATACCCGAAAACCACCCGCTTGAAGATTATCCACTAGCCAACGAAGGCAAAGGTTGTGGTCCAGAACATGAGGTGTTACTCCATAAAGAAGGAAACGTGGGATACAAAGTAGAAGCAGGATGTGTATAAAAGTGACTTAGGGTTTGAGTGTGTCGTTGTTCAAAATTTGAAGTTCGAGGTGATTCCAGTGAAGGAGTTACCCTGGGACGTCTCGATGCAGTCCAATGTCACAAATCGTATTTGGATGAAGTTCAAAAATTAATTTTACATAACAAGCACCGTAATGTTAATGTTAGTTAAGAATAAATACACGCAAAATCAACCGTTTATAAAATGGATGGTGATAGAAAATGGCATGCTTTGTTACACAACTCATGGAGTACACGTTTTATTACACAATTTGTTAGACAGTGACAACAACATAGGTGTTGAGATCTGAAGTTAAACAACGTCTAAAACTAGTGCCGATGGCATATTCGAAGAGATCGTAAAAGCAGTGAGCTTTACGACGAGTTATACGTGCGATGCACAGCATACGGACTAATGCAAAGGAACAAACGAGGCAGCAGCGGATCTGGGGAAGAGTGTGAGTAAAGTGGTGGTAATCGCATGGTCGAGACGAGCAATGCAATTCCAGGAAAAGATGCGGACGACTTCCAAGAACGAGCGAACGCATACACCTGTGATGGTCCATAAAACGCAATGGAAGAGATCAAAATGCACACACACAATGCACTCGATCTGTAAACGTAGCTTTTTCACTGCAGCTACGAGTAATGACTCAGCGAGAGAATGGACAAAGAAGGAATCTAGTAGCTGATGGAGGGAATATTACGTACGTAATTTTAATTGTAGAATAAACTAAGACGAAACGGGGTACGTACGTTGCAAACTAAAGAGATAATAAGCAACCGTTTACTTTAATGTTTTATTGTGTTTGTGCTAAATCACAGCCGAAATAAAGACCATGGTAATTAAAGTCGCACAATATATGAACATAATAATAGAGGTGTCATTATAGATACGATAAGAATAAATACACTGCTACTCAGTATTAAAAAGAATTATCGTTCCGTAAAAAATATATTATTTTCGAATAAATTATAAATCGTACTCAAAGATAAATAAATTCATAAAAAGTTTAGTAAAATGAAAATGAGAGATAAAGTTTAAAAGATGAAGGTAACTTTTTAGAAGGCAAATGACAAAATATTTTAAATTGACACTGCCTATATTTAAGACATTTACACGCAGCCCATTTCCATGCGCGCGTGTGTGTGTGTGTGTGTGTGTGAGAGAGAGAGAGAGAGAGAGAGTGAGTGAGAGAGAGAGAGATTGGAAGAGCACTGATCCTGCGCAGAGCGTGTGGAAGTCGTTAAGAACGTCGGGGGCAGCGAGAATGCAGCTCCGGCTGAAGAGCGCCGACGAGCAGTGCGATGAAGGCGGAGGCCGAGAGGGCTCACAGCTGGATGTGCGAGGCGATCCTGCCACGCAGTGGTCACTGCCGCGGCGGCCGCAAGGGCGATGGCGGCAGCGACACTGGATCCAAAAGAGCGAACATGGTTGCGGCGGCGGTGCAGACGGCCATGTTGACTACGGTGTGTGTGGCTTAAGCCGCGACAGTTGCAGTGACGGTTGCGACTGTGGCTATATCAGCGGCGAGGGCGACGAAGGAGTGGCGGCGGCGGCGTTGGCGCCTGAGATGGCGGCGGCGGTTTAGCGGGAAAAGAGCCGAGGTGACGACGGCAGGGTTCCCAAGAGGGTGGGGACCTGTTGGTAGCGTCACGGGGGTTGAGGCAGCGGCGGAGGCGGCGGCGGAGGAGGAGGAGGGAGGAGGAGAGGACGAGGAGGAGGAGGAGGGCGGTGGTGACGGCGGCGGCGGTGAAGGAGGAGGAGGAAGGGGAGGCGGCGGCGACGGCGGCGGAGGAGGACGAGGAGGGGGAGGGGGAGGAGAGGCGGAGGAGGAGGAGGAGGGCGGAGGTGGCGGCGGCGGCGAAGGAGGAGGAGGAGGAGGAGGAGGAGGGGGAGGGGGAGGCGGCGGCGGCGGCGGCGGCGGCGGAGCGGCTCACAATGGCCACTCGGCGAGCGCTGGGGTCGTGCTCCGTCGCCCTCGAGGCCAACTTCGGCGCTCTCTTGCCAGTCTAAACCAACTAGCGTAATAACCCGTCAAGCGACGAATTCCCGAGAAGCCAGAAGGACACGGGTTTGCGTTTAACTGAGAAATTTATTCAATTATGGTCATGGCCGTTTTGGGAAACCTCACTGGCTTATTCCAGCGGACTAAAACGTTGCGTTGTCAGTGCATATTGAATGTGTTGTAGTAGTTGATTAAAATAAATCTGCCCAGATTTGTGTGCGTTTATTTCACTTTGTTGGTTAATATTTTATTTTGGCGAAATTCAATCCTTTAGCTATTTATTCATTTCAATTACTAGCATTGTAGCTTCGCATATGATATAATATGAATATTTATTCCCCAAAAGTGATTTATTCTGATACTTAAATTCTTCGTTGATGCATTTTAGCATTGATTAAAGTGGATGTACATAATCCTTTGAATGAAACACTTCCACTACTCAGACATGTAGTTAACTTGTACAGGGCCGTTATTAAGCACGTAAGCTTAATAGCAGCTTTAAATACTTATTTCTATGGATACTCAAGTACTTGAATAATTTGAATTAATGAACGTTGTGTAGCTTCCACTACTCAAGACGTGGCAATGTAAACAGCGGGCCAACGTGGACACCTCACGATTGTGGAATAAATTTACAAGAAGAAAGAGGATAGGGCTAAACTGAAAGGTCCCAGGGTGTGAGGGTAGGTGCTATGTTCTTGTTTTTTTATAAATGTAAATACAAAGGTAGTTATTTAATTTTAACATATGTCCTTTTTTGTTTCTTATTCACTAATTAATTATAAATTTACATACTATACAATGCGGAGGTGTCCCACCAAAGGTCCTCAAATAAGGTTCCGTGTTTGTGAATTTGATTTGGAATACACGAAATGGATATTTATTCTGGTTCATGGACTGGATTTTTCTTAGTCTAAATCAGGAGAGTGCTGGGACCGGGAGGTGCTCTGTGGCGCCAGATGAGTCGCAAGAATACGCCGTTGTGGCTTTGGGGAAGCGATGCGCCGAATACCGTACGCGTGCGGGTTATCTGCTCCATGCTCACGGCCAAGATTATGTTCGAGTGGCGTTAGCAGATGTTAACGGGTAGCTAATGCTTCGGAAGTTCGCATATTGCGAGTAAAGTGTATATACACAAAAGTCACTGTGTATGTGAATTCTGCAGCCTACGACGTCATCCTTTTATCTGGTGGCGGCGAATGCATGTTGAGGACCGCAGCGTAGCGGGTCAGTGCAACCATACCCGTGGTGGGTCGGTCCGCGGTTCGTTCAGTGAGAGGACCAGGAACGGCGCCAACGCCACATTTGTAATAACCCTCAGTAGTAATAAATTTGGGAATAAAACTGAACTGATATTTACCAAACTTCATTTAATGCGTTGCCGTATCCCGAAGGAATGAGCTCTTAGTGAACGTATATTCCGAGTCAACACATAGTTCATTTTACTTTCTCGTTATAACTCCACTTTCGCATCGGAATTAAATCTGTTGTGAATTATCTCTGAGCAATTTCTCGTACTTTGCCGTTTCCTGCTCTATAAAGCTTAGTATAATATACTTTCTATAATGCAAATAAATGTAAATTATATTATATTACGCTACAACACTCAAACAGTTACAAGATAATTCAATTAAGGAAACTTTTCTTCGGGTGATGCAATCGATCATCCTACCTTGTACCTTATACTAACCTTGTAACCCTTAAATATCTGGTAAAACCGACACAGATGCACTTACTCATTTATTGTAAAAAGAGTTAGTGCAACCGACGT
Source organism: Gryllus longicercus (assembly GCA_038098605.1). NCBI lineage: Eukaryota > Metazoa > Arthropoda > Insecta > Orthoptera > Gryllidae > Gryllus > Gryllus longicercus. Next base: position 1,276,151 of record JAZDUA010000096.1, read on the forward strand.
AACAATTATTTGTGTAATGTTATTTATGTTCATTTGTTTTAAATTGTAGAAAGACCCCGGTTATATTTATTTAATTTATTAATTAAATAAAATGTGCCGATAATGTACAAGTGAAATTACATGTATACTTTAAATGGCATTTAAAATTCATTTAGTGCAACCATTATTCAATTTCGCAATCACAAAAGTATGGTAGGGGTATGAAAGAGAAGAAAAACTGTACTTTTAAATGTCTTTGATAAGCAGAAACAATTTTAGTGCAGTATTAGATATTGGAAAATTCACGATGAGTCATTACAAGACGGAATAAGTTGACTATTTTAAAGAACACTTATTAATGTTTCAAAATAGAAAGAAATATAAATTACATTATGTAAGAAGAAAAGATGCATTTGGTGTTCAAAACTAAAACAAGGGACCATCTCAGCATTTGCTCAATGGATCAAGAGAAAATGATCAATAATTCAATCGAGATGAGGCACAGAGGCTCAGAAAAACGTACAATAGATGTAACAGGCATGCAGTTTTTTTTAATTACCTAAAATAAAATATACTAATGAAATAGTCTTTTTTTAAATTTTAGTTTTAAATTCTGAATAGTCTCTACCTAAATGAAAAGAATTCCGCGACAGAAAAGAGATTTCTTGACGTTGAAAATGTCTATTGTCTTCCAAGAATTTAATGTCATCTAGTAAATCGTAAACCAATATACACACATTGTTTAACTAGTCATAACTACATCAGTGCCGCCGAAAATGCCTTTTTGAAAGTCCTTTATGTAACCCACAACGAAACCGCCTTAATGAGCAATTGATGTCACCGCCTGACACTAATGTCACTGACACCAATTGATGTCAGTGCCTGTGACGGGGAGGACCTAGGATTCCCGACGGTGGCAGGATTTGGGACTTTGGCCACATCTAGGTCGAATTCAGTTGCCGCTTGGAGGATGATTCTAGCGGCCGGCTGCTCAGATCGGAAGTTTTCGGTGGTTTCTCCGATCCACACCAGGCGAATGCCGGAGCAGTGCCTCAACAGACGAGTTTTGGGCCGTGTGCGGTTCTTCAGCCAGAAAACTATAATTGTCAACACATTTCCAGAAACCAGTCGTCAGAAGAGCCGTTAATGCAGTGTACTACTGACTTGACAGGTTCAGTTTCTGTTTCTTCTGGACTTCCATCCGAACAAGAAACCAACACAATGTTTTCTCTCTCGTTTTCCGAGGTTGTTCCGGTCCGTAAAGCGTGTTTATTGAGCCTTTCGTAGCGGTGCTCGCCTCCTGGCAAGTCTCATCCTCACGAAAACGCGAGTCGTTTTATGTTCCATAAGATTCTGAGATTGTAGAATCTCTAAATCCGCGTGCGTCGAGCTCTCAACGTTGGCGCCTGCTGCGGGCCCGTAATCCTTCAGGAGACACGTGAAAAAAAGGCAGTGAAGACAGCAACACGGCTTGAAAAATGGGGATGGTGGCGTAGAAAGTAACTCTGGCAACAGAGAGGAAGATATTAAACTCGCTGCGGATCTCCAAGAATGTCTAGGGATTTGTGTAGTTTAACTCTTGCAATTACAGTCCTGCGACAAGGGAAGTACTATGTTTTGCATGATATTCTGGAACGTGATGCTACAATTATTTCGATTCTCTTTATGTAGGATGAGTGTCCTGAAAACCAGCTCCCCCTTGAGGAAAGACATTGATCTTAGAGTGTAGACGGTGATAATGTTATGGACCAATCTGATGAAGTGGAATAAAATATCACATTAATTAAGAGCGATGCTTATCAGATGGTATGTAGAAGCGGTGATGATGGAAACAATTATAGCGAAGATGTGGACCTCAGAAGTACCGGATTTTGAGTGACACTTTTCCTATGGAAATGACCACAAATAACACGGTTGGCACACGATGTCATTGCTTACAAATTTTTTATTTGGCGTTCTCATATTGATGATTACTTATTTTATTCTGACTTATGCCAGAATGAAATTGAGCGGCCATATTTAACATCAACCATTAGTGCTTACTTGAAACCTTAACAGAAAATTGTCTTCCCTTCTAAGGTAGTAAAACGTTTTTAATAAATCAAATGGCATATAACGATAGAAGTACTATTTGGTCACGACGAAAATTTTTAATTTGTGCAGTAAATGTGTTTAAAGGACAATAATATTCTCCCAAGATAAACATAAATGAATATTCGTCAGCAAATATTGATCTTAAAAATAAATATTTACTCTTTTCACGTGATATTTAGCCTTTATACAAATGTATAGGTTAAAGAGAAAAACACATTAAGTACTTTGCTCTTATAATGAACAATGGTGCTATTGTGACTCTAGTTGTAGAGTGGCTTAAGGTTCAAGTCATGAATAGCCTCGTGTTCCATTATGGTGTGGGGTCCTTTGTTAAGCGTCTCCTCTCCAAATTGTGCTGGTAATGCGAAACCGTGAACCTTTAACCCTTTCGTGTGTTCATACACCCTTTAAGTAGAGTATTCTTGACTTTCACTCATCAATTTGTTGCCCAGCTACAAAGATAACAATTGGCGTTTACACGTTTGTCCTAAGAATGAAACATATGGATTCCTGTAGTTAATTTGTATGAAAGTGTCCATTGGTGTATAATTTGGTGTATTTTCATTTGCATTGGTGTATTTTCTCTGCATAAGAATTACTTGAGGTCTTATGAAATAAATAAATGAAAAATGCCAATACTTTATTAATATTTATACAGAAATTCTAAAGTAAAACGAAATATAGTTTACTTAACACTATGTCTACAGAGAATATACTCGTATTTACGACAGCAATGATCAATGAGTAACAATAGAATGCTGCAGAAATATTGTAGAATTTCATTGGGGAGAAGAAAAGATTATATTTCACAAAATTGGGTTATTAATACATGAGTGACAAACTTTTTTCTCTTGAAGACAGAAATTCAAGTCACCAAGTTTTGATTCATCGTCTTTTAAAAGACTTCCTTTATTACATATATCTCTAATATAGTACAAGTTAAAATAGTATTCTGAAATAAATGATTTTTGCTACTGCTGAAAGAAACTTTTACTTCGCTTATTACAATTAAAAAATATTGACATTTTAACAATGTCTCAGGAATTTCAGTGATAATGTGAAACAGGCAGCTTAACCACACATCCAACCATTGCGTAGCCAAAGTGTCAATTTTCCCAGAAAGCATGGAATTGCAAGTGCGTTTAATTGGATTTGTAATGGCAAATTGCATGGATTTTATGTGGTATTATAGTTAGAATTGTTTTGCTGCCCATTGAAATTCAAGAGTTGTTTCAGGCGCATTGATACCCGCGATTGCACGATTCGTGCACACAAACGTTTGGTTAATTGCCCGTTGATCTTCCTGTTTTACGTGGATTCAAAGCTGCGTGTACAGAGTATCGTAATAGTGATAATTCCTGTGACATCTCAGAAACGTCTTCACTTCTTCGCGGCGGGACCTTAAATGAAGAAAAGCAACAGTTTAAAACGAATGATAGAGAACATAATTGAGATACATTCGAACGATGTTAGTAATTAGCATTATAACAGAGTAGTTTATGCATACTCTGTTCAAGTATTTATTGATTTTAAGTATCCTTGTTATTACAGACAATCGTTGATAAAAATATAAATTAATAAAAGGCAGACAAACACTAGTTGTAATAAAAAGCACATATATTTGTTTCATTCTACAACTGTGGTACAACGTTTCGCGTCTTATTGTGTCGCTTCTTTAGGCCCTGTCTGTGAAACAATACTTTTTAGCTAATATCAAAGTAAACATATAAACCAAAATTAACAAATACCCATAACTACAAAGTACAGCGAGATTTTGAGGCTCAACTTGTTTCGCAGTTCTAGTTACTAAATTAGCATTAATTTATTTAATTTTCCTTTTGATTACATTCACAACACAAAACACTAGATTTTGAATGGAAACAGATTTAGATCCCTTTATATAGTTTAATTCGTTGACATTGAAGGAATTACAATTGCTACTGTCAAGTAGTATTTATAAGGCACAATTTGAAGTACTAGCAAGTACTTTCATGTTTTCATTTCATCCAGATGGAAGTTTCCTGTAGATTTGTCAACAGCACACGTGTTGTTTTTTGTTTTCTTACAGTTGCATCATCGTTCTCTGATATTGTCTATATTTTATTTATTCCTGATCATAAAGTTCTATTATTTTGTTTTGTATTTCCTGGACTAAGTTTATTATCCTTAGCCTGTCCCCCACATATTTTTCTCATATTATGATTTTACTCATATTGTCGGGTTCTGTCCTTCCTTATGTTCTTTAGCCTCTCTTTTGTTTGTTGTATGAACACTTTACGAGTATACAGTCTTTTCTACCTTTCAACCTTACTTTACCATGCACTTTTTTTTCATTTCTGGCGCTTCACTGTTCGATTCATCGTACTCAGCTTACGTGTCTAAAGCGTCACAGCTTTCTTACCTCAGAATTCTTGCACATTTTTCTTCAGAACCTTTTGTCACTTTTTATCGTTCGGTTAACATTTGTCATTTTTATATTTTCTCCCACCCACTCATCGCATAATTTTATTTTCTTCGTCACAGGAATCTCTCGTTTTCACCGCGCTAAGATAACCCACTCCTCGCTCCTCCAGAGAGTTAGCGTCGCGTCAGTCCTCGAGACACCTCCACGTCACTTCTCGCTCGTCTGCCGACACTCCTAATTTCCCCTGCTCCTTGTACAGCTCAGTTTCCGCGCCAACTCGGCTCCCCCGCCTCCACCCCCACCCCCGCCAGCCCACTCCGCCGCCGCGCGCGAGGGGCGTGCGTCGCGCTCACGGAAACTTTTAAATAATGGACCCCGCCGAGCTCGCTACGCGGCGAGGCTTTTTCTCGCCGCCCGCCCCGCGCCCGCCCCGCGTGACAGCTCTCATTACGAACTGCTCGCAACTGTCCCAAACGTATTTCACGCGGTCGCCGCCCACGCGCTGCACGCTGCACGCCGAACACCTTCCGCCAATCCTCTCCGCTCTGCCTTCCCGACCCCCTCCACTGCAACGCCCTCCGCCCCGCCCCGCCCCGCCCCGCACGACTCGCTGCGTCAACCCAATTCACTCTGCCCTGATCCTCTCCCCCCCCCTTTTCTCGGCCCTCTCCCTCCCCAACCTCACCGTTCCGCCATTTTTCCGCCCCTCTCTTCTCCGCCTCGTCTCGTGAACATCCTTCCTGGACCGCTTCCCTCTTCCCCGACCCCCGTTCGAACGGGCCACGCCGCTCCTTCCTTTTTCAAAATTTACGCCTGGAATTCCTCTCTTTCTACCCAATATTTTCTCTTCCGCCCGCCAATTCCTGGATTTCCGTTCCAGCTATTTCCTCGCACCTCGTTCCCACCCTTCCTGCCACACCCCTCTGTCCCTGCATCTGTTTTTTTATTGCCATCCTCCGCCGTTCCCCGCCGTTTCTTTCGCTCCCTATCCTTTGCTTCGCCCGCTCTTTTCCCCTCATCCCCCTTCTCTGCCTTCCTTCCCCACCACTTCTTTCTTATATCAGTTAATCTTCTGACCCCGTACAAACTCTTTATCATATTGGATCTCCCTAATAGTTTTAATTATTTCCCTCCTTTTTGACACACTTATTTGTCTTCCCTCTTCAATTAGAAATACTCCGGCTGATCTCTCCGATCTTCCTTCCAACCTTCTTCACATTGTTGTTCTCTCGCTCAACTTTGTAACTCGTCTACGTATATTTTGTACATTCAACTTTTCACTCACTCATTCATTTACTATATATGTATTTCATTTATCATAAAAAGATCATCAAACATCTCCCCTGGCTTTTACCCAACACCTGCATCTGCCACGTTCCGCGCTTGTGGAGCCTCACCGCTCCTCATACTCCTCGTCGCCATTCCGCGTTGCCTGCCCAAGGACGACTCGTTCCCCGTATCAAACTTGTATGCACGGCTGCCCGGTCTCATACCTCGTCCCCCTGACAAGTTGTGATACTCATTCCACCTGTTTCTTTGATTTTAAACACGCCGCTAAACTTTTACACGTGCCACGTCCATAAAACATCGGCAATGAAAAATAAAACCCCGAAACAAATTTCAACTTTTTTTAACCGTTAATTAAAAATATAAAAGTCAGGGTGAAAGGTTTACGCGCAGTTTGACGAGGGGACCAGGTGTTGCCCGTCCATAAAGCACGCTTTAATCAGGGACGATGGGATTTTTTGTGCGCGACGTCCACTGAAGGGGCCTCCGCGAAATAATGCGCTGGTAATTCCTGTTCAATGTGAGGACGGGAAACGCCGATGACAATTGACGCCGTTCTGATGGGATGATTTTCTCGAATCGTTTAAGGGTTCGTGTTGTGGCTGTAATTATTCGTGAAATTACGCCAGTCGGAAATCTGTTGTGCGCTGGTGCGAAGCCCGGGTGCGGGAGCGCGTGGGCCGCTAAATAAACTCTGGATTTACAGTGAACCGACTCCAATAAATGTGTTGGTTGGGAGTTACGTACGACAAGCCTTTAAATTCCAGCCAATTTGAATGACTAAGTAGTGTTCACATGCGGCCCATAATTTGTCGTTAATTAATTTGATACTTTAGCCTCGTTGTATAGTTGAGAATGAATTCTGGTTAATTACTGACAACAACATATGTTGATACAGTTATATCTAAATGATTCTTAAATCGGCTCTGCTCACACTTTAATGTAACTATAAATTTGGTTAATATTTTGATGTGTTTTCTGCGCTGAAGATAGAATTGAAAATTACTTTTTGTTTATTATTTCTCACTTTATCCCTCTCCTTTTTGTTTGTCGTTTGCGCGTATATTCAGTTAAGAAGAACAGCTCTATTAACTTTATCCGTATGACCTAATTTATCAAAAGAAGAAGAAGAAGTGTGAAGTGTTGAAAATGTATTTACATTAATGTTTTGTGTACATATATTGTGCGAAAGGAATGTAATATTGGCATCCGATTGAGCTTGCCATTTGCACTTTTTTCTTTCTACGGGTATTCACATAAATAACAGCAAAACACCAGAAGCGCCGGAGAAGAGACAAATGGCCGTTCATGAGAATGTGAGCACGGCCGTAGTTTACGGAGGAGTGGTACGTCGGCTTCTTGCTTCTCTGCGCCGCACTGAAATGCACAAGTTCCATACTTGCTTCGCCTTAGCCCAAGACTAAGAAAAGAGTGGCTCTAAAAGTGTAGAAGCAAAAGAAATGAATGTAAAGAAAAGTAGCTGAATATATTAAAACTTTACAAGATGTAGTATCGATATTGTAGTAAGAACAAAGAAAAGGAAGGCACAAAATGACGAGAGAAAGCGTCTCTTTCCTCCCAAGAGAAACATAGTGGGATATCATGAGGAATATTCTTTTCAACTCTCAAAACTTGCGGAAACAATTCCAGTTTTCAAAAGTATTATGAATGGTTTGGTACATAGTCTGAGAATGTCCATAAATAATGGCAAACAAAAAAATTATTGTGAAGAAAACTGTACAAAATGTGGAACCGTTCTTGGGAGATTTTTTATATGCCTTCATTAATCTTACCTTCAGCGAGAAGCAGAAATAGTTGTTTAACAAATATCCTAAATACACTGAATATTTATTCTAATATTTTCTTATTTCATTCTTTTGATTCCTTCTTTGTCTCATTTTTTGCTCATTCTTTCCTTTCTAATATTAACCTTACTCCTAATAGGTACTGGAAGCTGTCAGATTATACTCTTATGATGAAATTGTGATTTTGAAAAGATAATAGAGGTGCTGATTTGAAATTACTGGTCTTATGACATTCAATATTAAATTTTTTATGACATTCTTAACTACTCCTTGTACCATTCTCGTTTTCATTTCTATGTGAAAAGGGGATTAATTGTATTTTCTCACAGAGAGAGCTAAATGAACAGAGAGCTGAGAAAACATTGTCAATCAATGCGATCCACTGCACATGAGACCTACTGATTTTGGAGAAACAAAAGGAGCAATTGTGTGCCTTAAGACATACGATAATCTCGCAAAAATGGTCAAGGTTTTGAATTTTTTGAAATTCAAGTTCCCATTGGATAGCAGTGCTTCTTTTACTATTTCACCAACTGCCAAAAAATTTTAATTGGATTTAACTTTTAAGTGAGGGACAATAGTGGGACGTCTGAAAACAATTGCATATTATTCAAAGACTACCGTAATTAGTTTCGCTCTCAAGAGAACAATCGTTTTGTTTTGGGTGACTTCTGGAGGACAGATAAAGGCGGAGGGTGGTAAGCCCTCGGCGCAGCGGACGAACAGCGAGTTGAGAGCGCAGTGAGAAGGCTGCGAGGCGCCAAAATCCGAATTGCAGCTCCTCCTTGCTGGCGCAAATACATTCGTTCCAGCCAACAGTCGTCAGAGCAGGTCGCAAATCGCGTCCCGCGCTTCTAGCAATGCAACAAAGCGCGCGTCGCACTTCTCTGCTGCTTCAGCGGCGCAGAGGCCGCAAGGCCACTCGGTAATCAGCCCCGGGGTCATGAATGCGAGGAAAGGGCCCACCTCGCAAAGGTAGTGTTTCGTAATCGCGGCCCTCCGCCCGTACAGCCCGGCTACAGCTTGAAGTACCAACCGCGAGGTTTGTATACCACGATCATCAAAAATGTTTCCAGATTTACAAATTACCCCCTTGGGAGATTAACCCAATAAAGGATACAGTTAATATAAATGTACCTCTTCATTAAAAAAATAAATAATCGAGAAAAATTAAGCTTACTGGAGAATGAATGTTTTGTAACCCAAAGCTATACGCGTTAAAGTCTCAAAATCGCTAACTAGTTGAACTGACATTAAGCATTTAACAACTCAGTAACACAAACTACCTTTTACGTATATTTAACCTCATTGAATAAGCTAAGTCAACAGTTTGTTCAAAATATAATAAGAATACAACTGAATTATTCTAATCATTCTCAACGTTTGTGTATAATTAGATATTCTCCCATCGTATTTCCTTATACGGATGAGATAATCATATTCCTTCTGGTGGATTATTAATGGTTGCATATGTATTTAAACAGTGTAAACTTTATAAAATAATAAACTCCAACCAGATACGTTGTCTGTTTATTCGCACAAGAATAATCTCAGGGGTTGGGAGGACAAGTTGCTCACGTATAAAATTTAATTTTCACGAGTTATCAGCTTATTTACGAGGGTCAACGCTATATCCCCGGCAATTGTCTCGCCGAAGGATTTAATTATTCCCTCGCCACTTGAACGTCGTACGTAAGGTAACGGCTTTACAAGTGCTCGCGCACACTATGCCTCAGCTGCAACAAGGCGCGGGCAGGATTCCAACGCAGGCGACGCACCAGCGAGGCTCTGCGCGCCGCAACAAGGCGGGCGACAAATTGCAGCGGCCGGCGCGAATTCCACGGGGCCGCCGCCGCCGCCACGCGCCGCCGCCGCAGTTTTCCAAGGCGGCGGGTCGCGGGCAGCGCCAGCAATTAAGCGGCAATCAGCGGCGATGACCGCAGCTCCGCCGGAAGGGCCCGCGCCCCGGGCAGCGCGGACGCGGGCCGGGGGGGGGGGGATATCCGGCGCAGGCGGCGGCGGAGGCGGCGGGGCGACGAGTGCGGACGGAGCTGCGCGTGGCGACGGAGACAGCAAGGAAGTTCAAGCGGACATTCTCTGGTGCGATGAGAATAGAGGGTCCTTAATTTTTTTTGTTTTCGTCTTTCAATTCCTTACGTTTGTAATAGGATAGTTAAAGTACGTTGGGGGGCGGATAATAAGGCTGTAGGCTGTGACTGACCTTGGTTCTAGGAAAGCGATTACTGGAGAATGCGTCTACGCGCAGGCGACTGTATGTAATTAATTATGTGAGTGATAAAAATAGGTTAACACACTCTTTACTTACACATTGTCTTTATTTTTAATACGATCACAGAATTTGAGCACTGGCGATAGTTTAGAAGAAGCAGATATCCCGAGCAGTGGTGTGTAATTCATCGCGTAATAGCTAATGATTGTTAAAACATGTTTTATTTGAACAATATTACATCATTTTTATTATTTTTGAAACAATCGTGAACATTATTTGAGCACGTACAGGACGCGCGTAGCGGCGTGCAGGATGGGAATATCCACGGAGCGCCCGCAAGGCAAGTGACGGCGGACGGCATCGGAGAGAGCGGGGGGCGCTGCAAAGAGTAATGAATGCAGGAATAAAGGAGGTGCAAATTTTTCAGTACTTGTAAGGGTGATAGAAAAGATTCATTAATAGTTTATATGTCATTCTATGTACGTTTCAGGGGGGAAAAATCGAAAAATAATAATGAAGATTTATATCAATCCTGCACATTTTTACAAATCCACTAAATTTAGTTGAACTCTTCTTGGCACAAAGTTATATTTTTCGTGTACTGGCGATAATAGACATCCTGCTAATTAATCCTACCGCGATAATAGCTTTTTTGACACTGAAATATCGTGTGAAATGAAAAGGGTTTGTTGTGGAAAGAGAAAAATAAAATCTTCTTTTATATTGCTCATTCCTCCTCATACAACTTGAGACTTTTCGGATCCTTAACTCAGCAATCGAGACGTTGGGAGGGGAAGCGGAGGAGATGGCAACGCACGAGGAGACAGTGGAGAGCGAGTTAATATTCTTTGCTTGTAAGGCGACCTCAACAGTTGGGGGAAACAGTAGTGGTCATGCGAGACATTCGCGATATTCGCTCCATATGAAATGCCGAGGGGGAGGCGCAGAATATTGAACATTTTCCGCAGTAGCATATTAAAATGTTTGTATTTAAATTCTTCTATCTGTCAGTGCGTATGGAGGCAGTATTGGCGAGTCGAATGTTGCAACGGTATTTGGAGCAAATGCAACGTTATCCGAGTCCAAGTAATAATTACATGAAAACATAGCAGCAGAGTGGAATCGCTATTATATGCAAACGCATTTGTAGCGTTATTGTAATATAAAACATAGCGATAGAGGGGGGACAAGTGGTGAAGAAATGGCAGAGAATGACAACGTAGTAATACAGAGGGACAGAGTAACAGACAAATGTGGCACTTGTGTTGATGGCTTTTAATGGAACATCATCCAAAAGTTCTGAGAGATCAGAGAAATGAAGGAGACCAAAGGATACGACAAAAACAAGGAGGAAGCTTTCAACAGAATCAAAGGCGGCGGGAATCTAGGCTTCATTGCGACTGATGGCAGAGCTACGAAGGTAACTACAAGTACTAGTGGTCGTGGATGTCCAAGATCACCCGGTCAACCTCTGCTCAACAGAGGAATGGTATCTGTATTCATGATGTTAAAGGTAGTAGCCTCCTTCTGCATATGGTGAGAGAGAGACAGATAGACAGTGTGTGCGTGCGATTGCGCGTGTGCATGCGTGTTTGTGTGTGCGCGTGCGCGTGCGCGCGCGCGCGCGCGCGTGTGTGTGTGTGTGTGTGAGAGAGAGAGAGAAAGTGGTAAAATGGTGCCCGATGTCCGGGAAGAGCGTGCGACGGCAGCGACGGGGGCGAGGTGTCATCCAGGAGCGGAGGTGGCGGCCACCGAGGCCGGAGGGGGGCGGGAGGGGGCGGGAGGGAAGAGGCGGCGCGACGGCCGGGATAGGGAGGCGTTAATTATTGGTCTGAGCGTTTGATGTCGGGCAGTTAATCACGGAGGGATGCTTCCCGGAATTCGCCATCGCCGCCCCCGAGCGAGGCGTGCGCCGGAGACTCGCCCGACCGGTGGCCAGCGACCGCCTGCCTTCATTGCGACGCCGCCCCCGCTTCCCCCGCTTCTCGGGCTGCACCAAGTCACACTTGATATTGGCGACTCTTCCCGCGCCGGCTGACTCGGATGAGGACCCCCCCCCCCCCCGCTGCTTCCGCTCGCTCTGGTGGAACTCTTGCTCCCTCTTCCGGCGCAAGGGCTAGCTCGTGCATGACAGCTACATAAGCTTCACGTCAGAATCGTGTCCTGCATGGTGTGCTCTCCAGCGGTAGATTGTATAAACGAATATGGTTTGAATATTAACAGATGCTTCATTTGAACATGTGGATTCTTTTTACGAAACAAAAACGATCTGCGTCCAAGGTAATAAATTACTTTCTCTACTGAATGTTACTGACGCAATAAACTTTTCGCATGAAGGGTAAAAATAACGAAATGGAATGATTCTCATATTGCAGGCTAACAATTGCAACGGGCGAAGATATGATGGTAAAATAGTTCAAATGCTTTATATATTCATACTGAAAACCTACTGATTGCATTTTTTATCTCACCGGGATCAGTCTTTGAAAAAAATTATATATATATATATATATATATATATATATATATATATATATATATATAACACTTTCTAGACTTATAATTAGATTTACTTACAAATGAATAATTAATTTTTACTTTCTCGTGTAAGTGGTACGTATACGGTGTAATTCTTGTATGCTTGTATACTTACAATAGAGAAAGTTATGTAATGCTGCAGAAAATCGATTTCGAGATTGGAACGGTAATACACGTTTTTGAGTCGCCTAACATTGACAGAGGGTGTTTTTCCAAAACGATTGTCCGCCAGACTGCCCGTCCTTTCGCAGCCTGTAACAACACTAATGCATAATAACTCTTCGAATACGTTTTGTCAAATTGAATATTTCCCGATCGACCGATATCCCCTCCCCCCCACACACACACTCGAAGACATGCGAGTTTGAAATCAATACTTTGCATTTTAAGAGTACTTTTGAAGCTCCAGAAACTTTTCAAAAATTTCTCAAAAATGGCTCCAAATTAGTTTTAAAATTTTAATTGCTTTAAAATGTTGACAATAAATCAGTTTAAGAAAGTAATTTAGACATTTTCTAAATGATATTAAGGCAGTTGGAGATTTATTTTTGCATAGTTAGTTGTTTTTAGATTATTCTATTTATTGTAGCTCTTATTAAGTCTATAATTTCGTAAAATCTAGTGGCTAGGATTAGGATATTTATTGGAGAATCTTTGAAACTATGGTCATTCGGTAGTAACGATCCCAAATTTTAGTTTATTGCTCGTCGTAAAATGGATGAAATACGAAGAAAGTATTTGCGTGACCAGCAATGTATAGAGAGGATTAAACTCTCAGCGCCATGTATAGGGCAGCTGCTTAATGGTGAGGTTCCAAATTCTCAGTCAACAAGTATTAAAGTCGCTCAGAGTGTAAATTGTGGATTAGAGCTTAATATATTAAATGTGTTATTGGAGGTTTTACATGACGGGTAATAAAATAACAGGTTTTAATGTCAATTTTACATGTCATTAAAGGCTGATTTATTTTATGTCACGCAGACTATAAATGTTCTAATTGGAAGAATATCAGCGGGCAGTAAAAGAAATTTCCTAGTTTTATTGCTCTTCATTTTCATGTTATATGAGCACAAGGATTTTATTACTCTCTCTATAAAAGAAGTGACGTAATTTTCCCTTCACGTATCTTCCTGCATGCAGACTTTTCTTTTGCCCATAATATGTTTCAATAATTTGAGTATTTATTCTCGTAAATGTACTCTCGGCCTATACCTGACAAACGTGCTAAGCACGCAGCAATGCTTAAAACTTAACGTTCGTTATATTTTTGTTTTGTATAGTTCTTCTATGTTGAACTGAGGTTGATATTTAAAAATTAATTAATAAATAATGTCTAAGAAAGTTTGTATCAGAAAAATACATTCTTCTCATCACAAAATTAAATAAATTTCATCTTTTAGTGAGAATAATATTAGTCAACTACAATCATATAAGGTTATAATTATAATGTGTTGTATATTTGCATAATCCAACGAAACAAACTTCTATTATTCTGTTCTATTACGTATTACTCGCAAAGAAACACAATAAATGTGTTTTGGTGTTCCTTGATACCGAAAATTGAATTACGGCAAAACATGTCCGTCTGCACGTCTATGATCAACTCCAGCGGCTAAACCGTAAGAAGTATTTGCACCAATATCGATCTTCTGCGATCGATCTAACTGAAGTCGCGACCTCTTGAAATTGAAATAGATATTTTGATATTTGGCGGTATTTCAAAAGAAGCCTCGATAATATTTTTTAAATTTCCTCAAAAACAACTTCAATATTTTCCCTCTAGTAGAGTAGGTTAAGTGTCAATAAGTAGGTTAGTGTGGTTGTGTAGTTCTCTTAGGTCGCATTTTCCCTGATCCCGCAAACTCCCCGAATTATCGACTCTTGCAAAAGTTCAAAGTTTTTGTCAATCATTTTTTTCCAGCGTTTTCCTACAACCACAATTATGAAGATGTATTTTTTTTTCTTTATAAAATCTATTTATCAAAAACGATCTTTAAAAAAGATGATGTTCACTTTTCGAAAATATGTTTGTTGTATTTCCGAAATTTTCGCTGAACTATAGGCAATTTTAACATTTTAAACAATTATTTTCTCAAAAATTGCTCCAAATTGTTCTTTGATTTTTTCCCATGTGTAGGAAAGAGCAGTACACAAAGCGGTGCAAGTCCCATGTTTGAGACTATTACCTATTTCTTTAACGTTCCATTTACACTGTCGAAAATTGAATAAAGTTGGGAATTGCAACTTCGAATTTCCCGCGCTTTGTTTGGTGCAGTCAATTCATTAATTCGAAAATCTCAGAATTGTTGTCGTTGTTGACAGGCCTGATGAGTCCTAACGATGTACATAATATTCTAATGAAAGTAAATAAATTTAAGGAAGGTGATAGAAATAACCTACAACTAACAACACACTCTTTTACTGTAAGAAGTTTTGATTGCTGATTATGGAATTCGAAAATTGAAAGCTCATTTCAATGTAGTCAAAGCAGGCTTATGTAAAATTATTCTTGCTTTAACATACTGCAAGTACTGTTACGGTTGAACATGTTAATGTTTCTTTTATTTGTAAAAGTAAGAAATGACTGCTGTTCCAAATGGTCATATAGGTCATAATGGTCAGGTCATATAGTTGAGGTCTTATTAGCGGATAAATTATATTTTACTTCAATATTATATAAATATTTCCAATAATGCGATAAAGTTTGTGCTGTTGTAGCACCTCTAGTTTTTTTATAAGTTAACTCCTAGACATCTCGAACTTTGGAGAAATTCGAATCTGTAGGCTGACGTTATAAAATTTTATTTTACTCATTTTTTTTAAATAAACTTCATCATAACTATTTTTATTTACTCAGAGTTCGGTAATTTTATAAAATAGTTTTCTCTTGAAAGCAAAATCTCAAAAGCTGAAAATCATTCCACAGTCTTCCAATGGAATGTATTATGAAAATCTCAGTGATGACAAATTAACTTGACTTTGGTGTTTTTATTACTTTTTAGTGATGATATTACAGGAAATACGCAAAGTTATGGCATATAACAGGAAAAGAAGTTATGCAATTATTTCTTTAGAAGAGAAAAAATTTACATCTTGTAGATGTACGGTTTTATAGTGCAAAAGGGTAGGTGTGCATGTCCCCAAATAATTTCTTAAACACTTTGTGCGGATTCTCTTGCTTACTGGGAATATATGCCGCGCCCAAAGATGTTCCAACAACTCAAACCTTTTTTCAGGGCTGCTCGTGGTAATGTTAAGAGTGAACAGAAACAAAAGAGTAAAAGTGAGGATATACGCTTGGAAGATTTCTCGTCCATCTGCATCTAAAGTCCGCTTCCTCTTAGTTACACATGCACAACCTTTTTTACAACTGTGCACCGAGGATGTAAAACCCTTTTTTACAGTCCGTGGGTCAACGAGAGAATCACAAGAAGTAAATCTTCCGTTCTCAGACATTAGGTCCCGGTATCAGACTGGGAGAGGTTTCTCGACAAACAGCTTTCTTTTATTAAAACTAGAATTTTTCCATATTTTCAGTACAATATACGGCGTGTACGACAGTAAAATGGGCATTAAAATACACGTACGACCTATATGACAAATGTATGAACTTATTCAAACAATTTGAAGCGATATAAGTGATAAAGTATAGATACGTATTCAACTACCTATTTTATATCCTCAAAACTATTAGTTTTATTGTAGCAGCAAAAGTTTTATGTTTACATGTTAAGAAATGTCGTGCACGTTGCCAATTCTAAAAATAATCCCTTTCCATTTTACGTTACTGTGTCATCCTTCATTTGACAATAACAGTACTATCGCAATAATTCTTTAGTCAAAACCCATTAAACATGACCAACTGTATAATGTGCCACTGATATTGTGTCGCTTTTTAGGGTTAAAATTACAAATCAATTCGTAATGATCAGGTATGATTCAAATTTGTACTTACACACATCTTTTATTGAATACACACATCTTTTATTGAATGCACACATCTTTTATTGAATTTCATTCAAACTATCAGTCACAGAAACATCTAAAATTGTCCAAATAAGAAACATTTAGAAAAACAGCCCTATTTTTCTAAACTCTTCCTCCAATATATAAATGCTGCTAATCTCATAGTTGTATTAATTAGGTGGCCTGCATGACAACTTCAATACGTAGCCCTGGTGAGACGAAATTATTCACGCTGAGCGTGAGTGTATCTCAGCGGAACACTCCCCATCTCTATCGCGATCTAAGCATAATATATAATTAATATTCCTTAATGCTCTAAGCACCCGACATCCGTGGTTGTGTAGTGCGTGGGGAGCGTAGAGGTGGAAGTAAGGGGAGAGGAGAGGAGAGGATAAGGAAAATGAAGGACAGCTTGCGCGCGGCCCGTGGTCCGTTTTCTAGAGTACCGTTCCGACATACACCAGGTGTTGATGGCAGAAATCACGCAAAACTACCGATTAGAGCAGTCAGTCGTTACCATTCTTTACACTGTCACTGACGAAAATTCGCCTCCTCCGGGACTGGAGTCCTAAGACCTATCCGAAAAAGGATTACAGCATATCGTGAAATGGTAATGATATGCGATATATCACATTCCCGACGTATTGCACTGGTCTATAAGACGCACCCTGTTTTTACATACAATTATGTGAAAAAAAAGAAATTTTAACTTTTGGAACTCTATTTCAGTAATGAAATAAACACTCACTTTAATGAGAGCTACAACAAATTTAAATTTCTGCAAGCATTTTTGTGTAATAGTGCTGCAGTGTTCATTTACATAAAAATATTAGCTTAAGAATGTGAGATCGCTATGCAAATTTTCTAAATCGTCGGCTTTCTGTAAAGCGAGTCGTGTTTACCCTTGATTTCAACTCGCCATTCAATCATGGGGTATCAGGTTTTGCAGAAGCTGCGGGGCTGTCACCGCCTGGCGCGCTGCCTTCCATCGCTGTTGCCTTGGTTGAATCTCTGGCTTTGTTTGTCTGAATGGAATCGGCAATGAGTCTGGAAATTCAATTCTTGCAAAATTACCACTTTCCTTTAAATAACGGTAGAGCAATGTTTGATATTTCAAGTAGATTGGATTATGCTTAAACATATTATAATACAAATTCTACTCGGAATATTTTATTATCATTATTTATAAATTTCTTCATATTTTATTGAATTGTGTTTTTCATTATTTACTTTGTAGACGTTTTGTGAGATGTAATTCAATACATTTATGTCCATCGTAAGTTAAATAAACCGTTATTAAACATTTGTAAAATATGATTATTTTTTCTGGCTGTTGAGACTGATAAAACAGTAAAAAAATGGAAAATAATCGTTAAAAATATCTTCTAACAAAGTTGTTATCCTTTATTTCATCTGAATTATTACAAATTCGTGATCATTTGTTCAACTTTATCTCTGTTTTCATTCATGATGTGAAGGGGAATCATACACCGCTGTGCCGGAAATATGAAATATTTATTTTTCCACTTTCACCTTATAAATTACGTAGATATGGTGCAACAAATGGACCTGGTACACTTTCGATTCCCGTCGTTTCTCCACATTTTTGTGCGATTGGTAATGAGCAGTTATAATACCCCAATTTTTCCAGTACGGAAGCTGCCTACATGCCAGTACAGTTCACAAGCAAGAGGCCGATATATTGAGCGCAGAGAAACGAGTCAATGAATTTCATTAAAGAACGTTTATTTTCGTGAATGTATATTAGACATCGGTGCGCCGTAGAGTTGTGCTGTCAGTCCGTCACCTCCCTCTCCACCGCGCCGCCGCCACCCCCGCCCCTGCCCCGCCCTCGCTGGCGCTACGTGACGCAAGGGCAGCGCGGCGGCTCAGCGCCTCAGCGGGGGGTGGGGGGGTGGAAATGACGCCGCACCTCCGCGTCATCCATCTCGCGCGCCATCGACAGAGCGCGTCGCCGCAGCCGCCCGACCCCCGACCCCCGGCCGCGAGAGACGGGGACCCTCCGTTGCGGGGCTCGGGCGCCAAGGAGACGATTTCGGAGCGCGCCCCTTTATGGGCGCTCGTGGGTTGCCTTGGGGAGGGGGGAGGTACCCCGTGCTGTAACACCCAGCGCACTGGCTTTTGGCGATTTTGGTTACTTAGCGTGGAATATGTGGAAAAAGCAAGTTATCATCTAGGTCACCCCCCTTTTCCTGTTCTTTTCTCTCCACTAACACCTCAATCATCATGATAATTTCTCAAAACTGCAGCTATTAAGTTGTTACTACCATTATATCTCAATTCCCACGCTCAAACGAGATTGCTCGGTTGATTCAATTCGATAAGATCTGACTGCAAAGCACCGCCGTTTTCTTTACAAAATGTCAACCCATACGAATTCATAAAACATTAGTATGATGTTCGGTCACGTATCATTTCAATTTCTTCAAATCTTTTTGGGATTAGTTTGTACTTGCGAATAATGTAGGGCGTTTATTACATACCTACCCCTATACGCTTTTTTTGTTATTTAGGGTCGCATCAACATCTAGGTCATTAGCGACCACTATTGCATTGAACGGTATGGTAACTGTGAGGATGACACGATATGATGATAATAGGGGGTGAGAGGGCGAACACAAATAAAACCATGCCCGAAGCGGGACTCGAACCCACGATCCTTCAATCCGAAATCGCTAC
Source organism: Gryllus longicercus (assembly GCA_038098605.1). Lineage (NCBI taxonomy): Eukaryota > Metazoa > Arthropoda > Insecta > Orthoptera > Gryllidae > Gryllus > Gryllus longicercus. Next base: position 1,295,154 of record JAZDUA010000096.1, read on the forward strand.
GGCACCACTTCCTTAGCAATCTCGGCTATCCGGACTGGCTCTGTACGCATTGCTTTGTTCATGTGTATAAGAATACCTAACAAATCACCACGTAGAGCGTACCTCCCTGTAGCTTAATTTAACTCTATAACTTGAATCTTTGCAAGACAAATCTCTGGCGTTTCAAGAAATCTGAAAGCTCTTTCTCGAGATTAGAAAAGGCGTCAAGCAATCGAGATACTTGTTAAAAGTAAGTTAAAAATTGTAAATTCTCAGAAGCCTTTTTTAGTAAATATTATTTGACAGAGAAGTCTTGGAAACTTTAAGAGCTGAATCTCCGAAGGCGAAAAGCGGTAGCTGCCTCCGGAGACCTCCTAAGTTAGCACCTAACTGAAACTGCTGAAATATTGAGAAGAGGCACGAAAAACACTGTGTTGAAGCAGAAACAAAAACGAGAATCCCTCATACCCCCTTTCCAAAAGGTCCATCACAAAGAAATTACTTCACTTCGTCGAAAATCGGATTTCAACTTTCAGACCGAGCAGAGCCATTCTCCGTTAAAAGAAAGCATACATTATGAGAACTCTCCACGGATTTTCTTTAAAAATACACATGCAAAATGAGATTAGAATCCCACAGAATTCTCTAAAAATATTCAGTCTGAAATAATTATGACTCGCTGAGGTGATGTACATATCTGGCATTGAGAGAAAGGCTGGAGAAAAAATTAAAGAGCATTTTTGAATAAATAAACTCCTCTAAAGAGATAATAAAAAGCTCTTTTAAAGTGTATGGGTCATATTATTTATTCAAAAACAAAGAATAAGGTTCCCGACATACTCTGCTGTTTCTACGTATTTATAAGCTTTGTAAATTTTATCTGTATTAAAACGAAAGTATTATAAAATTATTATAACATTCGAGAGGATTATTAGATCACGATTATTATAATTATAAATCATATTATAAATTATCACTTAAAAATTAGCAGTAATTGTAAAATCATTGCGCTAATCACGATTTTATTACACTACATCTTGCGTGATGTTTTTGTTGCCCATTGTAAAAGTATTTATCTTATAAATACACATTACGTGCTCTCAAAATGGTGATGAGAAGCTTATTATAATTTTCAGTCTTATCTTTTTAAAGTTTCACCTTCTATTATCGTAAAAGAGGGATATTTTTGTTATCGCGAAGGCTAAATATAATTAGAAATGTCCCTTTTCCTCCATCAACAATAGGTTCTTCAGGCTATCAGTAACATGAAAAAAACGCATGCGTATCTCAACAATGTTTTTGTTCCGAGAACTGCAAGAAACATTTCCGAGGGCCTGAAACGAAAAGACATTAAAATTCGCATTTCACGGCGTATTCCTCAGATTGCGAAACGAGCTCTGCAGCGGCTGCGCCGGCGCCCCGCCGCAGCACTTGAGGACTTCACTTGTTCTTCGTTTCCGCGAGCTGCGAAGCGCCGGGCGGGAGGGGCCACCGCAGCCGCGTCTGGGCGGAATGGCTCGCGTTCCCCGCGGGGCCGCAGCGGCGAAGGCTTCGCTCAGCGCGGCGACTGACCTTCTCCTAGGTCACGCAACGGCTGCACCGGCGGAGCGCCTTTGAAATTGAATGGGTGGAAACCAGAACGGTATAAGAGACGTATAAATTCCGAGAATTCTGTTTATTTAAGTCGATATTACTGTAAAGTCATGGAGCTTTGTTTCATCGTTAAAACCACGGCATTTCAATTGTTAATTAAAACCACGACAATACGTTGCCTCTAAAATATAGCCTAAATAAGCAATAGTTTTCTCAGAATTTATAAAATGTCACTTACACCGTTCTGGTTTCCGCCCATTCAATTGTTGTACTGAGTTTTGAATCCGGGCGCGTGGGCTGCTGTACTTAGGTCGTCAGCCCCGGAAGGGCACCGCATGATGTATCCCGGAGGAAGTGGGCGGCGTGTCTCGCCTGAAATGTGAGATCAGGTGGCGACTTACACGTCGGGTTGTGGTGTTTCCCCTTCCAGGTATTTACCCCAGCAGGCCACTGCCTTATCCGGGTGTGTGGTAGTTCAGTGCATGAAAGTGTTCTTAGGTAAGCGGGGAGGGGGGCGGGATGTTGAGGACGGAAAAATCGCCTGCGGTAAGGGACCCGTTTGGTAAACTACTGCACCGGCTTTCCGTTGGTATTGATCTGAAAAACTACTGAAAAGTGCCGAGCTGTCTGTCATTAGAGTGCGTGTCCTGACTGACTTTGTACCTTGTCACTGTCGGGACTAGATCTGTAGGAACTCGCGTACAGTACTTAGGTGTTTGCAAATGTATTGTTAAAAATACAGTAATGCGGACAAAACACTTCGCTTCTTATTTTCAAAGCATCATCACTATTGACTGTTCTGTGGTGCCATTCACTTGTCCAAAATAATGAGTGTTTCCATTCACGTGAAAGAAAAGTATGGTGACGTGGACCGAAAATTGCGATTGAGTACGGGTGTTTAAACAACGCCACCTACGTAGATCTACTTTGGTGGAGTTCCTTTAATTCACGTTTTACTCACTAAGATCGCAGCGCTAAAACACGCAAAACAGTTTTTTGGGAAATTTCTTAGAATTTTCTGGCCGGATCCAAAACAAATTATTACTTCCCCACCAGGATACCTAGACGCGTCGAATGACACCTCATACGTTTCGATTGGTGCACGGTAAGTGATCTAACCCTTTGTGACGGATCCGCAAATACGCACCCACGCTCACACTCCGTTATTCAAATACTGTACAAGGACATACCACGTTGCCTCTAACAAATGATAGAATCGCCTATTCTCCTTTACATCAGCACTCGGAGATAAGATCTTAGAATTTCTCAAATTCAGGTGAGCTGCTTACGCCAGTCACGCGACATCTCCCGTCGCCCCTCGCCGAGCTTTTGGCTGAGTGTCATTCGAGCACAGACGACCTAAGAAGCTTATTTGCACTACTCTCAAATGCCTGGGGCGTCCCGTATCGCTCGCCCTTTGAAGTAATGAATGCTTGCTCTGGGAGACTAATGCGCATCAGTTCGACTTCGCGAAGCGCGTTCCTGCAGTTTGGTGGCGGCGCGGCGGCGCAAAGGGCTACGTGCACGCTGCACGTCCGCAGAGTGGTTATAAAAGTGCTCGTGGAATTCGCACGTGACGAGGCTTTTTTATTTCAGCAACTTTGTCGCATGCATGTTTTATATTAACCTACATGAGTGTAACGAAAACGTGTATACATTTGCCAGCTGCCCTGCGGTGACTGCTGACTAACTTCAAAAATGAAAACGTCCAGACGGATGAGAATAGATATGCACAGATTTCCGAGCAAATCCTCACAGGCAGATGTGGAATTTCTATTTCATGTGATTTTCTTTAGTTATTGATGCTATAAACACTTTGTCAGTAAATATCGTATTACAGTATATAAGAATTATTACTATTAACAAAAGTTACTGTAATAGTAATAGAATGATTTTAAATAGCTATTACTAAGAAGCATATTGAGAAATAGTTTACCAATAAACAAATGTAACAGGACACAAGATTGAGACAATTGAATAGTTTGTTTTCCTTTCTAAATTTATTATCTTGCGATATTGTTTCTCAATCTATTACGTTGCAGCAGCGCAAATAGAAGCTCGTTGTAAATGTTCATTCTGTGAAAATACTATGACTGAGTTTCACTCATTCACTCATGTGTTTTCAAACAAGAAATAATATAACTTTCCATCTGTTTGCATTCTGCCAGTATCTCATCCTTACTCTTACCAATCCACTTTAAACTCTTCATTACAGTTAGTTAATTAGACAGTTCTGAATATGAATACATATATTCCGTAAGATATTGAAGTTAACAGTTCAGCAAGAAAATAGTAAGATAGAAAAACGAAATTAAATGGCTGCATATTTCTCTGCTATCATGTTAATGTTTGCCTTTAAAGTGAGCTTTTAGAATCTGGTGGATTTTCTGATGCGTAACCCTATTAAAACCTTTTTTCTAATTACTAGCAAAATTGTATTAATTAAAATTCAAATTTATTCTACAGTATAACAATTATGTTAATAACTATTAAACAAACAAGCATCTACGTTTCCGCCCACGAATATTAGCAGCAAGCATAAAAAGAGAGGCGAAGTAGCTCGTTCGCGTGCAGGTGCGGGTAGTTTTGTGCGGCGTGTGCTGTCTGCGGTTTGGCCGTTCGCCCCGACGTGAAACGTCACGCGCGCTCTGTCCACGTCGCACGCTCTGGAGGAGGTCCGGCACGCGGCGCGGCGCGGCGCAGCATGGCGTAGCAGAGCGCAGCACGGCGCAGCACGGCGCGGCGGTCGCTTTGTTGCGCAGCAGAGCGCGCCCCGCACGCCGCACTCAGGCGCGACCCCGCCTCTCCTCGCCTCTCCCCGCCCCCTCGCCGCGTCCCCTCCGCCCCGCCTCCTCGCCCCGCCTCCTCGCCCCGCCCCGCCTCACCCCGCCTCGCTCCGCCCCGCCCCGCCTCGCTCCGCCCCGCCCCGCCCCTCCCCGCCTCCTCGCCCCGCCTCCTCGCCCCGCCTCCTCGCCCCGCCTCCTCGCCCCGCCCCGCCTCACCCCGCCCCGCCCCGCCTCACCCTGCCCCGCCCCACCTCGCCCAGCCTCTCCCCGCCTCGCCCAGCCTCTCCCCGCCTCGCCCCGCCTCCTCGCCTCGCCTCCTCCGCCCCGCCTCCTCGCTCCGCCTCCTCGCCCCGCCCCGCCTCACCCCGCCTCGCTCCGCCCCGCCCCGCCTCACCCCGCCTCGCCCCACCTCGCCCAGCCTCTCCCCGCCTCGCCCAGCCTCTCCCCGCCTCGCCCCGCTTCCACGCCCCGCCTCCACGCCCCGCCTCCACGCCCCGCCTCCACGCCCCGCCTCCACGCCCCGCCTCCACGCCCCGCCTCCACACCCCGCCTCGCCTAGCCTCTCCCCGCCTCTCCCCGCATCGCCTCGCCCCGCCTCCTTGCCCCGCCCCGCCCCGCCCCGCCCCGCCCCGCCTCCTCGCCCCGCCCCGCCTCTTCGCCCCGCTCCGCATCGCCCCTCCTCCGCTGCCGCTGACACTGACGCACGGCCCGCGCCGCTGTCTCGCGCCTTGCGGTGCGCACTGGCAGACGACCTCCGCTGCTCCGCTGGCACACCTCGTCCTCGCGCTAGCTCTTGCTTCTTTTTCATTGTCGTCATCTCCGTATTATGGGGTTATGTGCGCCTCCACTGAACGCGGGGCGACTCTAGTGGTAAGGCTTGGACTCTCTACAGCCCACTAAGATCATGTCTGTGAACACCCTCGTTAGTTTTACCCACTTAATGTGCTCTATCTTTAATTTTCGGGCTCTTGTGACGTGAAAATGTAGAATGAAAATCGTCAAAGTAACATTACCCAATATTTTTCCCTCATGAATTCTCATTTTCACAGGAATGCCATATTCGATTTCTTATTTTCGTTTTCTGTCCTAGGAACCTTCGACTAATTACACTCTCTTTGCGCAGAATCATTTTTTTATGAACAACGCCTCAACTTACTTCAAGAAACTTCAGCTGTCTCTACTACTGTAATAAGCACAATCTCGTTCCAATTTTTATGCCAGTCTCTTCTCACTGAAAGCTCCCCAAATCACTTGACCTTAGTCACAGAATTGTGTTATACTTGACTTTAATAGCAAAATATAAGTGTTGCAAAATATAAATTTCCCTTTGTAGACTCTATCGATCTGTATGAATCATTGTTCGTGAGAACGATACGCTACGGCGAACGGAAGTTTCATATAGGCAATCCCACACAGCAGTGGTGTGTTGCGGGACAGCCTATCTTCCCGGCGCTCACAGCTCCTCGTTTCGCAATGTTTCCAGTCGAGATTTATTTGCTCTGAGAATGAATCAATATTTACAAATAAATAATGTAACAGAGCCCATATTTCGGTACAACTTCCTCGTTAAATTCCTCCCGTGCCTATCTCGCCATTTCCCTTCTAACGTTTCATAACCTCACATGAAAACCATTACCACGACTACCTCTAACTCTACTTTGACCTTTATTTTTATCAACACTCTCAAATTCCATATATGCCTCCATCACCAGCTGCACACCGGTTTCCATCAGAATCATCACCGCCGTCGCAGTATCCTGGTCGTCTCTTTCTTCTCCTCCTCTTCTACGTCTTCATTACCATCCTCCTCCTCCTCCTTCTCATCATCATCATCAACATCATCCTCTGCATCCTCGTCCTCGTCATCACCATTCTCATGCTTCCTTAACACCATCATTCTCGTTCTCATCTCCCTCGTTCTGCACCTCGTCAGCCTCATCCTCCTGTTCCTATTTGTCTACTCTGCCCTGAATCGTTTCCCCCTCCCTCCCAAAGCCCACCTCTACATCCATCTCCACCTGCTGCGTGACCGCCCCCGCAGCGGCCCGGCCGCCGCCGCCGCCGCCGCCGCAACCCACATGAAGCGCGGCGGCGCGCGCGGGGCCCACCGCTGAATGCGTGCGGCGTCCTTCGCACGGTGCGGCGCACACGCCCCCGCCCCCGGGCGCGCTGCCTGCGCCTTCGGCTGCGCTGGCAAACACTGATATGCGATGATTTAATCGAGCAGAAGCTCCTCACTTTGCTTTGCTTTGTTTATTTTTGTTCTGGGCTGGCGGCGATAACATTTGCCTCTTCCGGGTTGTATGAACACACACATACCTCCTGCTCTTTGGATCTGTTATTTTCGGTTTTTATTTCATTTCACGTTAGATTATTATCCTCAATTCATTCATTAGATTCCGGTTTGTGTGAAATAAAATACCTCTTGCTCTTTCGTTATTTTTGTCGTCGGTTTTTATTTCACTTTAGATTTTTATCCTCAACTCATTCATTTGAATCGAACGGCTTTCATCTTTTCATCTCCATTTTTTCATTTTTTTTCAAATGTTTTTGCTGATCATCTTCTCTTCTTTACGTTTATACGTTGGTGAATATTTTTCATTTCATTTTTATATTAGTTATTAAAACTACGAATCTGGTAAGATTATTCAAGTATTTCTCGAAAGATTTATTCGTATAAATGAGTTGAAATTTTCAATGATAATTTTAGAATTGTTTCCTTTTTCGCCCATTAAAAGAATTGATACACTCTTCTTATACATCAGCGTAACAACCATTTAATTTGTTTATTTACCTACAGTAATCTTAGCTCATTCTAAACCTCAGTGAAAGCAGAGAATGGAAAATTATTTCATGTCATTTCTTCAAAAAGCAGATTATTGCAAGCATTGCAGTTAACAGTGACTATTATATTGGTTCAATAATTATTGAAAATGAATTCTAATATAAACAATTCAATTAACTACAAGGATAATTTGTATGTCCAAAACAGACATTTGAAGATAAATAGTAAAGACAAATTCTTTATTATTCAATTCATAATTCCCATCTTCTTAGTAACAAGATGATCCATAAATGTACAATTAAGTTTCTATTGCGTAATATTAATTATGTCTTCAATTGCGTATTTATGTGTCTCATCAGATTAAGTGCCACGTTAGTCTCTTCTTATATTTACAAAATTCGAATTATTATTTTATTTCGTTGTGTAATATTTACATTTCCCAAACTGAACAATTATTAAAACAGTTTGAATATAACAAAAACGTAAGGTAATATGCATATTGTGTTTGGTTTGAAATATACCACGTTATACTTTCTCGATTATTTAATGCTTATCGCTTTCGACAAGATTTATCGGCAGGTAGGCGGGATGACAATCGTTTTTGTTTACAGTGCGCTCTCGTATCAGATATTGATTGTGTCGCATTGGGGCAGCAACACGAGAAGCTCGGTGACGGCAGGGCTGAATGACGCTTCCAGGCGATTAACGAAAGGTAATTTGTTCATCTTTTGTAAAATAAATATAATTTTCAAACGAAATATTCAGTTGGCAGGTAGTACACTAGAATTTTATCAAATATTTTAAGTGTCTATTTCTACTCTCAGCCTTCATTTTCGTTTGGAATATAAAAAATAAACTGACTCTTGAACAGATATGATGAGAGACTGATTCAATGTAATGTATGTAATAAAAATGTAGTATCCTCTAAAGATATTTTCTTTACTATTTATCTTCAAATGTCGTTTTTGAACATTATAATTATCCTTGCAGTTAAATGATAAAATATTAAGGTTTTCTTTATTTAATGTCATGAAATTGCTTCAAAAAACGCCGTGACCTCGTAAAGTTGTCAAATTCAAGACGCACGGAAAAGATGTATTTTCCACATTATAGATTGTATAGTATTTTAAATTTTTATAACAATATTACGCTTGACGTGTTTCAGGAGGCAACGTTGTTAACGATCCAAGACCTTTTTTACCTTTAATAACGAAATTAAACAGACCTAAAATTAAACTTACTAAATTTTATATGGACGTGAGGGTGTGTATTCTTCAAGCTTCTGCATTTTTCCTTGAAATAATTATAGTCTCATTGTAGCAAAAGAATACATTACACTGCCGTGGATTCGACGTAAGTGATATATCTCGGCTGTCACTTATTGTACATATATTTATATGTAGTAGGGCAATACAATAAGTTATGAGATTGAACCGGTGCACTTAGAAATAACGAAAACGTTAAATAACGAATTCACAAGTCGTTCACCATCCTTCCGAAGCCACCCAATAGTGCACTTGACCCATTATTTTCAAGAAGGGATTTGTTGACCTCTAAATAAATGATTCCTCGCCGTTCCCTCAGCCATTAAATCTCAGAAAATAGAATCGTTAATGCTCTCGTCTCAATAGATCTTGATAGATTTCAAAACGTTCTGGTCGTGAAGGTCAAAGCTTGAAAACGCTGAAGCCAAGACCCACATTTCAATTACTAACATTGCAGTATTGAGTTTTTCACCTCTTCATTTATAGAAAAACAGTACAAGTCTTATAATAAATACTAGTTGGATTGGGATTTATTTGCTTTATTTAGTTCTTCAATGGGACGTGTTTGAGAAAAAATGTATTAAATTATTTTTGTTACATCACAAGATATATGAGACGAGAGCACATAGGATTCCATTTCCTAGCGTTTAATGGCCAAGGAATTGTCCAGGAAACATGTGTCATATACAAGGAAAATGTTTCTTGTACACGACAGTTATAAAATACGTTTACATGAAAATAAAAGAATCTCGCTATAAGCTATACAATAACATAGCAGTGTGACACACAGTACTTGAGTAATGTTGTGTAGGATATACAAAATTTTACAAAAGCAAGTTCAAGCTCAAAAACTCAAACAACGTATCAATAAAGTGCTGCAGCCAACCGGGCTGTTCGCAAGACCTAGAAACGAAATGTAAGTACACAGTATCACATCCTCCATTTCTCTTCCACTCGACGTGTACAAAGGGAGGCGCATGTCTTATCTGCGGGAGCCGCGGAGGCTGCGAGCTCAAAGCAGCGCCACGGAGCCCTCCGCCCCGGCCCCCGCCCCCGCCCCGCCGCGCGTCTTTGGCACGTCGGCGCTCTCCGCCTAATCAGCCGTGGCTGCCGCCGCCACCGACGCCTCTGTCGCCGCCGCGGAGGGGGCCGGGGAGGGGGCGGGGCGGAGGTAAGAGCCCCGCAGCGCAGCCGACGGCGCGCGTTGCAGATTGTCTCCCGTGCGGCAATCCCGCGCGAACGCAGCGTCCTCGGGCGGGCTCCACCTCTTCCTCTCCGCCCTCTCTGAGGCGAACGCCCACGCCCACGCCCTCGAACTACTCCTCATGCGCTTGGTGGCTTCCTCGCCCCAACGCACGCCCTCGCCCTCGCCGCATCTTCAATCTGCTGGCTTCCCGCCTCTGCTCAGCTGCGAGGTTCGGTTTTACCATCGGCCCATAACGATCTGGCTCTTGCCTTCGCCCTCGCCCTCGCCCTCGCCCTCGCCCTCGTCCTCGCCCTCGCCCTCGCCCTCGCCCTCGCTCTGCCTTCACTCCCTCCCTTCGTCCTTATGTTTGCGCTTGCACTTGCCCTCTCTTTCCCATTTGTCCCCGCCTTTGCATTTGCCTTTGCCTCCACTGTTGCCGTCGCCGTAGACTGGTCCTCGCTCTTTTCCCGGCAACGTTCTTGATGCCCCTCGCTTGTTTTTCGTTTTGCTCTCCGCCTCGTCCTTGACAATGGAAATCTCTCGAACAGCTTTCTCCAGAGTGGGAGTAAATGTGCCATCCCATTCAATACAGTTGTTGCAGCGCCGGCTCCAGTTTAAAGAACGGAAGGTCTGTACCAAGAATTGAAATGCGGACCACTCACAATGTTGTAATTAGTGTTTTCGTGAGACGTCTAAACATTTATTTCCTCTTGGGCGGCAGAGTGTAATTTCCTGAGAGTAATTCGTGTAGCTAACACCTCAATATACTTTTATTTGTAAAATAAATAATGTCATTCATAAATGCATCGATTCTGTTCAGAAATCCACATAGAAAACCAACGATTCGCTAACACGAAATGTAAGTCATGAATTTACGAATATCACTATTACTATAGTATGAATTGACATCAAAATACTTTCAGTTCCCTTACATCTCTGCGGATAAAATAATATTTTTCTTCCCCTAGTATTTATAGTTGATTTTAAATGTTATTTTAGATCGTTGTTTAATCAAGAATTATTATTGAAAAGCTGGTAAAATTATTAATTCAGAATTATTCTAAATTATACGCAGTTATACTATATTTTGGGTGATAGTAAAGAAAAGAAAGATATTTTCTTGTGTCATAGAAATGGTCGAATTTTATATATTCTATAAATCCTTTTTTAAGTTCATCAAAACTCTTTGGACTCTAATGTGTGTTGCTGCTAGAACGCTGTAATATTATGCAATATTATAATGTAATATGTGAATAAGTTTGTGAGTTTCATACACATCATAAAATGTTGAACAATATGCAAGAAGTAGTATAGAGACAAAATTAAACACAGACTATCATAATTATTCGGATATGTCTACATGCTTCAGAAAATCATTACACTGTAGTAATAAATACTAAATGTTATAATAAACTATAATAAAAACTAAAAGTAGAAAAATAATATAGTTTAATATTAGAAGTACGATACGTTCTCTTTATCGAAGTACGTTCTTATACGAATACGAACGTACTTATACGAAGTACGTTCTCTTTATCGATTCTAGAACTTGCATGAGTCTGGAACAAATTTACGATTATTTCAAAATACCATTCATTTTATTAAACAAGTACTTATATCATAAATGGCAATTTGTTACATGTACCATTTGTAAACTTTTTGCGAACGAATATAGGACGGGAACACTTCCTAGAAACATTTCTTTTCATTTCATTTCTTCTAGAAACATAATTTTCATTCCAACTTCCTATGGTTTCAACAATTCGTGTCGGCAAAAATATGATTTGGAAATGGCCATGATATTCAAGCATTATATTCTATAACATGCAAATTATTTTAATATTTTTCTGATATCTTCTGCAAAATACGTGTATATTATTCAGTAATTCTGAACTTCTTGACTGTGGTCTGTTGTCCTTGACCGTTCCCGAACACAACTTTTAGTGTCAATGAAATGAGATATCTTTCCATTATTCTTTTCATAACTTGGATGCAGGATTCGTGGCGGTCTATTTATCACAGCTGTTCAGGAGGATCCTACATTTTTGATGTATAGCTGCGTCGATTTTTGTTCTTGATTTATGACTCAAGTTTGAAAGCGTCGCAAGTGTTTGAGCTCTGTTTACAAGTTTGGACTTTTTGAGACGGTTCCTCTTGAAGTTGTCACCCAATATATCTTTCTGAATGCTCAACATGAAGCAAAAGTTGTGTCCATTTGAATTTTTGCTTTCAGGAATATGGTGAACTGAAAAAACTCTTAAAATATGTAATGCGTGAATTTAAAAATGACAATTTTAAAAACAAAATAGATTAGATATTTGTGCAAAGAAAATAATAAAAAAATCGAAGACATGCATCCATGTATACTGTATCAAAATCTAATACATATTTTCCTTTTAAGTTTGTATTTTGTTTGTCAAATATAATAATAGAAAATACTGAATATTATTTTTTCTTTCTTTAAAGTTTATCTCAAAATGTTGCTTGCATGTATATCTTATCTGAGGTGCTTCTATGAGTTTGTATGAAAATATTACAAGATATAGTAATTTTCTTGAAATGAACTTTGGCATATCATCTCGTAAGATATCACTCCTAAGCATAATAGTGATATCCTACTAATATTAATAGTTCTTCCTTACATTGTTATGCTTCAGTAATACATTGCTTTTGACTATAAGTCTTTTGGGATTGAAATAAATCTCTAAATCATCCTACCGTCCACTTTTTTCTGTCAACTGCCAACTCCGTGCACTCTTAATCGCTTGCTGTTTCCGCCGAAAAATGATATTCATTTCCACATCTATTCTTTCTTCCAGCACACAAGTTCCACACATTTCCTTGTTTTTGGTTTTTTGACAAATTCCACCAACACCAACATTTAGTGACCTGACAGAATTTTGAATCAGTACGGATTTGATGCTTTCACTGCGGATTTTCCGCTCTTAGTGCGGATTTGACGCGCCCGCTGCGGATTTGACGCACCCACTGCAGATATTCCGCTCTTAGTGCGGATTTGACGCACTCACTGCAGATATTCCGCTCTTAGTGCGGATTTGACGCACCCACTGCTGATTTTCCGCTCTTGGTGCGGATTTGACGCGCCCACTGCGGATTTTCCGCTCTTGGTGCGGATTTGACGCACCCACTGCGGATTTTCCGCTCTTAGTGCGGATTTGACGCACCGACTGCGGATTTTCCGCTTTTAATGCGGATTTGACGCACCGACTGCGAATTTTCCGCTTTTAGTGCTGATTTGACGCACTCACTGCGGATTTTCCACCCTCAGTGCGGATTTGATGCACCCAGTGCTGTGTGGTTTTGTCTACGACGTCGGTTCAGGACCATCTGCTGACGGCTGGTGGCACGCATACCACTGGGTCGGATTCCTTTTTCCTGAAACCACCAACGCTTCAGACGGCAATGGGCACGTGAATGTGTCAACTGATGTGCTCAGTGACAAAATGTGAACGACGGGTACGGGTAGGTCAGCCAGTGATTTCCACAGCAGACGCTAATGGCGTATTCCAAGAAATCTCTGAATATAATCTCCTTAAAGAAAAACTATGCGTGCAATTTCAAAGGAATTTATTATACCATTTAAATTATACAAGAATTGAAATTATGATAATAAAGAACACAGAAATTTCTAATACCTAATATTCAATATATTATCATAAAATAAAGTGATAAATTTATAATTTTTCCAACAATTATTGTCTTTTAATGTTCTTTCTGGCGTTTTAACGAATTTTCCAAAAGTAACTTAATGTCACTATGTTACTTACGAATCTTGTCTATCATCTTCGTAGGTGTGACAATATCCGTTCATAGTTTCTTTGCTTCTGCCATCCATTGTCTTAACAATATCACTCCGATAATTTATAAATTATTCGCTTCACGTTATCTGCATTAATTCACTCTTATTCTGTAATCAGAGATCACGATTTTTATGCTCTCAGCAAACAAAAAACTTTCAGAATGCTTGTTTAATGTCTTCTCTCGAACACTGTATTTACTACCATGGAAACCGTCAGCCTCCTGTACACTCCCGGCCAAGTCTTCACTTGTCACAGGCAACCAACGCCACCATCACGTACATATACAAACTTCATGGTTACACCTTAAGGAATTGTCTATTACATTGTGATATACCACAATATACTGGATGTCCGGGGAGGAAAAGTTGAAAGTTCGAAAATAAGCTTATAAGACAATTTTAAGCATATTTTATCTAATAAACTCCGTGGATATTCCGAATGCCTATACTGCAACAAACATTCAAAAGTTCCTTTGAAAAAGTACTCTGTATGCAAAAATTTGAATTGCTGAATCATGTAACATGTAATTGTGCCACCCATTTCCATGAGTCGAATATCACAGGGATTAATATTCACTTAATTGGCCTTTCTTTTATTTTCTGGTTAATGCCAACTTTTTTTCAAAAATTAGTCAAATCAATTATTAATAATTAAATTAATTATTAAATAATTGAAATAATTCTTGAAGTACATTAATAAACTTAAAACAGAGTCAGAATTCTCGAAACGAGGGTTGCTGTTCCCGCCCGTAGGGGCCTGTGCTAGGAGCAAAACCTCGTCGGAACCCCGGGTCCTTAGCCTTGACCGCGCCGCGTGTGTGCTCCCCTCCCGCCGGGTGCGGCCTCTCGCCGTCGGTCGCGGGAGGCACGCGTGCGGGTAAATCTCGGTTATTTATGTCGTACGCGGCGGCACTGCCGTCCGTTTCGGCTCATGATTTGCGGCGGCCGTGCTCGCGAGGGACGGATGGGCGTGTTTCGCGACGCGCGAACGACCCACAGCGCCCCCCACGCGCCGAGAGCTGGCGCCGCTGGGGTGCGCCGTAATGAATTTTCTCAGCGCTTTGATGGCCTCGGATCCCACACGTCACGCGGCTGCTGAGATTGCAACACCTTTAGCGCTTCGCGTTACCTCGCTTTGGCTCTATAAATAGAACCTCGTTTAACGTGTCGATTTGTGTGGCTGTAATCATTTCTGTCTTTTAAAAGACTGTGTTTGCCTTTTGGGACTAATTACATACGTAGTAGTCACGGATTGCTAAGGTGAAATTTTATTAGTTTCTCTTAAAATTGTGTTATATACCTAGTAGTCACGGATGCTAAGGTGAAATTTGGTCAGTTTCTCTTAAAATTGTGTTATTGTATGATGCATATCAAATAAATTGCTAGAAAAGGCACCGGAACGTGCAAATTCGGAACGCCTACAACTTATAAACTCATCGAATCCAACTCTTCCTAAAATGTTGAAATGTGAGAGATGATAATACTTATCTTCAATCTGCATGGTATTTTCAATAAATAAATAAATAAATAAATAAATAAATAAATAAATAAATAAATAAATAAATAAATAAATAAATAAATAAATAAATAAATAAATAAATAAATAAATAAATAAATAAATAAATAAATAAATAAATAAATAAATAAATAAATAAATAAATAAATAAATAAATAAATAAATAAATAAATAAATAAATAAATAAATAAATAAATAAATAAATAAATAAATAAATAAATAAATAAATAAATAAATAAATAAATAAATAAATAAATAAATAAATAAATACTATTCTATCATTCACTTCATTAGTAGACCGATCAGAGACATTTTGTCGGAATATTACGATGGTGTTCAGCAATTTCATGTTGTCAGTGCACAAGAAAAGTCATACCTCTTAACATACATTATTATTGACATAAGTAAAAATGTGTTCAGGAAATATCATATTTTTACTAGCAAACACTTAATAAAAATATTTCACAAAAACCCCGGAATACAGAGTAAAACACTTTTCTTTTCCAACAAATAAACGCCTCCATTCCGAATGAAACCATTCTCTTGCAAAATAACTTTTTTGTTGTCATATTCTTGAAAACTGCGACTGTGAATTACCTGAACGAATTGTAAAATACCGACGCCAATTATTTGGAAAAACTCCCATTATGTATATCTCTGTGATTTCACCAGTAATTCTGCCTTATTCTTCATTTGGTGAATTTTTGTGCTTCTCTTTTGTTTTTTTGTTCTGTTTTCTTTTTGTTTCCGACATTGATGACGACCTATCACAGAAAACAATGTAGAAAATGAGACATATTTGAGTCACAGCCGAAAACTTTACTTTCTATTTTATTTCTAATATACGCGTTTTCGACAAGTGATGTCCGTTTTTGAACTTTTTTTATATTCCCGCCTTTGGCTTCAAAATTAAACATAATGGTAAAGAGGTTTGAATTTATAGTAACCGAATACATACATAAAGAGAATGACAATGTGCAAATATTCAATATGGCTATAACAGATACTATAAAGTGAAATCATGACAACGTAATGAACATTGTAATATGAATGTCATAAAATGAATAGCTAGAAGAAAAATGTTGTTTCTGCCCACTCTTCTTCTAACACGCTACACATCGAAGATGCGTTTATGCTCAATTTTCTCAGTTCCTTTTTCACATTCTTTCATCTTAAGTTGAGGACGGAATGGTGATCATTCAAATAACTCTGTTTACTCGCCCGAGGTCAGCAGACCCAATTGTCAAACGGCGAATAATCGAATCACGAGGCTATCAAACTCGAGTACTCGGTGCGGCGCCGCTGAAAGAAATAAAACGACGCGAGGTCCTTTGACGGCAGCTTATTCGTTTTCAGCTCGAGCTGCTGCGGAGTTGATTTTTCCGGCCGGCGCGCCCATTCCACGCGGCGATATACGTAGATTGTGCGCAACCACCGGCACATCTCGAAAATTCCACCGCCGCTCTATCTCGCCCTCTGCAATCGCTTCCATCGATTATCGAATATCGGTGATTGCGATTCGCTAGCAGTGCCACGCGGCTGTCTATTGTATTTGTTCGAAAACCGTGGATACTCTCCATTAGCACACGAAAACCTACACCTGACTAAATATTTATAGTGAGAAGGACAGTTTAATTTCAATTTACTTTGTACATATGTACCTCCAATAAATTCAAAAATATAGCTGAAAACTGGTTGATGAAAAAATTAGAGATTCTTTAGTTCCTAAACATTTTGTTTTCCATGAACTTAAATATTATTGTGTATTAATTTTTTGTGAGTTTTTAGTCAATATTAGTTTTTTTCGATTGTCAGTAAGTGCGTTTGATTATAAATATTTTTGATGGATACAAAGCAGTTGTTCGAATCAATCCGACTCTTTCACAAAATTATGATTTTCTTGTATTACATATAATTCAAACGTAGAAGAAAGTGAGTGTGTGTCGTTCTTTTTTAATTACATCCCGAAAAAAGTAACACTAGTGATTAATTTGCACGTTTTAAAAACATTCGAAATCTAATGTAAATTCGTGTTTCCCTCACAAATTCATAGAATACCTAGCAATCTACCGATAATCAGATAATTACCCATTTACGACAGTACAAAGGTTAGAGCTCGGTGCTAGAACAACACAGTGATATGAATAGCGTGTCTATTGTGTGCGAGGCTATGACATTCATCCCTTAATGGCCGGTGTATACTTTACATAAGCTCATTTTTCTGGCATCAGTCAAATTATTGATGCCTCATTTCACGTGGCGAGAGTGAGGCCACGAGGTCTGCTCTTCCGAATAACCACGTACAGTTCTCTACACCCCTTCCACCTTCCTTTCATCTAGAGGCGAAAGAAAATACTATTCGGGCGATGAAACAGGGAATTTGAATTTAGCTCAGAGGCTTCTTTTAGGCACGAGGATCTTTTACGTGCAGTAAATCTAGTACTTGGGACAGCCGGCTTTAGTTCTCCGAAGGAAGCTGTTCGAAGGATTTTTTTTCCTTCCCCTTAAAAAGCCACGGCTTGATCTGGGTTGAACCCGCGAACAGCCCAATACACTAACTATCGAAACTACACCAGGCAGCGTAGGTAAAGCCCAGTAACCTGCCTTAAAGAAGAAGGACCTAAATGAAAAGTCGAAAAATCCTTACGAAAATATTCGAAACCTCTTTTCCAACGATCACATTTATGAGCTTTTTTGTACTGAATACAGAGAGTTAGAGATGTTGACATCTTTGGACACACGTTTGAAAAATCGATCCGTCAAAAAAACACTTATTGATGTTTATACATCCGTATCGTCTTCTGGGAAACGAAACAGCCAAGAACCCGACTGCAACTTCCCTTACAGCTGCCAAGACTTTCCGTGTAGTATTACATATATGAAAAGACATAAAAAAGCAGTAGCGAAAACTTTTCGTCGAGCGGGAAGAATCGCAGAGCATCGTCGGCGGCGCGACTTGTCCGAAACTTCGTGTTCAGGAAAACGCCGCCCACCAGTATTGGGATTTCCGCGGCTAACAGTAAACAAACGGGTCGCCGTCGCTCGTATATTCTGCTTTCCCACGCGCCGCGCCGCGTTAATTCTTTCTCTTTGAGTCTTCCCGCGGCGGCGCAGCCAACGAGAAGCGATGGCGGCCTTCTCCATCACAGCCACTCTTCCTGCGGGCCTCCTCCTGATCCGGCGCTGCTGCATATTTCAGCTGCTTTAAAGCGAGCGCGGGCGGGGCCGCGGTGCATCGCTGTGCGTGGGCGCAACCGCCTGGCAGCGAACCGAATCCCGCTGGCGCGCGGGACAAAGCGCGCGCAGTGAGGTGGACGGCCGAGCCGCACGGGCCGGCGGGAAGGCCAGGCAGCCCGCCCGCCTCTGCGGTCGCCACGCACGCGACACCCACACACACGCACGCACATACACCGCACGTCACGGGGCCGCCCGGCAGAAGGTAACTCGGAGAACGGGAGAGTGTGGGGTGGATGTTTTTTAACACGTTTATTAATTTTGGGTTAACAGTAATGGTTTTACAATTTTGATTAAGAGTACGTAATTATTAGGAGTAAGACATAGGCAGGTGGGATCATTTATTGTGCATTGCATTGTGGTGAGTTCATTTAATGTGGTTTTACAAGTTTCCTTAATTATACGTAATTATTTGAAGTAAGACAAAGGCAGGTGGTGAGTATTTTTTGTGTGCATTGATTTAATGATTGATTAGTGATCGCGGGTGCGTAAGGTCATTAGTCCCGTAAGTGTAGTGAATAGTTTTATCGCCAAAGGTGGCGTTGGTCTTCTGCCAATGAATGGCGAGATCCGGCGGCGACCTACGTCCGCTCATTTACTGGGGAACTCGGGGAGTGGATGTGGAGTGGAGGTGAACAATTCCAAGGTTTATTTATAGTTTTTCTAATGATTAGTTTTGAAGAAAATTTTTCTGTGATCAAAGTGACATGTGGGAAAACCATTGGTTGATCTTTGAAGGCAAAATCGATTTAATTTGCCCTTGGAAAAGCAAAATGTACAACTGAATTAGAATAATTTATTATCGAGGACGCCCCCAACATTTCATTGTATACAGACAAGAACACACGAACCAAGTTTTCTGAATGTCAAAGAGATATTTTCCGTCTCGAAACATTGTGCTGAGAGTTTCCAATTATTGCCTTAAATTGTAATCACCCTTTACAATGAGGAGGACTTATAGGAACAATAATTAATATTATCATGTTCAACAATGATAATATTGTAACTCATCCGGCAAAATAAATTTCTACATCCGCCTTAATGGTGTGTAATGCATCTTTCTTTTAAAAAAATGTTCCATTTGAATCTGGTGGCTGAGGTGACTAAGAGCGTGTACCGACTCAGCGCTTCGGTCCGAAGGGTCGCGGGTTCGCTTCCCGCCGTGGGCATGGCTGTTTGTTCCCTGTCTCTCATGTATGTGCTGTCGCGGAGGGCTCGCGTTCTGCTGCCCCATTTCAGACGGGTCGGCAAGTGTTTTGGTGTCTAGAGTATGGTCGAATATACGTTCCATCGGGACTTGACCGGCTGTCGGTTGGAGAAAAGTCCTACAAAATATATCTGATAACTACTTGTAGCACGAACGGCGTAAATTGATCATGCTTGCGAATTTATTATATAACTTTAAAAAAGGTTTCAGTTCCTGAAATCTTCCTTATTATTTCGTTTTTATATTAGTTTGAAGTTAACTTTTATATATATTTCATTAATTGCTATTTAAATCATGAAATTATAGCCTAAATAATAAACAAAGTATACATAGTATTTTAATACACCATTAAATAAAGTTTCGAACGCTGTACTGAATACTAAGAATAATCTTAAAATACAAGTCTTATGTAGGATACATTTAATAGAAAACTCAACATATTTTAAACACACTAACTTGATACAAATCTTGTAAAATAGTAATTAATAATTTTTGTGCTCATTGCTCAGAACTATTGTTTAATAGATAATAATTTAATCGAATAACGATCCAGTTTCAATGCGTGCAAAGGAAAAGCTAGTAACTACCACGTTAAGCGACGATTCCAAGGGAGTGGTGCGCGCTGGTACAGTTTCTGATCGAGGGGTTTGACGCGAGCCACGAGTGGCTGCGATGAGGAAGCGACGGGGGAAGCCCGGTCGCGCGTTTGCCGGGGGGGGGGGGATGACGGGTCGCAGATGAGTGCGCGTTTGGTGCAGGTGTGCGACTGCACACGTAGAGCCCGGGGCTTGGCCGTGGCAGGGCGAGGATGTGCAGGTGTGTTCGCGTAGGGCGGATACGCTGCATTGAACGCCCCGGCGTACGGTTGAGCAAGGTTCCAATGCGGCGTTCTAAACTTGGTTTAGGGAGACAATAGACATTCTGAGCCACGGGAAGCAGAGTAACGGAGTGGGAATATTCTCCGTCACGAACTGTCGAGCAGTAATGCAGGTTGTCAATGAAATGTTTCAACCCATTCCAGGTGCAAATATTACATTAAAATAATACCCTATATTATTATAGAGTTGAATCCTAAATTCGCGAAGTGTCGTTTTTCTCTCGTGATATATTTAATTCATTATGTTGTAGTCTTAAAATCATAGAATCAAGTACTTAATGTGTGTGAAGTTTTACATAAAAGAGCTGTTCCCACAAGTTCAATTTCTTTCCAATACATTTTATCAACAATATAATATCAAAATAAATATAATACTAATACAATATAATACCAACAATATCAAAAATACTTCTACTACATTTATTTTAAACATAATCACAGAGATTCGATTATTCAATGAGTATATTCTCATGGGAAGAAATGTATCTATCTTTAAAGTACTAATTTCTTTAACACTTGTAGATGATTTATCCTCCATCAAAGAAATAAGTGAATCTACCGAAACTTATTCACTTACCATTTCTTAAAGATTTTTCAAGCTTTCTATGTGCTCTCGCACAAAGCAAATCGCAGTGGAAAGGGAAAAAGCCCGCGACTTGGAATATAATAATCACCATGAAAGATACATGTTAGACCAGTAATGGAGATAGGAGGCACGGGCAAGCCAAGAAATTACAAGTTACACTTTCGAAATGAAATGTAAAAGTTAAAAAAATAATGAGCATGAGGGTGTATGAAATAACATAATAGTGAATATCGGAGTACCTAAATAACACATAAAAATATCTTGGTGCACAGTGATGACTTGCATATTATAACAAACTAAACATGAAGTCAATTCTTGTACACAATGATCAAATAATTAAATTTATTCAATATCACACCGAATAAGAAAGATGCACTACATCAGATTAGATTCAATATCAACATTTTATTAGATAAAAATCAAACAACGAAAGGTAGCATTCACAGAATTCTGATAATAAAACTTTTTAAAACTGACAAATGATGTGCATAATTTAAATGAATAAATACGACGTGCTACACACAAATTGGCGTGAAGGAGGAAGATGATCGAAATGTAATGACACTCGCACCCGAGTGGGATCAAATATTTGCACTTCGAGCCAATGAATTCTCTAAATAAATCTGTTGACGTACGACCGCGGACGTAGTAAGTATCGGAGATGATAACCCACCCCGGCGGAAGGCGCGGAGCGGTGGAGGAGCCCGGCTGCTGGCATGGGGGCGGCGCTGGCGGCGCGGGGCGGCGCTCCCCTCCGCGCCACTCGGCTCCGGCGCGCTCGCCCGCAGCGCGCGGCCCCGCCAGCACCACTCCATGTTTCCGGGCACGTCCGCTACTATGGTCATTGGTCCCGTTAGGGTAGTGAATTCCTCTCCCGCTGGACGATGGGATCCTGCGCCGATCCTCACCTCGATGATTCATGGAATGATGATTCCGAACGCGTCAGCTACGGAGTTCATTAGTCCCATAAATGTAGTGCATGTTTTGCATTAGTCCCCCTCTGAATGGTGAGATCTAGCACCGACGTACCGTCAGCTAGCGGGCTGTCTCCACCCAGGTATCTCCCACTACTGGAGCGCCGCCCCAGCCGGGACAGCCACTAAGCCCCCGTCCCACTTCCGGCATGTGTGGTAGAGTAGTGCAGGGGAGTACGTGAGTGGTTAGGGCCAGGAAGAGGAAAGATCACGCGCGGTCCGCTGGTTTGGATACTGTTTAGTCATTTGCCTGGTATTGATAAGAGAGATAACGGGATACTTCCTATCAAAGCAGCCGGCCGCTAGAATTTTCCTCCTCGCGGTGGCTGAATTCGACCTAGCTATGCAGCTAGAGTATCCGCCACTGTCTGGACTCGAAGTTAGGGCCTCCCAGTCATTGTCGCTACCAAGGCAGCGGTAATGCTGACTCACAGCCAAACACAGACGCCCTCCCCCACAGGTGTCAAGCGGGTAGCTGGGGACACTGGCGCAAATGAAAGTTCGACTGTTGCATTATCGCATATCTCTTTTGCTTGGAAGGTGTTTGTACCATGTAAAATTGACACTATATATTATATAACTTGTAACTCACGCCGTTGCACCTTTTGACACCGCCACCACTGGCACACCGCTGCCGCTTCGGTCACACCATTGCCGCAGCCCCAGCTGTATCAACCACCATCCCAAGGACGATTGTCGTAATATTTCAAACATGTTTTATGACTAAACCACGCATTATTGGTTTCAAAATAATGTGGAATTGTGGTAAAAATTGATTACAAAATTTGAACTTCGAGAGGAAATGTGCTAATACAAAAAGTCGTTCAATATTATGCCAATTGACGTTCACTAATTAACAAGTAACTCCTGAAAAATGTATATTTACATCACTTTCGATTATAAAGTTAAACGTCCTAGAAATGTGTGATAATATAATTTAAAGCAAATATGTCCTATCATTTTATTAGAATAGATACATTTTCTTATACAGTATTTTAATTTTTTATACTTATTTAGTTTTCTACCGAAGATAATTTCTAAGGAATAATTACATATTAATACTAGTTATTAAATTAAGATGAATGATAATATGAATCTGAATCCTCACCACTAAAAATTATTTCATGATTTAATGGCGGATTTGGATTGTTTCCTATTCTGCAGATGAAACAATTCATGCTTGGGAATCTATAGGAATATTAAAAATTAATTAATGTGAATTCGAAACAACTTACACTATGTGATCAAAAGTGTCTGGACACGTGGCTGAAAATGAGTTGCCAGTTCGTGGCGCCCTCCATCGGTAATGCTGAATTTCAGTAGGGTGTGGGCCCACTCTTAGCCTTGATGACAGCTTCCACTCTCGCAGGCATACTTTCAATCACGTGCTGGGAGGTTTCTTCAGGAATGGCAGCCCATTCTTGACGGAGGAGAGATATCGATGCAGGTCGGTGAGGCCTGGCACGAAGTCGGCGTTCTAAAACATCCCAAAGGTGTTCGATAGGAATCAAGTCAGGTCTCTGTGCAGGCCAGTCCATTACAGGGATTTTATTGTCGTGTAACGACTCCGCCACAGACCGTGCAGTATGAACAGGTGCTCGATTGTGTTGAAAGATGCAATCTCCATCCCCGAATTACACTTCGCTAGTGGGAAGTAAGAAGGTAGTGGTTCAGTGAACCCCCATAAAATTCCATGATATCAGATATTTTTATTTCAGCTGAATAAATAGTTAAAAAGGGTTTTTGTTGTCTTTAGTGGAGCTCTTTACCTAAGAATTATACGAGACATTGAGTTGACAGCGCGAAGGTCTGTTGCGCCGCGCCATGCCTCGCGTAGCAGGTTCGGGGGTTCAGTGAGAAGCGGAGAACCCCCGAGCGGCGTGAAATGAGGGCGAGGAGACGCGCAGACAAGAGGGGAAGACGCGGCGAATATATGGCTCGTGCGCTGTGGCAACCCAGCACACAATCCGAAGATCCCCGAAAGGCGCCGAAACTGTACGCCCACCACAAAGGACATTTTGTGAAGAAAGCTCAAGAAAGACAGAGAATCATGGAAATCTCACTGTTTCTTCGCCGATCGACGACACGGGCCAACTAACTGCCATATTTCTGTGTTTTATAGATCATTGTTTGTGCTGTTTCTTCTTAAAAAATGATATGAAATAGATATCAATAATTAAAGGAATGTGAGTTTAACGTATTGAACAAATATTTTCTTTATCTTTGAAGCTCTAATTCTTTACTTCCTAGTTATATTCAAAGGTCTGCTATTCTGTTAGCAGTGACAAATGTTTAGAAAAATCATCTGCTGATCGGCAGGCGGTGTGGGCCAATGAGCCACTTCAGTTGGCCTGGCCGTGAATTTGTGCTACACCGGGATGTGAGTTATGATCGTTGTTGCGGTAAAGCGAATTTGTACGAGTGTGTTTGTTTTCGTATTCCAATTGAGTTATCAAGAACGATAACAGTTCTCCTTTTTCAATATAAAATTCACGAATCTTATTACGACGTGTGATTGAATTCACATGTATGAATGGCACACATGAAGAATTAATTATGACTGATAAAAAATAGTGTCTAGTCCCTTTTAAATGTTTTGCGAATCGTAGTGAGCGGAAGATATGTTACGAATTAAGGAACTGGGTAGACCTTTACATGGTCTAAAGTTAAAACAAAAACAAATCAGTTGTGAACGAACTTCTGGAGAACTTTTAAGCGTGAAATGTGTAGAAGGATTTATGTAAAAGAGCTATTATTTGTCTTCCAAAAATAATTTATTTTCATGGTAAGTATGTATTTTATGATCTACAACTTACCTATTTTTCAAATGACATTTTTGTTGCGCTTATATTATCTTAGACGAGTGGCGACCCTGAGGTTTAAGATACTAATCCTTATGAACCCCTGTTATTTCGAGCACGCGCCGCCAGTGCAAGAAGGTGTTCAAAATATCAACGTGCAGGGCTGTGCAGTGATACTGCCACGAAAAACAATAAGGGCTGCAAGCCCACTCTATGCAGAACACGACCACCCCATAACACCATTTTGGATGTGTCCAGATACTGTGGATCACCAAGTGTATGTGAAAGAATTTAGGACAAGAACAACTTATTATTCTCCAAACTTTTTGTAACAAGTGGCAAGATTTTTCTAAAAGAAAATTATTTTTAATTGAACATTTTATAAAATATTTTGATATGGCGCGCGCTCCGCTCCTCCTCTTGTTCTCTGGCGGCCGCTCTCGGAGCGCAGCCCCTGCCGCGCTGCAACCCTGCCTGCCTGCCTGGAGGCCTCGCGGGGCGAGTGTTTGGACAGCCCCGAATCCCAAAACGCGCCTCAGGCGTTCATTAGAGAATGCCTCCTATCCAATAACAATACGTTCAATGCAGGGGTGTCCATTAGAAACTACGACGCTGTGGCTAAAGTGAACTTCTGTTGCGTTTATTATTATTAATATTAATATTATTATTATTATTATTATTATTATTATTATTATTGTTGTTACTATTATTATTGTTATTTTCTAACACACACACCATATATGTGTGTGTGTGTGTGTATGAACATTAGAGTAACACGTTTTGCAAATATTAATCAGAGATAAAGAGAAGAGTTGCAAGGAAATAGCAAATTTTATTTTTACACTAGAGTTAACGAAAAGTAAAATATAAGAATTTAAAAAATTGTAATTGTGTAATAAACCTATTTCAAAAACAAAAAAAGCATCTTAAGGTTGACAATAGTAATTATAACCGAACACTTAATCACTTTGTCGAGGAGCTACTTCATATTCCAAATATTTATCGGCACAGAAATATGTTCAAAATATTATTTAAACAATTTAAATGAGTAAAGAGTATGAATACAGTTTTTACGTCGATGCCACACAAACATATTACGTCCAGAACAGAAAAAATACTATCAAAATAATGTTTCAATTAGTCAACAGTAAAGGGAGATGTCTTCAAATGTGTATTGAAAGATTTGTATACGTCCGAAGATCTGCTACGAAATGTAAACATCGAAAGTATTGGGAATGCGAATCTCTGCAAATGGCTGTGCTTTTTGAGGACATTCACAAATTGTTTGTAATAAAAAAATAAAAGGATTTGACAAATTTATCATTGGAGATGCACATCCTTGCCTATTCGATTGTAATATAGTGACTTTTCGCAGATATTAGTCAAAACGCAGTTATCCAATCGGGATCTTCGTTACGACTTAAATTTTTGTTATTGACGCAGAGTCACTATTTTTAAAACTGAGGATAATTTTTTTTTGTAATTTTCGAAAATATGGAGATTGCCGGAAATAGGACCTGCGCAATTTTTATAGCCGTAGTTTGCTGTTTTCCTGTAAAAAAAATAAAGAAAAAATTTGGATCCGTTTTTGAGAAAGTATGTTTTTCAAAACGTGCCTATATTCCGAGCAAAACTACGCGAAATCTACTCAGATTTTCGAAAAAAATATTACATATACTTTTTATTAATGTTTTTTGTTCTATCTTAGAAAGAAATTTAAACAACACGTTTGTAGTCTTTTTGAGAAAATTTTGAAAGAATTAAGGTTTAAGTAGCCCCCAATATCAAAATATCCATTTCAAATTGTAGGCGGCGCGACCCCAACCGCAGTAATGGGGAAATATCAATTATGATGAAAATCCTGCGCGTTATGAACTCGCTGCGTTTCTCACAGCAGACCGAAGGACGGACCGACTAACGAAGATACATTTGGCTGTGAACCAATTGATCGGTATCAAAGAGAAATAGACTACACAACGTATTAGAGGAAGTAATTTGCTACATATTGGAAAATGATTTATCCACTTTTTCTATTTAAGGGTTCCCATAAGAGTTTTATCTCGAAAAATCACTTTTTTTGCCGCAGAATTACAGTACTTTCTGTACACCACTTAAGTGGTATGCGAGAAGGTAATAATACAAAATTTGTTGAAAGTGAAAACGATATCTCAGTACTTCGATTATACAAAATCCTTCTTGATAATTCATAAGCTTCTCAAATGTGTCCTTATCAGAGTTCATCTCAATGAACGTTTCTCAAAACATCGGATCACGCAAACTGATTTTGAAATGACAAGCACTGGTAGAGCCTTGTACGCAAAATAACCCGCTTAAACCAGCTATGTTTTCCATTATCATAGCGAGCAAATGCACAAAGCACCGCTGTGGGAAAACGCAAACCGTAGCCTCAGGTACAAATCCATTGAGGTCGCTGAATATCCAATTCCTCGCAGCAGTATCTGCATTCTGGGAATTTTCATGGACAAATACAGAGGTTGCCTGTGATATTACTGTTTGGCAATATATTTTGACCTAAATGAATGTCCTCTTCACTTGTATGAATGATTCTATTGTCTCTTACGGAAATCTTTGAAGTTATTTATAATCAAAACTGAGAAATGGTAAACGTACTTATGACGTATTCAACGTTTACACAATATGACATTGCTGTGGCAATAGATTATAATATTAAGCATATATTGAATTCATTCGTAATATTTAAATATAATGCATATCAATAGGTAATTTTATAAAAAAATAATTACGAAATCATGACGTAATTCAAGAGACAGGACCATCAACAAGATTGAAATAAAGCACGTATTGTTGCTCAGGTACGATGTGCTGTCCTATTGTAAACGATAATTTTAAAGTCGTTTCTGCTCACCAAGCACGTAGATCTGAATTGGGACACACATGTTAACTCGCGTAAGTATGAAAGAAAATCACAGGGCGCGAAGGCGATTGCACTTCATCTGCTCCCCCACCTCCTATCCGCCCTTCCCAGGTACCTGGTTTATCGTCAAAAGTCGTAGCGAGAGAATGAGAAAAATAAAGGGAGCTTTACTGCGGAAATAAACGCAGTCGAATGGTTTTCGAGAACCGGAAATAAGTGTATTCATGCGTTCCCTGGGGAATGACGTCACGTCTTCGCATTGACCGCCGCTTGTTTTCCGAGGCGCTGGAGGCGCGCCAACCTGGCCGTGCATCGAGCGCCCTCCGTGGCACGGTTTCGGCGGCGAACGAAGGTTCGAGCAGCTGCGGCAGCGGGCGAACTTTATCGGTGCCATCGCTTGCTCTTCTCGCAAAGCAAAGAAGTTGCCTCTCCAGTGAACCATGTTTGGTCAAAAGTTCTCGTCAACAGAAAAATTCGAAATCCGGAAACAAATGTTCCGTCATATTCAAGGGGAAATATTTGTCTCCGGTTGGAGAAGGAAATGATCTCTTCTGAACTTTTTCTTTTCTTTCGTTTACTCTTGTATTTCAGAGAATATTGATCCGATGAATATTTACATAATATTTGTAGTAAATCTTATACAAATGGGGTATTGAAAATGTATGCATACAAAAATTCGTGTAATTTTAGTAAATTAAGAAAATTACATATGCAAGAGAAATTCTTTACTCTCTGTGGACAGATGATGCAATTTACTTTCCTTCCATTTTCTTTCGAGTATTTAAAGAATATGTTTATGACCTAATGTAATATCAAATCTATTATAAATTCTCCATCGTTTTGAAGTAATGTTTTCTTGCTTTCTTTAAGGTTCATGCAATTGGTAGCGTTTTAAACATAGGAAAATGTTACTAAAACAGAATGTTAAATCTAGTTGTTGTTTTTTAATTTAACATGGTGCATATATCAAGTATTTTATTAATTTTAATTAGAAAGCTGATTTCTTCTACTATCATTTTAAATAAACATTATTTTTAATTCGTCTGTAGATTTCCGTTATTGATTGGTCGTCAAGTGTTTTTATTATTGTTCATGTGTTCAACACTATTTCTCTCTCTTATGTTCTCCAACTGCTTCCTCTCGTTTGTACCTACTGAACCTAAACCATCTTTCAGTTCACATACCGGTAAGAGGAGACCGCTCGAGTTTGTACCAGCTGTGCTACCCCAAGGGTCTCCCTCCCAGCTGTTTCCTTTCCCCGCACATTGTGTTCCTCCTTCCACGTTCTCTCTTTCCTTTCTCCTTTCCAAAATGTCCTTGCTGTTCTTCCTCTCTCTCTCTCTCCCTCTTTCTTGTGAGAACTTCTACTCTTCCCTTTATCCTCCCATATCTCCACATTCGTTCACAATCTCAATAATATTCCCTGCTCCTTACTCGCTTCCTCTTACTTCCGTCCCTTGCATCCTGCCCGCTCTCCAATATCGCCCCCGTTCCCCCTTCCATCCTCCTCGTCCGCCATCCCACTCCGCCCCCTGCGCTCCCTCGAGGCGGCCGCTGCCGCAATCTCGCCGAGATGGACGCGCGTCATCTGCGCTGGGCTGGCCCGCGGGGAGGCTCACCTGCAGTCTCATCTTCGCCCTCGCCCCCGCCCCCGCCCCCAGGCCCCGCCCCCGCCCTCGCTCCCGCCCCCGCCCTCGCCCCCGCCCTCGCCCCCAGCCCCCGCCCCCGCCCTCGCCCCCGCCCGCGCCCCCGCCCTCGCTCCCGCCCGCGCCCTCGCCCCCGCCCTCGCCCCCAGCCCCCGCCCCCGACCTCGCCCCGTGGGCCGCGCGCCAGCGGGCCTGGTCGCGCATCTCGGCTGGGCCGTCCACCCACGGGCACGCCCCGCCCCCGCTGATCAGGCCACGGCGCCGCCCCGCGATCACCCTGCCGCGCTGCCTCCATAGGCCGTGCGCTCTCTTTGCAGCTGCGGCGGGGAATTTCCAGCTCGCGCTCTATTCGGACTCTAGCAAATGAGCCGAACTGGGTTTCATCTACTTTAACGTACGAGAGTGGTCTACTGTAACGTACTACTTTCGCCTACTTGAATGTACGTACGAGATAAGATATTTATTACCAACAAAATAATTCATCGCCATCGTAGGCTTAGCATCTTTCTGTTTCCAATATGTGAATCTGTAGGCCTACAACAGCATTTTCTCTTGGTATTTGAAACGGTAACGTAATATTAAAACAATTAGCACTATATTTGTTATTGTTGAAAATTATAAGATCACATGAAAATATTATTTTCTGCACGTGCAGCACTACATCCTTTCAAAAGGTTTCAACAAAACATTTGGTGCCGTTTGTAGGATAAAATGTTTCTATAATTGCCCTTATTTCAAGTAAAATTACACGAAAACTACCAATATTGCGAAAAAATGTGCGTGACCTTGCAAAAAGATTTAATGTTGAAAAATTAATTTCATTTGAGAAAATCTCCATTTTGAATATTGTACTTTGTAGAAAACTATAAAAAAATTGAACTTGCGCAATTTTCAAAAATTTAGATAATTCAACGAAAAGTAGACTATGATATTTCTATAAGCGTTTTTTGTTCTGTCCAAAAAGAGTATTTAAACAAAAATAATTGAATTTTTTTTAAGTTTAAAAATGTCGTTTGGGCTTCACTAAAAGAGAGTAAAAATATTCATTTCAAATTCAAGGGGCCTGGAAATCAACCAGATCAATATTAGTTTGATCAATAACAGAGAATATTAGTTTTGAAGCTAAGCTGCTGGTGTTGTTCAAAGATGGATGGACAGACAGGTGCACAGACGGACGGACGGACGGTCGGACGGACGTATTGCCGTAATCAATTGTTTTGGTATTACGGACGTGACTTCTGACAAAACGTGAATATTGACTATCCAACGTATGGGGAGAAGTTATTTGCAACATACTGGAAGAAGAATTTTCCCCTTTTCGGTATTATGGATACAACACAAATTTATCTCCCCAAAATCGCCATTTTTCGTTGTAGGATTAAAAAGCTGGCTCTGTACTAAGTTAGTAGTATATGAGAAAGTAATAATTAATTGAATTTCAAAGCACTTGTTATAGTCATCACACTTGTTTTCAGATCAGTTATTTATGTATTATGCTGCTAAATGTGACAACACTTCCCCGTCAAAAGCTTATCAAAGATGTTCATGTCAAAGCTGTCCGAAATCTATCTTGCAAATGGTTTTGAAATGCAGAACATAACTTCAGCCCACAAAGCAAAACGCCCCGCAGAGATCATTTCCATTGTCCATTATCATAGCTTCCATATGCACAAAGCAACTCTGAGGGTAAACAGAAACCCATAGCCTCATGTATAAATCCACTGAGGATTCTGGACTCGAAACTCCAGGTAACAGTATTTGAATGATGTAAATTATTTCGCAGAAAAGCTCAGATTCATTTACATATTTCACTCATTCATTCATTTACATACACTCTACTCAGCTCTTATTAAAATCAACTCAATTTCATATCAATTTGGATATCAGTTTGTCTTTTATTTAATAAAATTTTATATTTTAGAAAAATAATCATGCAAGTGTTTCAATAATTTATTCAAAGATTGGTTTATAGTAGTACGGTGAATGGAACAATAATATTGAACATGAGAGTATTAACTTGTTGAAGATGTAACTTTGTCAATTTTCCGTAAATCTATTAGAAAATCAGTTCAAACTACATTTAAAAATAGCATTTAAGAGGATTAAGTTGGGTCAGCTTTCACCAGTATGTATTTCGTAAGGTCGTGTTACATCAAGTTAAATGCATGAACTCCTGTTCCGTGAACTGGCATGACAGCGACAATAATATAAGCTACAGCGCAGTAAATGATTTATTTGTCGATCGCAATGCTAGTAACGTGCGACAGTGAAAGGAAATAACTCAACGGTGTGCGATAGATAAAAAATAAATCTTCCTCGTATATTTTTGGATTCTTAATTGCATCCCCTCACAGAGATGATTTAATTTGCAATTGCATGAGTTTCTATAATACACAATACACACATATGCTTGTTTTACAATTATGAATGTCAACATATTGTTCGGGAATGCAACGAACACGTAAGTAAATCAATTAAAAAATTTCAACCTCTCCGCAGCGAGGCAGCAGTGCAGATTGCGCCGGTTCGATTGATACGCCAACGCTCCGCCCATCACCGCCGTATCTCCGCAGGTCATCATCGCCACCACTTCCACTACAACCCGCATCATCACAGCTTTGCCACCATCACCCCCATCACAACCTCTACTTCCTACACCATCACCTCCACCCCACCACAACCATATCTCCACACCACCTGCTCCACTTCACCACCACCATCACTACCTCCACCTCCCCTATCTGTACCATCACCACCACCTCCATCACCTTCACCATCACTGTGACTGCACGTCTACCTCAATCGGCTTCTCCACCTCCATCTCCAGCATCTCTCTCACCTCCGCTTGCTTCAGCACCTCCGTCTCTCCCGCCGCCATCACTGTCGCCTCTTCCACTACCTCCACTTCCCCTCTACCTCCTCCTCCTCCATCTCCAACTCTCCCTCCCCACCTCCACCACCACTTCCGTTGCCGCTGTTACCATCACCACCTCCATCACCTTCACCATCACTGTGACTGCACGTCTACCTCAATCGGCTTCTCCACCTCCATCTCCAGCATCTCTCTCACCTCCGCTTGCTTCAGCACCTCCACCTCTCCCGCCGCCATCACTGTCGCCTCTTCCACTACCTCCACTTCCCCTCTACCTCCTCCTCCATCTCCAACTCTCCCTCCCCACCTCCACGACCACTTCCGTTGCCACTGCTACCATCACCACCTCCATTGCCTTCACCATCACTGTGACTGCACGTCTACCTCAATCGGCTTCTCCACCTCCATCTCCAGCATCTCTCTCACCTCCGCTTGCTTCAGCACCTCAACCTCTCCCGCCGCCATCACTGTCGCCTCTTCCACTACCTCCACTTCCCCTCTACCTCCTCCTCCATCTCCAACTCTCCCTCCCCACCTCCACCACCACTTCCGTTGCCGCTGTTACCATCACCACCTCCATTGCCTTCACCATCACTGTGACTGCACGTCTACCTCAATCGGCTTCTCCACCTCCATCTCCAGCATCTCTCTCACCTCCGCTTGCTTCAGCACCTCAACCTCTCCCGCCGCCATCACTGTCGCCTCTTCCACTACCTCCACTTCCCCTCTACCTCCTCCTCCATCTCCAACTCTCCCTCCCCACCTCCACGACCACTTCCGTTGCCGCTGCTACCATCACCACCTCCATTGCCTTCACCATCACTGTGACTGCACGTCTACCTCAATCGGCTTCTCCACCTCCATCTCCAGCATCTCTCTCACCTCCGCTTGCTTCAGCACCTCAACCTCTCCCGCCGCCATCACTGTCGCCTCTTCCACTACCTCCACTTCCCCTCTACCTCCCCACCTCCACCACCACTTCCGACGCCACTGTTACCATCACCACCTCCATTGCCTTCACCTTCTCGTCTCCTCTTCCACCATCACCTCCACTACCTCCACCACCATCACCATCTGTTCCTCCACCTCCAACTCCACCGCCACCACCCGCATCTCCACCGCCTCCACCTGTGACCAGCGCCGGCCTTGCTGTCGCCGCCGCCTCCAGGCCCCCGGCCCCCGGCCCCCGCTGCCAGCCAGGGCGCGGCCGATAAGCGCGCTCTTCGCCCACGGGACGTCCGCTCAGGGCGCGCAGAGCATTCGCGATAGCCATCGCTTGCGGGCTCCGACCGGCAGGATTAGCGCTCTCTCAAACAGAATAGAGACATTTCATTACACGAGTAAAAGAATTAAAAGAGACGTACAAACCATACCCGGGAAGATAGATTAATTTTCAGAAAACGTAGTCTCTTGGCCATAGCTTTAAAATACACAACGAGAAAGTCCGAAATAAAACCTTCCTTTAGACTGCACAATGGCTTCCTGATATTTATTGTTGATATTTCCAATGTGTGTTAAGTTGAACGTAATACTTAGGAATCTCAGCAAAGCACTTAAAAGTTATTCATCTCAGCTTCTCTGATATCAACTAAGCGCCGGACTAAAAAGCCAAAATTCATGCGAATTTGTCACCTTGGATGATAATTAATATTTTTTTGCTAAGCGATCTCATAGGAATTTTGCTCTAACAAAAACTAATTGCAGGAAACTAAATCATAATACGTAGCATATAATTTCCTCATAATATTTCTAAAAACGCGATTTTCTTTGTATAATAACGACCGTTATACTAGCGAAATGTATTTGATCCTATTAACGTATTCCAAATCGACTGATGATTGATCATTTACAAAATCGTGCAGTATTAAAACGAAAAATTTGCAAGATTTTTGGCTTTTTAGTCCGTCGCTTAGTTGATATCACAGTTCGTATGCTCTTTCCAAGGCAAAACCAATTTTACGTTCCGCGATGCATTTATTCAACAGTTTGATGGATTGGAGCGAAAGGTCAAAGAGAGCTTGGGGTGTTGAATCTCCTCCTCCTCTTTTTCATCTTCGTGGATCCCTGTGAACTTACGCTAAAGAAGAATAAATGTAGACGATGACTGCTTAAACTTTGCTTTTATGTCAAAAGCGTAATGTGTTTAAGTACTCCACTATTAAAACTCGTTACCCCAACGTTCATCGTTCTGTAATTGACCACTAATTACTGAAATTTCCTCCTTGCTTTTAAGGGGAGTGTTTCCATCACGTAACAACGAGCAACTTTGCCAGCGCTATTTTATGGTGCAGGCCGGCTGAAATAAGGTTACGAATTCACTCATAGGATGCAATTACCTCGAATGTTCCTCCATTGACACAAAATAAATGTGTGCGCAGAGTGAAATTTTGCGAAACTGCTGTAGTTTTATATTGTCATATCAAAATTTCCAATAAGAGTGTAATTAACATATTTGTCTTAAACATTTTGGTATCATATTTTATTAATTTTTATTGGAATATTTATTTCTCCAAACTATTAATAAGCAAATCATTGAAAATCGTTAGTTGGATTTATTTTAAATTGTATTATATGTTTATTTTCTACAAACTCTAACTCCCCCTCCCTGTCTATCCGTGTGTCTTTTTTCTCACTCCCTCACATGCACACATAATATTCTTTAGACAACTCCGACAATATAATTCTTCTCTTGATTGATTTGTCAATGGTAATATGATTTGTTGATTTTCTAAATAAATCCGTACTATTATACTCTTGAGTTTTAAGGCCGCAAAAACGTAAATGTCTTGAGCAGAGAATGGATAATACATATGTGGAAGCAGAGAATGGATAATGGATAATGAATATACACAACCTATGTAGTAAACGTGAGTAGCTGCAGTTGAATATGCAAAGGGTAATTATCGGTGCAAGTTACTTATTCAATTTTCATTCACCATTTTCGCAGAAGTGATCGAGTTAGTAGAAAGAAAACGATATTTCAATCGAATTAGCGACTCGAAACGAGATTTCGGCCGAAAGGAGTAATACTGTTTCTGCAAAGACTGAGAGATTGCGACGTCCAGGCCTCCCCACCTTCGCGCCGAAATTGCACCTTGAACCGGGGCGCTGCACGTTAAAACTTCACAAACTCTCTGAAACCTAGTTGCGTTTGCTGGAGCATCGCAGAGAAGGAAAGCGAGGAATAGCTGCATTGGATGGCGGGCGCGTTTCATTCTGAAATAATCCGGTTAGAATCGCGCAGCTTAGGTCGAAGCCTCGCAAAGCGTCAACTTACTAATTCATTTTGCATTTTGTGAAGCAGCAATTGCGGCGGTATTCTGTGAAAATCTCTTTTCATGTCGATATCATGGCATTAATTTCTGGGTTATAGAAGTTTGGAAGAATATCTACTTTTCTTGTGTTTACTCCGCTCTGGGAGATAGGAATTTTTTTATGAGGTTGGTACTGAATTATCAATTTATTAAGAGCAAGTGCAACGGTTGCTATTATTGTCAAATGTTTTTTAAGACAATTCCACAGAAAAGTGAATTACATGTCTTGCCAGTTACCATTGCATGTAGATACGACAATGCGTAAACCTTACATATCTATTTTATTTGGCCTGAAATGTTTAGTTCATTTTGTCACTGAATGTTAAAGAATTTTAAAACTTCCGAAATAGGTCGCTGAAAAAAATATTTGTAGGAGTATGTTTTAAATGCATATTTTGTCCCAGATATCAAACAAGTTGATCGTTTTCAGAAATAATTAGTTTTGGAACCGACGTGCACCAAAAACAAGAATCATACGAGAAATTGTGTAGTAGACTCAACCAAAATATAATCACAAAGTTGTGTGATGTAATTATTTACTGCATGCACGGCCTTTAATGAAACAACAAGGATATTTTTCATATTTTTTAAGCTAGAGTGTAAATAAATTTTATAATTTACTGCATACTAAAACGCAAAGGTTAGTATCCTTTGTCGTCAAAAGCTACAGTTTCAATCCAATACAAAATTGTTCGTTTTGCGAGCAATATCATGAATATTAACAAGGGTTTCCAAGAGCCGCTTTTAAAACCAATAGCGTGCACCTACGCAATGCATTGCCCCTAGTGCCCCCGGCGAAGAGGGACAAGGTCCTGCGCACGCTCGGAATCTACAAGTCTCGCCGCCTCATTCTTATTCCGCAGCCCGGATGCCCTGCGCGCTTCGCTCTGCGCCGCCGGCGCGAAGAGGTGTCCGTGGCCGGGCCGCCCATTGTCGCCGGCGCGCGCGCCAGGGGCCGCGCCAAAGGTCGCAGAGCGCGCGGCGCCGCGCATTAAGATGCCGTCCGCGGGCGCTGGATACAGAGCGGGGCAAGGGGGTGGGCGGGTGGCTTGCAGACGAGTGCACGGGTGGGAGAACAGCCACTGACCAACCGAGCTGTGGACGGGCGCGCGAGGTGGCCGGCGAGGAGGTGAACGGACGAGTGGACGAGAGGTGAGTCGGAGGGGCGAGAGGACGGCGGAGCGGGCGGGAGACGGGAAGGGCGGGGGCGAGGATATCGCGCCGGTGGGGCGAGTGGTTGTGGGGGAGCAACAGCCGGGTGGGCGGAGTGGAGGGGCCGACGAAGCGCACGCGGGCGCGTGGGCGGGTGAGCAAACGGGCAGGCCGAGAAGCCGGCCGGGAGGGCGCGCGGTGGGTAAGCGAGTGGACGGGCAGCAAGCAGCGGGTTTGTATGGAGATGAGGCGGCACGGCTTGTCCCTCTTCCGGGATTTCCGACGGCGGACGCGCCGCCTCGGCTGCTCCGCATTGCAAATGCCCCGATAGAGGGCGCTTCCGCCGCGGCCGCGGCCGTCTCCGCCGCCGGCGAATGAGCTTGTCTCTATGCTGATGCCGGGGACGCATCGGCGGCTGCCGAACCCACCTGGGCCGCCGCGCTCTCGTCCTCGCTCTCGCTCTCGCTCTCGTTCGCCCCCGCCCCGAGGCGGCCGCGCAGACCACCCCGACAGCCCCATTGCCACGGCAGCATTTCAATCGCCTTTTCAACGGGTGGCATGGAAATCAACAAAACAGAATGAATTGTTCCATTTTTCATCGACTTTTTCGGGGTTTCCTTTTACTGCCATATGTGTTTATCCTCGTTGAGACAAGGGCCTGAATGTGAGTAACATTTCTCTTATATACACACAGAATGAAATACATTTCTGCGTTTAATCACTTTTGCTGTAATCATAGATAGTTGCAGTGTTATGAAGAAATGAAATTTTATTTTTTATTGATATGCTACTGCTTGTTATTGCCTTCGGTACGGAGTTCGATATACACTGCATAACTTATCCGGATTGAGTGGATCGTGGTTATGAGGGAAATAGAAAGCCAAATAATGATGTTATATGTTCTCTTTAGGAAGGAATTATGGAAGGGAAATATAAAAAGACAAACTGAGTCAAATTAGTATCTAGTTAATTTGTAGTCCGAAACAATATTATTAGGTAAAAAATACAATTATGTATATAGTATGAGCGTTAACTTGTTCTAATAATCTTGGGCATCAGAAAGCACTCGAGCCAGAGGCCCTCAACCTTTTTGTCGCCACTCCGTCATCAGAACCCTTAGAACGCCCTTGGCGCACGAATAACTACACTTCACAATTTATCACTAACTTTATATTATCATTTCAAAAGCTGCAAATAACGTGTTTTAATAATTGATTTAGCTTTGCATGATAATGATGATGGTGTTCTCGGACATCTTCGGGGGAGAAGCTCCTGCCTTTCTGCCCTTGCCTTTCGGCAGATGGTTACACACACTGGGCAGATGATTGCAACGGCGGTTTACCATTGCTTTTCGCAATACATAAAATGGAAGGGGGAATGAGAATGAGAGATATCTTGTTATAGGTGCATTGGTTCAAATTCAATATATGATAGAACGAAAATTGAACCATGGACCAAACTCAGGGTTGGCCATGCTGTACATAGGCCGTGATCCCCCAGTCCACGCTTTTGTGCACCGTCGCAGTGTTGTGTGTGCCGTCACAATGTATAAGTGAGTCATTATAATATCCAAACTTTTTACCAAAATATCTTTTATTTTTTTCGACGCATGTGTCGACCCGCGTCAAAATTCGAGTGCAATTCTTCTTCCTCTGCGTCTCCGTAGCCGCGATCTTCCGGCGATCGCAGGTTGCATACAGAGCTATAGGGTAGGAGCAATTTCCCTGAGGCGTTCTATTTTGGTGAATGCACCTGTGCAAATGGGGATTAAGTATTTGTGGGGAGGGGAGTGAGTGAAAGCTCGCTTTTTGAACGAGAAAACTCAAGCACTTGCCATGGACGATGGCGAGTGGGTGTCGGTAAAGGAAGGTGAGATTTAATAGAAAGGCGATTCGGTCTCGTTTAAAATGCCCTTTCTGCTCAAAGAGATGTACTTAGCAAAGACTGTTAGTCGTAACGAGCTTCTAAGATGATTTTATACTCTCTCGTTATTAATTCTGTAGAAGTGCAGGCGATGAGAGCCAATCAGTTCGCTTCGCCTTGGAACGCCTTTTCAAACTAGGTAATTTCAAAGTAAAATCAATATTGAAATGTTCGCTTTAGTAAATATTATAAATAATGTAAATTTCCATATTACTCATCATTATGATTAAATTCATCGGCTAATGACGTTTGTGTTATGAAAAATATTATTGAATTATTTCAATTATTTTTCAATTTAATTTTATAATTGTTTACTGTTTCATTTCACCTCTATTTTGTAATTTCCGTAAAATTCCATAAAATTCACCATACGCAATTGCCAGCTCGTCCTGAAGTAGTAAGATTTTAAATGATTCAAAATACAAACTTTCCAGAACGCAATACTCTATTAAAAATCATAGTTTATGAAAAAGTTCATAGGAAGTATAATTTTACCTCATACAAACATATGTTAGTATTGTTTCTCAAATATTTCTCTCTTAAATAAAATAAATTTTCTGTGTGTTGTTTAGGTAGTTTGCATGGAAAAGAGGTGGAAGCTGTGTGTACGATTAAACCACACTCTACGTTGTTCATGTCGTCCGTCCACAAAGGGCGCATTGAAATATTACTACCATTTTATTATCAGAATAATCATGTTTAATAATTATTAATACACTAATTCAAGTATTAGTTATAGTATTGTTATACAGTAGTTCAAGTAAAATAAAAAGAACAAATGCAAAAGAAATCCAATGTTTTATAAACTAGTCTTTTTCATCAAATACTACTCAAATATTAGCTTTTCACAATGATTATGCCTATGAATACCGATTCATTTAGAAGACATAAAAAGATCGTAAAAAGTATTCAAATATCTATCACATAGTTGAAAAAATTCGTGGTTGCGTTTATTTGTTTGCCTCGCGTAATGCAATATACAGCACCAGGCTAGCTTTATATTCCGCATGAAAATTCCTCATAAAACCTACGTTATAACGGTAGACAAATGTGAAGCGGGCCGCGTGCGGTGAAGCTATGTCATCGATAGATTGCAGTTATTTTTTCAAGCAAATAGAAGCGGAATTAAAAGCACACAACACACGCCGATTTATTGCCGCTGCACACAGTCAATTCCCTTGGCTCGAGAGGCATCGATTCCCGGAAAGAGAAGGCTCTGTGCGAATTCGCACTTCCACTTTCAAAGGGCTTTTCTCCCGCTCTCCTAACTCCACGCGGGGTCACTCACTGTAATTACCTTTCGCCCGACTTCATTTCGGGTTCATAAATCAAATTAAATTGTGCGTAGCCTATTTATCTCGCAGCTTCTGGAATCGGGCCGACATCTCGCGGGGGGGGGGCATTAGTCAGGGCCCGGTGGCACCGTCCACCTGCCGGAAACACGACACGCGCGGCGCGCGGCGGGCGTCTCTCAGGGCATGATCGCGCGCGGAGGGCGGGCCCAGGGCGAAATTAGGCGCGAAGCTCCAACCGCCGACTCCCACTGCCAGGGCGCTGGACTAAGCGGGCGCGCGGGAGTGTTGGCGAGAGCCTGCGCTGTCGGGGCAGGGCGTGGGTCGCGTCAGGTATGTGGGGTGGGAGGCGAAGGCCGCCTCCCGCCTCGTTCACTTCAGCGCCATTTGCAAGCGTCCGATTGATATGGGCCTCTCGTCCTGCAATAGCGTCGCTTTCACACGGGCAGCTCTCTATCTACGAAGCGTTCGTTCTCGTTCCGACTCTCGTGATAAATTTGCGTATTTTGAAGAATATTACTTATTCAGTTAAAGGATGAGTGACACTCCCAAAGTTATATTATTATGTTTTTAAATTATGTATTGTATATAAAATAGTTATTATATTGTTAAATCATATATTGTTAAGTTAGAAGATTTTAAATATATAATAAACAAATAATTATATTTTTGTCTATTGAAATATATTGCTGTATACATTGCAATGTTGACTGTGACAACTCACTACATAGTAATGAACAAATTATTATTTTTATTATAATCAAAGTCTAATATAATAGAACTTATTGCGCAATAATGCACAGGAAATAACATTAGAATAGGTATGTTTCCGTAGTCTCTGATTGCATTAATATCAGGGAGTTTCTTACGGCACATTCGCAATAATTTTAATGCGGATTTCTTAAACAGGGATTTCGTTTCATACTCATCTCTAGTGTTCTCGCAGCTCCTCATGCGAGATTCTCTGTTCGAAAGCTAGTTTCCGACTGTCGTTCGAATCGAACAGTCTACCCCTCCTGCTCGACTCGGTAGTAGCCTAGTTGCCCCGTTGATACTTTTGATATTTGCGGTTACATCACGATAATGTTAAATAATATCAATAAAATTGCATTTCGAACAGCCGCAACACTGTACACCTGATCAATAAATTCAAATTAAGGAAAAAAGGTTAAAAAATACGAAAAATCTCGTGCGTTCACTTCAGTTTATCTTTCAAGAAATCTTTGTTTTGTTCGTTGAGGCTAGCAGAAGATTTTTCGAATGGTTATAAAACAGCTGAGCATCGCCGAAGACCGCATTGCTCAGCGAATTGCATTCTTTTGACAGCAATATGGGCTGGAGCACCACCTGTTAATGGCTCGAAAGTGTCTGTTCAATGACATTGTTCTAGTATCATCATTTAAACGATTTTTGTAAGAATTTATACAAAACATGTCAAAAAGCAGATGATAATATTCATGTTTGTGAATTAACTCATCAAACGGATGCCAGCGGCCATTCCATAAATACCACGTTTGAAATAGTCCGAGTTGTTTACTTCCATCACGATTTTAATTAAACTCACAATCCACTAAATTTTAATCACCGTATTATAGGTGTAAATAATATTTCTTAAACAGGAAGTTTTCAAGTGTACTTTTCTTGAATTTTTAGCTAAATGAATATATTGATTTCACGCAAACATCCAATGTCGGAATGACAAAAATTATAGGGAATAAAACTTCTCCAACACATGTTACCCAAAGTTTGTGAAATGAATGCAAATAATTTCTTCGTGTTAATCACTACCACCTCCCGATTTGATTTGGCGTTAAATGAGTGTCAATAAATCCCTTTCATGACTAAACAGAAAATACCATGTAAATCAACTTCTCGCGTCTCGACAAAACACGAACATTACACAAATTCTGACAATTAGCATCGGAGTAAGAACATTTGGAACCAAGACATATATGAAAATCGGAATTCCCTGCACAAAATTTATTAT
Source organism: Gryllus longicercus (assembly GCA_038098605.1). Taxonomy (NCBI): domain Eukaryota; kingdom Metazoa; phylum Arthropoda; class Insecta; order Orthoptera; family Gryllidae; genus Gryllus; species Gryllus longicercus. The sequence continues at coordinate 1,336,845 of JAZDUA010000096.1, forward strand.
TATTATAATGTTAATAAAAGTAATATTGATGATAGATTAACAAATTTGATATATCAAATTAATTACTAGTTTACAAATTTTAACCTACCTTATCGCTTCTTATAAAATCATGGTGTGGGGTTTTCAGAATTTTTTTCTGTTTTCTTTTCGTTCCCCTTTAGCGCATCGTGACTTTCAAGTCCCCAGGCTGTCTATGCCTAGCTGCAGCATTGCCTACAATGCAAGGATCTCTGCTGTATTGCCTCACTCAGTACCTAGTCTCTCAGTGCACATAATTTATTAAATTAATAGAAATAACTCATAATCTACACACTCAATCATTGTATTATATTTTATTGTGTTTTAACGTTTAACTCCGAGAAAACGTTTAGTGAGAGAAAGCCTAATTAACTTCGATATTCTGACCAGAACCTGCCACAGATTGCGATCCAACCGAGGACCAGTAAGGTACAAGTGCAAACGGATTTTTAATTGAATCTTTGTTAAATAATTAAGGACTGTCCGCCAAAAATAACGTGATGAAATAAAAATACCATATTAATAATAATTCTTTATAATCAGTAGTAGAACAAATTAATTTTTTTTAATTCTAAATTTGAAACGTTTTTTTTATTTCAAATTTGTCTTTATTATCAGTAATAGATTTTAACCACGATCCTCTAGAGAAACTCTAATCAGTTTTAGGAAGACTCTGAACAGGACATCGGTGAAATTTTGTGCTATTTGCGATTGTTGCTACGTCGCATGCAGGAATAGAATTTGGCTTTTTTGGTATTTTTATAGTCGCTAGACTCTGCGTCTTCGGAATCCAACAGCGTGAGTGTCGAAGATTAGAACAGCATCCCCCACCTGTGTCGGCATTGTCCATTTCTCTGCCATCGACGTAGGAAGTTTTGTTTTTCCATTTCAGAGTTGTGCTCTATATTTTATTATATCTTTTTTTCATTTATTTGTTTTCACAATATAATGTTTTGCTATGACATATGATATTCGTAATAAGTCTAATAATTGATATGGTATTTAGTTGAACCTTAATGTTCAACTAAATACCCTCTAAAATAGTAAAATAAACTGAAAATCAGATTTATTACGAATATCATATGCCATGTATCTTGTGCCCAATCACTCACGTTGTAATAGTATACCTCTAGCGCGATTCGCGGCCAGAGATATTTAATCCTTCTGCCTCTGCAGATCTCGAATTCCGAAGTGTGCGATTGCGCGGGCAGGCCAATACAAAGCGTGTATTTTTTATTGCTTATAGAGACATTCCGTCCCAAAAATCGTTTCTCGAAGCATGTAGGCAATATGTAAATCTTAAGTACTAATATACGTTGGCGACTTCTTACGAAAACGGAAATACCAAACCAGAATTATTTTACCTCATGGGTCGATGAACATCTCTTCAGAAGGTACTGTAAATCCTGGTGTTACTCAGGGCATCGTCCTGGGGTCTCTTATATTCTCTATGTATGCCTCAGATTTTCCTGTTGCAAAACTGAATTCGAAAACATTATGTATACGGATGCTACTTAGCTTGTGTTGCCTTTTACCCCGGGTTAGGTGGCGCATGCTGTGGATAAGCTGCAACATGATTTGGATGTTTTGCATTCACGCTCCTCACTGATTTCTCTGATGTTGAATGCTCGGAAAACGTTACTGAACGTGATTGATCAGACCAATCGTTTACAGCCTGAAATGAATTTTACACTGCATATGAAAGGTACTTCGATAAATACGGTTAAAACGTGTAAATCACTTGGATTACTTGTTGATTCGGAATGGTCTTTCACATCTCATGTAACCAACAAATGTCATGCCTCATATCTCAGAATGAGAAAATTATTTCCACTTCGGAATGTTTCTCTTAAATTACAATTGTTATCCTTATTGGTGATATCGGTACTCGAATATGGAGATGTCTTCGGTCCATGTCTGTCACTACGATTATCTAGAAGAATCCAAGCGACTCAAAATTCATTGTCTGCGTTTTTGTTTTGATCTGCAGAAATACAATTGCCTGACAGATGCATGTGATCAGTCCACGAGGTTGACTTTGAAACAACGCTGGATCTGCCATCCTTGTGTATTGGTCCATTCGATCATATCTGGGGAACTTTCCTATCTTCGTAAGAAAATGTATCTTCGCGAACAACAACACGTGAAATGTTGCTTGAATCTGCGATACTAGACATCGTACCAATAAATTTAAATCTGCCATAAGTTATTTTGCCCCACATTTTTATAATGCCCTTCCTGAAATGTTACGTAATGGTAACCTCGATATTTCGTAGAACTTTGCCTGAGTATATTTGGCACAGAACTAATTGTTCGAGATATGATTTGTTTTCATACATTTAGGTGTGTTCTTTTGTCTTTTTGTTCTATTTAAATTGTGTTCTGTAATTCGTGTAAATATGTGAGTGTGATAAATTTGTTTTGTATTCCTCGCTAGATGGCGATGTGTTTTGTAACCGGGCAGTTTGCAATAGCGAATAAGCTGAGACTAATCTCTTGTTTTGTCATGTGAACAATAAAGTATTATTATTATTATTATTGTTATTATTATTATTATTATTATTATTATTATTATTATTATAAAAACACGTATTTATCTTGTTTGAATTGCTCAAACTTTACATTACACTCTCGGGGACACATAAAATGATATTATAGAAAAACGGTAAAAATAAAAATCTTATTTGTGTCGCTACTAGATAAATTATTCATTTTGAAAGAAAAATAAAATTTCCGGTTGTAGAGGGAAGCTTCTTTTAAATATTTATATCCGATAAATACTCTTTGAAACAGGGTCAGTCATTATTTAGAAACAGATGGCGTGGATGTTTGCCGCGTTATTAAACCAGTATATCGCTCTTTTTACAAGTGCTCAAGTGCCTGCATTAGTAAAAGAAGGATAAGCCACAAAAGTTCAGTTCACAATTACACAGTACTGCGTAGATGGGCATTGTATATGAATTACACTCATACAAACGTGAAATAAGACTGAAAGACAGCACTTCTTACTTTTGCTATTTAACATTCTTCTAGTTTAGATCAAGATAATACGAAACAAGTTGTAGATCATGAAAGTTCGGCATATCACATTCTCATTAAATTCTGCTCTCCGCTGCGCCAAGTTTCCTTGTACCATAAACGAAATATACGCTCGGGTTGTGATTTTTATTCGAATCGCCCTCAAAGAGATTTAAGTTAGGAGGAAATTCATACGTTCCGACGACTACTCTTTTGCGATGGAGAGAGACGAATTACTCGTATCTATTTTGCAACGAAGACGAGGCAATTCATCGCGCAGACAAAAATAACTCTCAACTTCGAGAACTTCTGAAGTATTCTTTTCTTTGCGCTCTTATCTAGCTACGAGCTTTTGTTATCTAAGTAATTGGGGCGTTTTATGCCAAGCGGGCGTGTCTCATTATCCCCGTAATACCATTCCCGCGGCGGCGAGGGTGGCGGCGGCGGTGGCGGCGAGCGGAAGCAATCTGCGCGGGCGGCTGGAGAACGGCCCCGAGGGCGGCCCCCGCCCTTGGAGCCCTTGGCGCCCTCGGCTGCGAGGGCCCTGCGCCCAACGCTGGCCCGGCGCGAGGGCCCTGGAGGGCGGCAGTTACGCGGTGAATGGGCACATTCCGGCGATGAGCGGTCGCCCCTCCCCCGCCCCCCGCCCCTGCTCCACGCCCACGCCGCCGCGCCTCCCCTTCCGGCGACACCCACGTCCACTCCGCAGCCGCAACCGCCACTCTGACCGCTGCGATTGATGCTGCGGCCCCCGCCACCACTGCCGCCCCCGCCTTCCCCACCCCCCTTCCGGCGGTGCCTCTCCCGCGTGCTGCCCCGTTTCCTCGCCCATATCCGCTGCTCTGGCCTCTCCCCGAGCTGCGCCGAGACGAGGCGGGCCGCGGCAGCCTCTGTGGGTGCTTGCCCGCGGGAGCCGAGCTCTGGGGCACGCAAGGGGAATGGCGGGGGGGGGAGACACCCTGTGGTCGCTACCCCGCCTCTAGAGCGCTCGCTTGAGAATGCCTGCGCCTCCCCGCTGTTCCCGTCGATAGGCTTCCTCTGCTGGCGTCGGTATATCGAGGCTCTGCCACCCCCTCCGTGCTTGAGTGCGCCTCGATACTACTTGCGACAGCCACTTCAGATTATTATCCCACTTTCTCTCCAGATGGTGAACAGAACTCTTCCACAATGCCTTCCCTTAAGCAAAACAACTCTTTTTTCATTCATCGTTTTCTCCAGCCTAATAAAATAATTCATCCTGAACAATTCATAAGTACGTTCTCGCTTAATTTAATGTTCCTTTCAGTTTTCTCTTTTGAATACTACGTATTTGCATTAGATCAATTATTTTCTTTAATTTACCTTATTTGTTCATTACTTTTAGATTCCTTCATTCTATTCTTCTGTATTTTATTACTCTTTTTTAAATTATTTTTAAAACTCATAAAAATTGGTGTACTTCTCCATCTCCGTAATAGCTGTTTTAAGGAAGTGTTTAATGCGTAAAAAAATATTATTTAATAAAATCGCTTTTTCTTGTGACGTAATTGTTTCATTAAAGCTAATTACTTGTCAGCAGTCCTTCAACTTTTTTAATTGCGTGTCTCCCGTGAGAGGGATGCGCTGCGTCTTTAAAAAATCGCAATGAAACCAAGAAAACAGCTTCCGCAAAAATTGAGCAACATCCTTTATATTTCACCCTCTTTTATTTCACTCTGTCACGTTTACCCTCTGGACTATTTACATCCCAACTCAAAACTTCCTTCTCACTGTACTCTCATGCTTTTTTCATATATACTTATTTATTATTTCTTATGACACTTATATGTGTCAATTCTGCCTTGGTCGATTTTTACATGCCAACTTATTCCATTATTTCATGTTTTTGTGTATTACACGAGATTTTGGCGTCATTCATATTTTTTTGTTGATATTTCTCCGCACATGTTTTCAATTTTCAACTGTTTTACGTCTTCATATCCATCTCTTAGATTTTCATTTCCATTTCCTATGTTCCTATATCCCTCTCTATTCGTTATCTCTTTGAGAAGACCCCTTCCATCTTAATATCCTACAAATATCCTCCTTGCTTCCCTTCCAGTACTTTCTTCCTTCCTCGTTTTGTTTTCCGCAGAGGCAGCGGATAGAGAGTGGCTGCGATTAGGCGAGTGGGAGGCGCAGGGGGCAAAAACGGGAGCCGCGACTTCGTTGACGGAGCTGCAAGAAAGGCTCTGAGCGCTGGGGAACCGATCGCATCTCGACGAGGGAGGAATCGCTGCAGGCGGAGGTTGGAGCGTTCAGGAGACACGGCCGAGAGCCCTCGACCCTCCGAAGTCGAAGCTCCAGAGAAGCGAAGTGTACGAGTGCGAAGGGAGCGGGAAATCCTGTGCTGGGGCTGCTGCGTTTTGCGCCTGTTTCGAGTTTGTTGTTGCGCCTGTTCAGAGGGAAAATGCTGAATGAGTGAGCCAAAAACGTTAATGAGTTGCATGATTTATGTGTCAGATAGCGTTAAATGTTTGAAGACATTTGAGCTTGACAAACTGCGGTCGAAGGCAAATAAAATCAAAAGCGCTATTATTCATATTTTTACTTCGTTGTATACGAACGTATATAAAGAGTAATCGATGCATTATAGGAAGTATGGTATATTTACGTAAAATCAATTTCAACGAAAATACACGGTTTGAATCCCCTCGTATCAAAGCGTTATTTCCGTCTCCCAAAACGTTCTTTCCGTCTACCTGCCCGTCGGTAAACAGCACTACTATTCGTAAGATTTTTTCCAATGTAAAAATTCCCCGTTCAATCTGTACAGTGTAAAAACCCTGCGAGTTCCATAATTCTCTGAATTTTGGTGGTACATTACATATAGCTCCTGGGATATTTTTACCCTTTCTCAAAAATGACGCCCTTTTTGTCTTTACATTATTTGTAAGAAGAGAGTAAAAACACTTGAAAAGCTGGCAAACAAGTTGGTGCAATTTTCACTTTTAAATCTGAATTTTCCAAATTTTGAAAATTTAAAAAAATGCCTTTTTGTGCCAATCGATAGCAGGTGGGAAGAGGGGGAGTGAAAGCCGAAAATCTAGTCGAGACTAAAAAGGTAAGGAAACTAAGCAGTACGAGAAAGTCTGTTCCATTCTGTAGCATTACGAGTTCAGTAATTCTGAGCTGTTACCTATATTGACTTAACATAATGAGGCAGGAATGAAATGCCACTCTTAACCGAAATGCTATTCGAACCGTTTGTAGCTAAATGTTGTGTATTAGTACACTTATTCCCAGAAAATATATTTATTGTTTACATTCTTTCTCGCTCTTGAAAAGAAACTTCATAAGAGAAAGTTATGTAATACTGCTACGTTGGATGTGTATATTGTTTCATATTTCATATTTGTTTGTTCCTTTCCTATATTGTTATACTTTTACAAATTAATCTTTTAGAAATTATTGAAAACCTATTTGAAGTAAATATGAAGTAAAGATTGCTAGCCTTTAGTCCCAATTTACTCAGTTGGATTCTACGTAAGTTAGAATTTGTATATTACTTCATGTTTCATTTTATAATAATAATAATTATTATTATTAAATTATTATTTATATTCTTTTTAAATTATCTCATTTGAAATTGCGGCCTTTAATTGTGTTAAATGTTAAATTAAATAAACCAATAGATGAGCGGTATTTGTTGGTTGTCGTCATCCATTGTTGTAACGCCACACAGATAACGTGATAATGACGGCTGCTTTTCGTTCGCGGAAATAAAGACTAATACATTTATATATTTGTAGAATATTACAATTGTGTTTAATAATTACTATTATATACTTTTTCATCTATTTGTTTTCCAACGCTATCAGTATCGTATTATTAACTTTCAATTATTTTACTTTCTTGCATTCTGTTTAATTTTCGCGCATAATGTACGATTTCAAATGAGTTTTACAAAAAAATAATTCGGAGAGAAACTGTGGTATAAATAGTATTACATAACCATTACTAATGGCGAGAACGTCCTTGCAGCTTTAGCACCACCTTTAGTTCTTTATCCATATACCTCAACACTTGGAATTAACCCGTCTACCTCCTCTATTTACTTTCAAACTTTTAGAATCATCGAATATCAACGTATCGTTCATATTTAGCATTCCATAAAATTTGTCTTCCATCACTTGACACATTTTCCGAATTCCTATTATTTTTAACCCTATCTTTGAGTCACACAATTTATACACATCTTTTCGTGAACATTTGCTTCCTCTTCTCTCGTTCTGCCTGTGTTCACCTTGTAATTGAGATTTAAAAAGGGAAGCAGCCATGCATTTCGTACTAATTAATCTCTATTAAAGATTTCCTGATAGTCCTTTAAATCAGAGTATCCCTCAAGAAAGCCGATAATTCTCAGCTCTTGCTCTCCCCCGTATGTGGAGACATAATATGTAACGCCTCAGCCCTCCGAGAGTCACTACGAGCGTGAAAAGCTTCAGCCTCCAAGCGGACAGCATCCTGATTTTAATATAAGTTCCGGTAAGGGAATGACACGCGTAGAACAAGAAGAAGAAGAAGAATGTACTTGGTGGATAAGTAATTAACAATAGTGATGTGAGTCGTGAAACTTGCACACAAAGAACTTCGAGGCTCACCCCTAGCGTCAGAATGGAGAACAGAACAGTGTTAGCGCATGTGTTATAGTTTGATACATATGAAGACGAGGGAAGGACTATTCATGTCCTGTAAGCGAAAGATCGAATTCGCTGTAAAATGCATGTACGCAGACGTGTATATGAGTCGTAAAAGCATCTACAGGTGGTACAAATTCTTTGCAGATTGTCATGTAACCCTGTCAAATTTTCTATGTTCCCATCGGCACGTTACAAAATTTCATTACATCTGATGAGGCGATTTGAAGGAACCTCCGCAAAGAGAGTGCTTAGGGACATCCTCAAAAAGCATCAATTGATGATTCGACAAAAAATACATGATAAGGAATAGTAAAACTATTTTAACACTGATGTAATATGATTAAATGTGATATATTAATCGTTCATTTATGAAAATACTCACCACATGTTTTTTTGAGAATATTTAACTGTTGAAATTGTTTTGATTTTAGAAAGGTCTTTTTTACTCTTGCGACCTACGGTGATATGTAAGCTTGTGTGTTCAATTGTGAAAAGTCACATACGTGGCTGAATTTCTCAATGCCTGTCTGCTTTGTTTATAATTCTCTTGCACTCTGAGCTCCGCTTTAAACCAGTTGTGCGTGGATTGTGCGAACGGTGGCGCTTCATGATGTCAGCGACTGATGCTGGAACCAACATGTGAAAGTATACTATTTAATTTCTCTACTTCAATGAGTCGTAACGAGTTTCAATTTTCTCTGTAGAATAGGTCTCGCTAATACATACAAAAGATTATACATGTTTTGACTCCGATGTTTCATTTTTTTTCAATTTTCATTTTTCGTACGCCCCTAAGACACTCCTCACATGACGTCGAATTACTCTTTCGCGAAAAAAGAAGTTTCACTTCAAAAATAGGTTTATATATATATATATATATATATATATATATATATATATATATATATATATATATATGCATCTAAGATAAAATGGATCGTAGTTATTTCAGAAAGAGTCAGCTGTGACTCGCAGGCTGATTTACGTCAGAACCACAACGGTTGCTGCTGCAATGACGGAAGTTTTTCTGCACTATCTAAATACGGAGCTAGTCCGGATTCAGTCATTGTTTGGAGGAAAATTCTAGAAGCTGGCTACTCTAATCGGTAGTTTCCTGAGGTTTCTCCGAACAATACTAGGCGAATGAGGAGCAGCACCGCACGCAATCCTTCCTGCCATCAGTTTTGAATGGCGCTGTCTTGAGTAAAGTAAAAATGTTTCAAAAGTCGTATTCCCACGCCACGCGGACCGACTAGGAAAATGGGGATATGTTTTGAAAGAGTATTGCATGCATCATACGAACACAAGGGTGAACACCCTAGCCCCAGACCGAATCGAACCCATAACTCTTCGTCACTGATCGTACCGCCTATCAAGGCCGGAGACTCAGATTGGTTGTTGAAGACTGAGGCAACACTGAGAATCAAGAGACTCTACCTGGAAGAGAAAGCATGTAAACACACATCAAAGCGCGTTATAAATCTACTTCCCAGTGATTTGTCAAGAAATATAATGTCCTCCAAATGCAAATTTGGCAAAATCCTTGGAGAAAGTTTCAATGCAAAAGTTATGTGTCGATATTTTATCGAAAAAAATTAGTTTCGATCGAGTAAAGTTTGCGAACTCGATCGCCAGGTCGTTGCACTGAAATCTTGCGTCGATAAGACATCCTTGGCACGGCCTGCTTGAAAGGAGGAAGAAAAACGAGCGACCCCATCGGAGATTTATGACATGCAAATATTTCCCCACGTACAGGCCCGGTGAAAATGCGTGTCTTGTTGGTAAATAATAAAAAATTCGACTCCCTGATGCGTCAGTAGGTCTCCAATCTTCATGGAAATACGGAATATAACATGCTTTTTTAAAAAAAAATATTGCTAATAATGGGCATGCTATTTTTCTGTACTACTTAATTTAATTTTTTAATTACTTTTTTAATACTACTGTTGTTAACTATACAACAACAATATATCGTAGTCACCACGTACGTTGTCACTGTACTATTGCTTTGATCTATAAAGAAACTACTAGTGTCTCAACAGAATACATTACTTTCTCGTACTATTTCTAACTTGAGTAATTTTCGAAAATTCAGAGGCTTACACAAACATGAGATGTAGGCAATTTTTTAACCGTCGTTTGCTTTATCCGTGAAAAAAAATTGAAGCGTTTTTGAGAACTTGTTTTTTAAATTTCTTTATCTTCAAGTAAAAATTACGTAAAAACTATTCGTTTTTTTAAAAAGTGTGTACATGGCTTCATTAAAGACCTAACTTTTATACATTTTATTTATATAAAAAACCCTATCATTATATTGAACTTTTGCCATATTAATATTTTGCAATTTCCGAAAGTGACGTTTATTTACGCTACGCGAGGACGACGTTTAACAAAACAAAACAAAAAAAACAAAAAAAAACGAGAGCCATGTTTGAGAAAGAAGGTTATTTGCTGCCCGGGAGGAGCCGCGTCTTATGCACAGGTGCCGACGTTGCCAACGTTTCCACCGCCATTCTGCGACCTTCCTCAGGGCGCAATTGCGTTTCCTGGACAGCTAAGAAGCTACTGGCTACTGACTCCAGCCGCGGAAGCCTACGCTCTCATCTTTTTAAACATTTTGAAAATGTTAAGGCTCTATGTTAAATATCCATTTGAAACTCAGACCTGACCTAGCGGCATCACCAATTCCAATCAACTTGTAACACGCATTTGAATTTTCAAATATTTCCCACCCGGAAAACAAAGTTCTGTTATCGACAGATTGTATCACGTCACAATATCAATTTTGAATGGAAGGTATCAACTGGTAGCGCGAGGCCCATTTTTGTAGCTGAATTCGTTACGACCTGATAACAGAGATAATGTTTCGTTAATAATATCGCGTTCTCCGTCATTGTTTTAGAGACATTAATTCAAATTTCAATTACAGGCGCGTCGGGAGAGCGCTGGCATCGCGCGCGCGCGTTGGTTGCCGCGCGCCCAAGGCTCCCAGCGAGAGGCGGCTGGACATTTTGATTTCGATTTATCGATATTACTACGTACCGGGAGTCATGGTATACGGGAAGACCAAAACTAATAGACGTTTTCTTTTATTCCATCCTCTTAGTCAAAAACTTAATGAAAACTTAGTTCCAGAGAATTGAGAATGGTATTGTCCTAAATTATATGATGATCAATAGTTTAGATCTTACGTTGTAATCAGGCTACGATTCCCGTAAAAGAAATTAAAAAAAAGACGAAAAGAAGAAAAAAATTAGGGTTTTCGAGAAACTTCAATGAAAATCATTTGAAGCAATTCTACTCACAAATGAAATAATGTATACAACAGTGTAATGTAAATATTAACGACACGGGAGATGTCAAAGTGCTACATTTGTGTAATTTTTCTAAAAACAAAAGACATATAATAAAATGGTATGACATTTTATACAGTGTACTAAGCATTATCCATACAAAATGGACTTTTCTTGAGAAAATCATGTCACTTTTTTTAATATTGCCCATATTTCACTCACATTTCCGCGAATACTACTAAAAGTTTTAACATTGTTTAGAACAAATTTCATGTTAAAATACAGCTATCGTCATTATGTCAACGAAGGGGTTCCAAAAAATTGTAAACTTGTGCCATCTTTATTAGTGTCTTTTTTCTTTAAAGAAGAAAATATTTATTGTAAAAAACATTAAATTCTCGGTATTTTTTAAAAAAAGATGTAGTTTATACCATGGATAGTAAGGTTTAAGTTTCCTGCTCCTGATAGCAGCCAATCCTAACCTCAGGCTATTCTCGTGGAGGACTTTTTAATACTAAATTAACAATATAGCTGTATCGTGCTCGGCCCGAACTCATGCAAAATATTCTTCAATTTTTAGTGCCTAATCCCTGGATAAATGATGCTCGTCAATAATCAAAGATCCCTTGGCTTCACAGATTAGATCAATGGACGAATGATGATTTACATGATACATGCGTTTCCTGGTGCTGTGTTTTTACCTTCCTTGTCGCATCCTAAAGCTGAGGGGATCCCTCGTGTGAGATGCGTGCGCAGAAGCCCTGGGCAAAGCAGATGAAACTTTTCGGCGACGTGTGGTACAGAAGTCAAAAATACCGACACATCGATAATTCGGCGTTCAGTGTTTTCGTGGTCGATGTATTACAACGCGAAAAAGAATAAAGTTAATTTATTAGTTTCTGAACGTTGACAAGCTTGTATTGCCAGATACGAATTGGACGCGGAAGTTTCCTGATTGAAAATTGGTGGTTGACGGGAGAAAATGAATATTCAGATTTTAATTACAAAGGTGTTCTGTACTCGGTGTGGACTTCTTTGAATACTTTTTTTAATTACAAAACAGTTATTTTGACATATCGCAATATGCCGAAACAAATGTCATTATCAGAGATCGGATTTTAAAGGGAAAATTTGTAGTCTAAAATGGAAGAAAAGCGGGAGAAAAATATAAAAAACAAAGACATTAAAAAGAGACATTAAAAATAAAAGATAGCTACACATGTTTAATTTTCACTTTAATTGATTAAGAAGGAGTTATACTGAATCACGTTTAGCAATTTAAGATTGGTGAAAATTAAGAACCGTTTCTCCGAGTATACAATTATTGTTGTTTTAAGAAAATGATATTTCGATGTCGACAGAAAAAAGTCCGGGAAATTTGATTCTAAATCTGAATTCTAAATATGTGCTTTTACTAGTTCTCCTAAATCTGGATTTTTGTATAAACTTGTCACCCGTAGCTAATACGCGCATGATCTTATCGTACTTAATTTTTTTTAATGTTTCAAACTTTCAAATTGCTGAAATTTGCTTAATATCTTGTTCAACAAGCAATCGAATGGAAAATTTCGCAATAAATGGAAAGTGCAACTAAATGGGGAAAAAGTAAGATAAATCTCATTCTTCTTCTTCTTCTTCTTCTTCTTCTTCTTCTTCTTCTTCTTCTTATTATTATTATTATTATTATTATTATTATTATTATTATTACTAGAACACTGTTATGAAATATGTTCTTATTTATTTAATTTCTGTAGAGACCAAAAAAGGTATTCTCTTTGAAATCCGGTCTCTGTTCATTACACAGGTGTACAGACAGAAAAACAAGTTATAAAAGCGCGATGCGCTACTATTTACTCTAAGCTCTCTATTTCCATCACACTTACCATTTTTATATTTCAACTACAGCCAAAATTTGGTAGTTATCAATTAGTTTCGAGCAAACTTCACTTATTGTAACTTGATAAATTTGAACGTCAATTAAGTTTCTAGAATATTTCTACTACTTTTTAAAAAATATTTTGCAATAACATTAGGTTTGGAAGTATTTGTTTCTTTGTTCTTGTACTTACCATGCTACCGGACGGGCGTCAGACTCATCTCGTGGAGATGACTACCTACTTGTTCAATATGTAGTTGATAAAAGTTGAATTTTCTCAACTTATGCTGCATTCAATATATGCTGCATTCAATAAAAATGAAGCCAAAGGAGATAAATCATTATTGTAAAGTGAAATATTTATGTTATCAGCGTATATGTGATAGATCTCTTTTCATACCAACATTACAAACAACTTTACATTGAATTCCATTAATTTCAGATTACATAAATTTACGTCCAGACTTACTAATAATGATTAGTATATTAGGATTTTCCTGTGCCATCTCACAGGAATTGCATTTTGACATTTCGAGAAAGCGTCTCATTTAGTGGTTTACAGAATATTGAATGCCTCACATTACCTACGGTGAACAAATCACAGACGTTTTTTTAAATATATAAAAATCATATAACCAAATACTATAATTTTAGTAGTAAGTCGTGGAATGAGATATGTATAACTACAAATGCAGAGTTGATGAAAAGCTGGGAGTTGCCTTGAACATTGAAACGAACGTTTGCCTCAGTAGTCACGTCCGCCCACGCAAGCACCAACGCCCTCTGAAAGGGCGGAGCGAAGCGTGGAAACCGCGCGGGGCCAAACCCTGCCGAGCGGCCCAGAGGCGAGACGTAGTCTGCGAACGAGAGGCGGCCAAAGCCAACGCAAATTCCAGGAAACATCACACGATCAGAGACACGCAGCGCTGATTCACTCGCCACACACAGCGCATTCTTGTGCCTTGGAGCTGCGCTGAACCCTTGTGATCCCCCTCTCGCCCCCGCAGGGGCATCGCTTTCGTCGTGCGGCTGGTACGCGTGCTCTCGCTCCGCGGGAATATTCGTTGCCCCGTGTGCAGTTTTGGGGCTCTCTGGAATCTGCAGAATACAGCCTGTACCTTCAAAATGACACCCACTGTTCCAAGTCACGAGCCATAAACATAAAGATTAATGCATTATCAATGCTATTATGAATTTTCTACGAGACCGGAAACTAATTTACAGTATACAATTTAATCTAATATTCATATACAATTATTACATATTTCTATGCTAAAATATTTAGGATTTCGTAAAATAAATTGATGTTCCTTATTACATGAAAGGCTTTGTTTATCATGATAGGAAATGTGACACTAATAAATTTAAAATTATTACTTAATTTAATTACTTACTTATTTTATCTATTATATTACTACTACTTATTATTTTACTTACTTATTACCCTTAAGAAGTTTCTACAAAATATGTTTGATTAGATCGTGGACAAAGTACCTACAAAATTTCGAAACACTAGAGTTAATAATTGTGAATATGAATAATTAAATTTAAATTTACTGCACGGAATTTCATCGACAGAAAATGGAAGATGTTTATACGCGAGAAACTTTTTGTCTTCGATTTAACTACGAAGATACAAGATGCATGTGGAAAGTAAGAAAAGAGTTTCAATTTTTTAGTAGCGCTAACAATTAGATGTTCTTCTTACACCCCATTCTATTTTCCGGTTTGTCTGTTACCGATACTTACGTGCATTAAAAGTGGATTCAAGACAGTGAGTTTAAGCTAGTTCATCCAGTGTTGATACCACGATTTTTCACTCTCATTTCTTTCAGCACTACGTGTTGCATTTTCACCGACAGAATGTTTACGGTTAGTTTATAGATTCAGCATTAATAAACTAGCTGTTGGCTATTTATACATGTGTACGAGTAAGATCAATTTTCCTAATGAAGTGCTTTTACAGAAAATGTTAGGAAATTGAGATTATATGGAACATACGGTATCAACCTCAGGTTTCTAACGCGTATAGTTAAAATTGTTTTAAGAAGGTTTCCATTACCTTTTGACTCCTTTTATTTCGCTTTCCCCCATACATTGTAAAAATAATACGTTATCAGTAAGGAGATTTTTCAATAATTATCGTATGATAATTGCTGTTTATTAGAATGAGTAGTAATTTGTGATAGTTTCCCCCGCATTTTTATTTTATTTTACATGTTTTAAGTGCTGTGATACATGTTCTAATTTACAGGTTTAACGCTAACATTTAAAGTTTCACGTGATATGATAAAATGCACAAGATTTTAAAATTATGTAGTATAGTTGCAATTTCCTAAGTGAGTAGATCAGTCTGTTTGTATTCCTTTTTCTTTCATAAATGTTCACTACTCATTCATTAATTTTATCCCTTGGTCTCCTCTTATTTCGGCGAACTTCCAACCACAACTCCACACTCACTTGAACTCTAATTTTAAACTAGAGTTTATAAATTTCAGAATTGCATCAAAACATGTATTTTCATCATCGAAATTTTGCATAGAATGGAATTTATAAAAAATTAAGTTTGTGAACTACTGTATGTTCAACTGAAGTACTTATTTTCAGTACTGCAAAACCAGCTATTAGGTAGTTTCAACATAAGTTAGGGTTCATTTTGCATTAGTACTTGATAATTTATTATAGAAACTCTTGAACTCATCAGCAACCATGGAATATTAACTTTATTATATTTAATTAAATACTTTTATTCTATCTAGTGGTACATCGGTTTTAGAATTTGTTGCAAAATAACTGCCGTGGTAACGAGCATTCCTTGAATTATAAATATGTCAGAAACGTATCTGTACATGCGCTGCTTAGTTCACGTGAGCGTCAAGATCAGTTAATTCTTGGAATTTGGTATGCAGTGCATGTGTCATTCGGGAGGAGCTTTTCGCCCTCTGCATACAGGCGGCGGCGCTAATGCCTTTCAGGGCGATCCCACAGTGGCGCGCGAAGCTTGTTCTCCGCTGTCGCTCATTATTCTCCCCGTCAGATGCACGTCCCGCCGGGATAATCTCCAACCGCCCGCTGTCCGCCGCTCGCGCTGGCCGACGCCTCGCCGCCGCCTCGCCTCGCCGCTCCGGACCGTCCTCCCCGCCCCGCCCGGCCCCGTCTCTCTCCACGCTCCCTTGCCCTCCGCTACGCTCCGCCCCGACCCGACCGCTCCTTCCCCCTCTCCGTCTCCCTCGCCGCCACGCCCCCGTTCGCCCCAACCCCGCTCTCACACCCTCCCTCTACCCCCTGATTCACCCCCACTCGCCTCCCCCTCCGGAGCCCGTATCAACCCACCCCACTTCATTACGTAACCTCTCCTCCGACCCTGCCCCACCCCTTGAACCTCACTCGCCCCATTGACCCCCGCCCCGCCCCACCCCGCCCCGCCCCGCCCCGCCCCGCCCCGCCCCGCCCCGCCCCGCTCCCTCGCCCTATCCGCGTGCTACGCTCCGCACCGACCCGATCTCGCCCGATCCGTCACATCCCTCTGTCCGTCTCCGCCGCTGCCACGCCCCCTTTTGCCCCGACCTCGATCTCGCCCGCCTCAACCCTCTGATTCCCCCTACTCACCCCTCTGCGTCCCACATCAACCCACTCCACTTCCTCCCTCAACCTCTCCTCCGACCCCACCTCATCCCTTCAGACGTCTCGCCCACTCCAACCCATGAATCCTCCCTCGCCCTTCTTACTCAACCGCCCGCCTCGCACTACTTATCTGCGACCTGTCCCGCCCTGCCCGGCCGTGTTTCACCCCGCCTACGCACGCGCCGCTGCCGCTCCTCCCACACCTTCCCGCTCGTCTTCGCCCCCTCCGCGTGCGAGGCATCGCTTTGCTTCGCCTCCCAATAGCTCACTCGCGACGCAGACGCCTTTCACTCACACGTCGTACTCGGTACCAGTCCGCTCAGCTTCGGAAACGTCACTCAAACCTTCCTAAGCTGCCTCTTCAAATGCCATGCCTCCTATGATTCCGTCCCCCCTCTCTCTCCGAATCCCCCTTCTAAATGTGAACTCGCAGTTAAAGCTCTGTCGTTTTCCACTCAGCCCATCACAACAACACACAGCTCTTCTCAATCGGACTACCTCTGCGTCCTTCCGTGCAGCCCTGTCCCGGCCCCTTTCGCATCCGCTTAATTCCACCCACCCCGTCGACTGCCCGAAACATTGCCCCTGAGCCTCCACCGCGTCCTGCCTCGTGGCCTCCTTCGGTCACGTGCCTCTGTTACAGCCTCCGCGGCCGGGTCGCATGTCGCGCCAGTGTGTTTAGTCCGTGTCCTCGCGTTCGATCCGGACCAGACCGTTGGTTCTTGGTTGCGATGTTCAGTTGGCTCGTCTTTGACCCGTCGCTTACAGCGAGCGGCGCTGCTTACCCTAATCGCGCCTGTTCCTACCCGTACCCGTGTCTGCTCTGGCCGACCGCAACCCCTCCATTTGTAGACACTACCTGCAATAAGCGCGCCTACCTTCCTTGCCTAGTGCACTCTGCCGCTGTCTCCCTCTGCCTATCGGACTATCATGAAGCTTGTAATACAATATTCTGGGAATATTATGCCAAACAATGTGATGGAATTAAAATTTAAATTTATGACAAAATCGTGAACAAAACTCACGATAAATTAAGATACACATCAATTAATTTCCAATATTTAATTTAGAAATGTTGAAGGAAAATTACAAAAAAAATTATAAACAGTATGTCCCACTCAAAATGTAAATCTTTGATCATTTTAGTGTAATTGGAAGTGTTATGGTTTTTGTTCGACAATTGCTTTTTGTTTTGTGTACATTCTCTATGCCGTTTTCCTGGATCATATTAGCAAGGGGTCTTTGGGTTATATGCGTAAAAGCTTTTCCTGTAGCATCCTAGAGCCGCAACCTAGAGCTATATTTTGATACCTACAACGTAATTATACATTGTTCAAATTCCCCTTAGATGTTGTATAATTGCCATAAACAATGCGTGTCAGAAACACATGGGTATTTCCAACTAATTTAACTTCTTCAACCTTCCCCATCCATATTTTCCTCTTATATTTTGCTCCCTTCACTTCAACCCACACACCGTCTTCCCCTTATCTTTAGCCATTCCCTCGTCTCCCCCATAAATCGTGTTCCTGCGTCAACGACTCTCCGCCCTTACGAGCGGTGCGAGCCCTCCCACCGCGTGCGGCGGCGCGTCGTATCCCGCGCGCCCGGGGCGGCGTCTGGGCGCCCGTGATTCGCGCAGCCGCGGGCGATGGGCGCCTGGGCCCGAGGGACGGCGTCCGTTGCAGCTGCTGGCCGTCGGAACGGCCACCACCAACGTTTGCCCTCACCCCCGCTTCCTTTGCCGTCGTCCTGCTATGGCACTATGGTCTTCGGCGCCATCGCCTTCGCCGTCGCCTCCACACTCGCCGTTACCGCTTGCGTCATGGCCTCTGGCTCTGCCGCCGTCGCTCCCGTGGCACTTTTGTCTCCTCCGCCTCCTCGAACATCGTCGTCGCCTCCATCGTCGCCATCACAGCCATCAACATCGCCTTGCCGCCGCCCATCTCTCTCAAATGCAGCTCCTCCTTTCTCTGCCAGCGCTGCTACCCCGTGCTACCCCCATTTTCATGGCACTAGTTCCACCGCTGTCCCGCCGACTCTACGTTTGTGCAGCAGCGGCTCAGTCCCGCCACTCGTTTCATGCCTCTTCCCTTAACCAACACTCTCTTCCACCTGCTGCTATGGACATCATCGTCACCAGATGTATACATAGTTACCACAGCGTTCTTTCTTAGTTCTCTGCCTCAACGGCATGGCTTCTATCGCATCATTCAACTTTGTCTTTTTATTAGCCACCGACACGTGCGTGGGCTCAGTATCACCAGTAACAGTGCCGACATTTTCAACACTGCCTCTACTGAGTTCTTCTCATCCGTAAATGTGTTGTCACCGGAGGCGCTATCTCTGTTTTATCTGTTTTTCTCTACTACAAACGCTAATTGCAATCCCAACAACCAACACCAACACCCTTCATATGCCACCACCACTTCCACCATCATCAAAACAATTATTACTTCCTCCTTCATTTCCACTGTTGTCACCTCCAGCTGCACCTCTACCAGAGAATACTAGCAATCATTCTATCCTGTTACAACCACTATCACTATCAACCAATAGCAATGGCACAATCACTGAGACCATCGCCTTCATCTTACCTCCACTGTCACCACCACCTTCATCACAGCCACTGTACCATTGCCGCCACCTCCACCATAGCCATGTTATATGTGGAGATTTCAATGTCGATTTTCTGAGCGAATCCCACGAAAAAGAGCAGTTTCTCAATTTACTGCATTCTTTTAATTCAGATATTACAGTGAATGTACCTACACGGAATACATTTACATCTCAAAAAGCAATAGATCAAATTATAATTAACTAACCACAACTAGATATGAAATAAAAACAACTAATCTAGATTACAGTGACTATGTTATACAAATTCCTACTACTAATAACATGATCACTGACACAAATTATTTACGCATGTGCAGAACATTCACTAAAGTTAATATAAAATTATTTACGGAGAACTTTCTGAAGGAATCATGGGACACAGTTTATAACGCTGTTGACACAAATGAAAAATATAAGCCACCGCTATCGCCTTCCCTCTGCCCACCACCGCCACCGCTACCACCCTCCCCATCATCCTGCCCGCTAGCACTTCCACCCGCGCTTCCCCACACCGCCCTCCGCTGCGCTGCTGCGCCGAGCCGCGCGGCGGTCGCGGACGCACTCACAAGGCTACCCGCAGAAAATCAAACCTTTAGCTTACTTTTGCAACTTGTGATTTGTATGAAATAGTAATTAACAGCATGCCTTTGCCGAATATTCATCACCAGTCATCACATAATTCAGAAAGACGTTCGAAATATTTTGGAAAAGTGTGTTCTGAGTCAAAAAGACGAATGACACAATATCTCGGTGCATATTCAAGTTTCAAATAATTGTGATTTCTCGTGTCTTCTAACCTATTTTTCGAAGGCAAACGAGATGCAGCAGATTTAATGAATTGACATCGCAATCCTCTTCAAATAATGGAGTAAAAATTACTCATTTGTCTGTTATCAGAAGAATGTCAAGAATCCCGCAAAGATGATTTCAGACGATTTCGTGAGCATCATACTCCCAGATCCATTCGCTTAAGTATGTTAAGAGATTTTATCAATATGTTGCTCATTTTATTCAATTCAATCACATGCTAGTTGCGATCCCATTCTGAAACATCGAATCAAGCCTACTTCCTAAAGCTAAAACTACTTCAATACCGCAAAGTACAAAAGAATATGAAGTTTACAAATAGTGGAGTTAATTTAATCAGCAGTGTGGCAATAGAAAGAGAGTTTTAAAATGTTTAAAAAGCTCTTATTTTTTCATAAAAAGGTATTTGTATATATATTTGGCATTTTACTGTCAGATTAATCGAACTTTTGCCAACTAGCGGCCCTGTTTTCTTTATGGGAGACACGCGGCGAGAATGGCTAATTGCCACCACCGTTTCTAGCACCGTTGGCCTGCCCGAGCTTTTCTTTTGCCACACAGCTATATTCGCAGAAACTTTCTGAACGATTGTATTAGAAAGCTACAGCTCTCTTTGTGCTCGACTGAGGATCGAACCCGCGGTTGCACCACGGAAAGCTATCGCGCTATCACACAAATTTTGTTCAGAAAATTAAGGGTTGAAAACATTTTTGTTAGGATGAACTAAAAAACGCTATAAAATGTATTTTTGTATGCTTTCGAGCATTCTGCTTCCCTCGGGGTTAGGATGACAATTCTGTAAATGGTGCGGGACGGGACGAGACTGTATGGGACGCGAAGGGACGGGGCGGGACGGGACGGGACGGGACGGGGCGGGGCTGGGCGGGGCTGGGCGGGGCTGGGCGGGGCAGGGCTGGGCGGGACGGGACGGGACGGGGCGGGGCGGGGCTGGGCGGGGCTGGGCGGCGCTGGGCGGGGCGGGGCGGGGCTGGGCGGGGCGGGGCTGTGCGGGACTGTGCGGGGCGGGGCTGGGCGGTGCTGGGCGGGGCGGGGATGGGCGGGGCTGGGCGGTGCGGGGCAGAGCGGGGCGGCGGGGGCGGGGGTGCGTGGGGGCGGGGGGGGGGCGTGGCCGGCGGCGCCGCGTTTGAAGGCGAGTGCGGAGCAGCGCGCGCCCCAGTTTGCGCTCGCGGGGCACCGCAGGATGTGCACAGGGCGAGATTAACCCGCTCGCCACAGGCGCCATAATGAAGGCGGACGCTCGGCTCCGCTCGCGTTGCGTGCTGGCAGAGGCGGTTTCCGCACCTCTGCCAAACACTCTTCTTGAGATTCATCGCCGTTGCTAATATGCCTTTTCAAAGGTGCAGCTACTTTCAGTTCATTCTGTTATAATGTGTTACAAGTAGTTAAGTTCATCGTCGCCGTTCTAATTTGATAAATATTCGTCTGTTGTGGCTTCATCTTTTTCTTTGCTTGTTTCATTACTCTCCTGCTATAAATGAGTTCATACATAGAGTTCTTTTGAATATTTTAAAATTCAATAAAATTATTGTTGCCATATTATTCTCAAATCAATTTGTTCTTTCAAATTTTGCGTATGTACTTTCTAATTTAGTTCTGTTACTTCAGTTAAATACGGAAGAATGTAAATATTATATTTGAATCATCTGGTTATAATTATGTATAAAATTAATGTGCCTAAAATGTATATAAGAAACGTGTTCAAATGGCGCAATCGTTCTGATCTCTTTGAATATTTAACGCACTTTCACAATAGAAAATTTGCAAAAATAGTAATGACGCACTTTCAATAAAATTTCAGAAAGTATGGTAAGCAATATTAATGAGAAAATATGCGACGTGCATAATAATTGTAATATTTCACTTTCCAAAAGTACGCCAATTATTCTTCTTTTCTATGTAAAATGCATCCAAGACGAAGAGGGTAATGTAGAAAGGTAAAGCATATCACAGAAGGTGTACATCGGGCGATAGGTTCAGTTTGAGTGGACTCACTCCACTTGTCGGTGGCGCTTCTGCGTATCGTAATACAAGTCCAGGCGAAGTCGGCGCGCAAATGCAATTCGTACGTGGAGCGCATTCCGCCCGCGAAGTTGCTCGCGTCGCGCGTGAGGCGCAAGTGATGGATGTGAAAGTTGTCCGCCGCCGCGTTGAGGCGTGCGCGGGGGCGGGGGCGGGGCGGAGAGTGGCTTGTGAGCGCGTCGAGCCGCGCGTCTGCGAATGGCTTCAATCTCCCGGGGCTGCGCTTGCGGACGTGATCGGGGAGCGAACGCTATGAGCCACTAATTGGATACTGGGACTGCACGAAACATTTTGCCGCGTTGCCCTGAATAATGGAGGACCGAAGCGGTGTGCACACAAGGCGCCGGTTTGATGCATCCCGATGAGGGGCCGGGGGGCTGGGGGCGGGGGGAGGGGCGCCCACGCGGCGGCGTGTGGTTGCGGGCGGGGGGCGGGGGGGGGGAGTGGCATAAGTGGGCCTATGTGGACGCTTCGCAGGGGATGATCCATCACTTTCTGAGAGATTTCAAGGGCTTCCGCGATGGATGCCGGGCAAATTATCGTGCGTGGGTGGGGCAGCTGGGGGAAAATTCTGAAGATACTCGACCCCGGGGCGGCCAGCGGGGAGGCGATATGCGTGGTTTGGCTTCTTAACGAGGTATATGAAGTTAATTAGTTTTCTTGACCACTCATAAAAGTGATAAAATTCTAAATTAACTGTTTGTCTTGACTGCAAATTACTTTTCGCCTCGATGTAGTTTACCACATAGTTTTAGCGATAAAGCTATATTCTCGTAATTTTCTGAACACACTGAAAATATTTAACAATATAACCTATTTTTATTTTAATATATTTTTAAAACATTTTATCATTATAATAATTGAAACAAGTGAATGACAGTAAGTTCGAACTCATCACTTCCAAATTAGTTAAGTATTGCTTAATAAAACATTTGTATATTCTGATACTCGTTCTGGATTAAATTTTCGTTCCTTTCAGAGTTTACCTCCAATTTTTGTGTATGAGTATTTTGCAAAAGTTGTCAGAGCATATCCCTTGGAGTTCTAAACAGATTTTTCGTTTAAAACAGAATGAATTAAAACATCTCCCTTAGGTAAAGTTTTAGGGAAAACCTGTTTATACTGGAGAGATAGACAAAAATATACTAATGTGTTTTCAAGGATTTCGAGACATAAAGTAAAATGTCGGAATTTTTTGTTTCTCTACTTTCCCACTATCTGCGCTTCTAATTGTACATAAGTAAAAGATAGTAGGTCATAAAACGTAACTGCTCTTTGTTACTAGCAGTTGCAATGATCAGTTACATTCCATGTTTTATATCTCTGAACTTTGTAACTTTAATGTATAATAATAGTTTTAATACTTGTGAAGTATTGAAATGCGCAAAGTTACCAAAGGTAATGTAGTTGGCTTTGAATTACGTGTAAAATCTAATACTTCTTCATTTTCTTTACCGAATATTGAGTAAACTTTCGTACAGAAATCGCAAAATGGCTTTTCAAGCATTCGATAACATCATCATCACCAAAAACTTCTGCGAGACGATAAAAGTCTTGTATTTAAAATCTGGACTTTTAGAAAAAACTTATTCACTCTGTTTATTGCGACCGACCTGTTCGCTCGCTGGCTCAAAAAAAGACGTCCTCCGCATTCACCGGAAATTAAGAGCGGGCTGCAGTTGTCACGAGAGCCAAGAAGCGGCCGAGTGCTATCTCAGTAGTTATTGCTTTCGTGTTGTTGCGCGGCGCCTTAAACACTCGGCCGCAGACACTGCGGGCGCTCCCGAGCAAAGTTACTTTCGCGCGAAAGAGATTAGTTTTAAAATTATCGACAAGCGCAGAAAAGTGCCGCAAGGGGGCAGCAGCGAGCGGCAACTTCTTCGAGAAACTCGAGGGAAGTTTTTTCTTCGCCCGTAAGAGCCTCTGGGGCAAAGTTAAACTGAGAGTTGCCGCAGCGTATGCGGATGAAGGGCTTCTATAAACGCTCCTCAGAGGACCAGCGCGAGGGTCACGATAAATGTTTGGTTCAGACGCTGACAGCCGGGAGATCGCTAAATAATCTTCTTTGCGCTGTGGGGCGCTTTGTGAGGATGCGCAGACCATCTGAAGGTTCTTCATGTGGGCGACATGTCTCTGTCAAGGAAAGTGGCAAAGTGCGTTATCGTGTTGCAAATGAGGCGAACTGCCGGCTGAATGCCGGTTGAGTTTGTCTTCGCCTCCTGGATGTTCAAATGAGCTGAGCAAACTCTGTCGACACGCTGATTAATATGTTACACGTGATGGATTTGTTGATGAGGTTAAGCGAGATGGCAAATCAATAATGGATGTGATAAATTTAACACGCCACAAAGTTTCCCTCGCACGTAACACAGCGAGGAACGACGGACATTATTCGATGATAAATCCGTTAGTGAACAACTTTGTATATAATCAGCGGCGTTGCAACCAAAATAGTAAATGATTAGTTTTCATTAGACAATTTTGCACAGAAGTGTGGGCTTGAAGGGCAAAAATTATTCGATATTTGCTCAAGTTAGATATGGATTGTGAATCACAAGTGCTAATAGATTGTTAATAGATACTGTTTAAATAAAATTGCAATGTCCGGTACATTCTACAGATAGGTTTTATGAAATCATTTTCAAGTACTGAATTATATTTTCCGCATATATATATATATTCATCTTTTACCGTGACAAGAATTTCAATTCTTAACCAGATCGACAAAAAATCAAAGTACCTATACCGAAAGAGAAAATTTCTCTTTTCACAAAAAAAATCTAAACATTCTACTATGATTTAATAGGAAGGCAGAATCCAACTCCGCGAGGTGGCAAACCGTTCCAAGGACCCTCGACCCCGTAAAGGCAAATCCTTTATCCTTTACGTAGCGGTATTTCTTTTGACATTGCCTTTGAAAAGCAGAGAAGAAATCAACAAGATGCCAACGCGAGCGCGCTCTATTATTCCAGGGGCATAGAATGGCCGAGCGTTGGCGATAAAACTAATCTGTCTTGAATCCACGTCCACGGCACTCGCCTGAGGAGCGACCAATGGCGATACCGTGTCGCGAATGCCCCGGGGGAGGGGCGAAGGGGGGGCGGGGCGTACAAAACGCTCGCGGGCGCATTCATCCGCCGCTGGCCGCTCGCGCGGAAGGTCGAAGGAAGGCCCTCGACGGGGCAGTGGGCCGAAGGACGGGTGCGATGTTGATGTTTTAAACATCGATGTTTTGTGATCGCTGCTTTTTTTTCGTTTCCGATGTTTTGTTTCTGAATGAAAAATTCCCATGATCACGATACTGTCAAAGTTAAAATATGAAATTATAAGAAATAATAACACTGTTATTCATGTGTTGGAAGCAAAGGGATGCTTTCTGCAAAAGCGTTCTTTACAATATTGCCGAATAATATTTAAAATGTCCTTCAAGGGAAAGGAATTTGGCAATTAAGTTTCGTTGCTCTACGATTATGGATTTCTGTAATATTTTGTCAAGCGACTTGTAAAGCTTCAATTGACTTTGTTTCCATAGATTATCATTGTGTGTATCCACCCGTTAATAGCGACTTACACACCGTAATCTCTCCAACGAAGAACATATTGAGGAGCTGTGTCGGTCAGTCCGCAGGCTTGTCATCATTGTATTCTCGTTCTCGTGTCATTTCGTTAACGAACGTTTTAGACGGGGTGAAGATGAATACAGCAATGGTTCTTTGAGAAGCACGGAAAACGATCAAATCCGCTAAAAACATACTGCAAACTCGTTTTGTCCACCACAAAACCCCATCTGCTGTGATGGAGGTTTGTAATTTCGGGCTCTGCTGCAGAAAATTCCACAGCTGCACTGCATTCTCCTCTTTAGATATGATAGATATACCTTCTATATTTCTCTGGCTATGAATATTATATTTTCTCCCGTATACGTAGTCTACGAAAGGGCCTCAATGCTAAAACGTGAATTTAAAATTTCCACAAACCGTTATATCCTGTGAATAGCTGAGCACTTGCTCCGAATTCTGACAGCCTGAGCCTCGCTTCGGGCCAGTGTGTGGCCGCCGTCGTCGCCGCCACCACCTCTCAGAGCCCCTGCCCCCCCCCCCACCCCCCACCCCAGCGCTTTGTCGCCGCGCCACGCGAAAGAGCGCGCCCCGATCGACGGGGGCGCCGGCCGGCCGAGCGGAACGAAGGGCCCGCGATGTTCGGTGTGAAAAGCGACGTGTGGAATGATACTCCGGCGCCCGATAGTCCATAAACTTCAGGACATTGTGCGAAGTTTAACGCTGCTTGCCTTTTCTGATGTTCCTTGAGGAAAGCGAGGACATGTAAACGTGCACGTTTCTCACATTACACCAGGAGAGATGTATTAGAATTTGTAAGTTCATATTTCTTTCCTAAAACAACCTCTCTTTAATTGGATACTTATAAATACTTATTCAAAACAAAGTAGTGCAGTTGCTTATAAAATATAATAAATGATGAAATAAAATTGGCACAGATCTTCTGATATATAATATAGCTCGCTTGGGTCGTTCCGTGGAAGAACTTCCACGAAATGTTTCCATTAGGGACAGGATTTTTCAACAGACTACTGAAGTATTCATAATGAACGAATTGAAATATTCTAATATTCAGTAACTGTTACGCAGTATTCAAGAAAATATGCAATGGAGTATTTTAACTTCTGAGAGTTAGAAATGCTCTATTTAAAGAAAAAGGGATTAACAGCTTCCCTCCGAAAAGTACACTCTCCACAAAGTGATTTTATACGTATTTTGTCCACTAATACTGAATTATTGTATAACCTATGTAATATAATTATCTCAATATTTATGTTTAAAACATCAAGGAATTTTGTTTAGAAATACATATGAGATTTCTGCTCAAACAAGCTTCATGATTTTTGCTTTGAACAAAAAGTAGAAGACTCAAGATGTTATATCGTTCTATTATTAACATGTTTTGTAGTATAAACAGTACATTCTATCAAAATAATATATGAATGCTTATCTGTCATCATTTGTTCAATACGTTTTTTTGGCGATGTCAAAACCTTCTTCAAGGTCTTGGTACATTGCGGATTAGCATGTATGTGTGAAAGGTTAGCGAGGTGAGCGCGTAGTTAATTTGCGAGCTTAAGATATCGAGTTTTTATTTAATTCAAAGATTGAGTGTTTTCAATTGCAAAGATTAATCAGTGAAAATAAACGCAATGTCCACATCACATTTGAAATATGCGCCCTTTTGCAAAAAAAAAATTAATTATATCATATGATGCATTGCGTTTTTAAATTAAGATGGATAGTAGGATTTCGTGCTACAGTTCAGAATTACGTTTAAATTAATGTTTACAGAGAGTAATGATTGTTTTGTACTAGAATTTGTACAACATTCCCACGTCATTTTTCTAAGAAGATAAGAACTGAACATGAATCAATATTTTGGAGGAATTTTGATAGTTCATTCTATTGTGCGATGTAATCGGCTAGTATGAGTTCATGTAATGTAGTAATTATAAAGTGCATATGAACTTTCTACTTACCATCACTATTTAAACTTTTATGAAATATCTCCTGCCCCTCTCCTTCCTGCCCTGTAGCATTTACATCGCACCCACCTTTGGTAAGGGGACGATCTGGTTGAAAAGGTTTGCTCAACGGCCGAGCGCCCCAGACAATGGAATCATAAAAATCGCTGAAGTGTTTAGGAGCGCGGCTGACGCACTCTTTGTTCTCTTTAAAATGAATAACAACACTGTCTACACAAATACATAGAAATTACAAATAGTTGATAGTTTCTTCTGTACACGTTTTCTACAAATACTAACAAATTGTTGAAACGTTTATTGCTGGTACGAATGAATTCCATTCAAACATAAGAAAGATCTGTTTGTCGTATGTTCTACTGATTGTTTTGTTGTGGCGTCGACTGGAAAATTTGATAGGGTCTCAGTAAGTCAGCAGTTTTTAAGTTGGTTTTACCAGATAACTGTAAAACTGTCTTAAATTCATCTTTAAAATGTGTGTAATGTGCTTCACAACACGGAAGTAACTTTTAAACTGAGTTGTTCAAAAATATATTAATACGGGAAATATTTCATTAAAATGAATAGTAAAACTATTTAATATTTTATAAAAGACAGTTAATTATGAATTCACCACCAAGCACCGCACAACGAAACGTTCCGAAATAAGAATCAAGGTCGCTTGAAATAATGAAGTCAAGGTGGTACGTGTGCGTTGAAAATCCACACTGTCGCCACATGTTATTTTCCGAGGAGACGTCAAGTGCGGTCCTCGAGAAGACAAGGGCGCTCCTGGTGCGGTTATACCTGCTACCTGCGAGCGGAAGAAAAAGAAAAGAAAAAATGAGTCGACGGCGGCGAGGAGCGGCGCCCGCGGCGGAGTTCGGATGCGCGCTCTCGGCGCAGGGGCGGCGCCAGGCCGGGGGGGGGGACGAGAGCGGTTTTGAGGTTCGAGCCACGAACGAGGGCGGAAGCGCTCTAAGAGTGTCTTAAGTACGTCTTTCAAATGCGTTTAATGTGCTTCATGACACGAAAGGAACATTTAAACTGCGTTGTTGAAAAGTAAATTTAATACAAGAAATATTTCATGAAAATGAACAGGAAAACTATTTAATATTATTTTTATAGTACGTAGATAATAGTAAAGTAATAATTTGGTATCACGAACCGTACAACGAAAAGTTCTGAAAGAGGTGTCCAGATTGCTTGATATCAGAGGCGGGTGCGAGCGCGACACGAGAGTAGTTTTGAGGTTAGGACCGCGAAGTAGGGCGGGGGCTTGAGCAGGGGGCGAGGGAGAGGGTGGGGGCAGGGCCTGGGGCTTTGCCCAGGGAAGGAGGCAGCGCGCGGAGCGGGTCGGGGGCCGGGGCAGGCAGGGGCGGGGCGGGGCGGTTGGAGGCGGGTGATGGATGGGGTGCGGCGCGAGAGGGACAGCGGCGCCTGCGCGCGGGCGGGGAAGGGGGAGGGGGAGGCGGAGGTGCCGCCAAAGCGCGTTAAACGCGTCGAGCTACCGCGGAGCTGCGCGTGCTTCCTCGCGCCCGCGCCCCCCCCCCCCCTCATTTGCCGCTCGCCTGCCGTGCGACGCGTCCCGCGTCCCGACCCCAACCCCTCCCATGCCACAATCCCCACCTCCGCCCCCGCCCCCACCCCCGCCCCCACCCCCGCCCCCGCCCCGCGCGGCTGCGCTGTGGAGTGGCCGGAGTTGAGTTCATAGCGCGAGCTCTTGCGGTGACGTTGCGCTGAATGTGGTTCGCATTCCTGACACCAGAGGTGAGGTTGGCGTTCGTAATGCGCTGGTGTTCCTTACGGCCCCGCGGTGGCTTTAGCCTCGGGAGCAGGTTTCATCCTCTATGAGCGATGCTGCAAATCTGTTACAAGTGCAGTTGTGTGCTAAATTGGTAGTTAATTTAAATTTAAATATATTTATAAAATAATTATTAAAGAAAATATGTAATTATTTATTCGTGAGATAGGCATTAAAAGACAGAAGAGTTTTCCAGATTAATAACTTCATCAATTTATATTTAATTAAAGAGAGATTTTCAGTTGTGTTTAGTTTAGTTACGCGTGAAAATTATCTTTGTGCTCGTTAAGAACAAGTGGCACAGAAGATTAGAGTCCAATACTTCATAGAGATGAGTGGTTGAGATGAAGGGTATCTACGAATTAAAAACGTGTAACACTGCAAAGTGTTATTAACTCATCATTATATATTATTCATTTCATCATCAGTTGGTATTAGTAAAACCTTAGATAAGTAGGGAATTTATAATCTTCATATGTGAAAAAGGTTATGAAATTTAAGATAAGATAAATTTATTTGAACTGCAAATGGGCATAACCTGGTGGCAGCTAATTACATAAATAAGATAATACAGCTAACATGCAAATTAATTAATAATAATAAGTGTGGTACAAATATTAATCATAGAAACAATAAAAATAGCTGATAAAACGATGATAATAAAAATAATAAATGCAATAATAATTAAAATACCATTAATAATAAAAATAATAATGATATAAAGTCTGGCTTAAGTCATAAAACATTTAAATTACCTTAAAAGAAAAAAAATGTATAATAAAACTCCGCTCTGAGCATTTGTTCAACTGCACGTCACTTCACCTAAATACTCGTATGACCCTTTACTCACTTGCTACGTTATTGCGCTGTTCTACACTGCACGACACCTCACTTCACAATATATCACTTACGCATTGCTCTATAACCTACTATTCTCAGTTAAGTCCCTTATTTATTTATTAATACCCTAAATTATTTTCCTAAATTGTTCGACGCTACGAGGAAAGGGTTCAAAGGTTTTTGCAGGCAATATATTCCATTCTTTATCGTTCGATTAGTAAACGAAAATTTCCCCACATCTGTTCTCTGCGGTCTTAAATTTATTTTGTGCCTGTGATCCCCCCCTACTGATGTATGTAGGAATACTTAGCCGCCGATTAATTTCTTTCCAAGCTGGATGACAGTTATAAGCTTAATACAAACAGCAGAGCCTTGCTACTGATCACTTATTTTCGAGCGAATCCCATTTCGCCATTTTCTTGTCCCTCAAAAAAAGTAAATTTAGCTGCCGTACGCTGAATACTTTCTAAATTTTTACACTGCATTTGCAAAAGCATCCCTCTTCCAATCGCTATCAAGTAAATTCATGTGATGAAAGCTTAAAGTTAGTAACAGACTGTACATTTTGTATTTCAAATATCTGCCTGACCGAACCTGGTTGGATGGCACCCACTTCGTTTATTCCAAGCGCTGCAGTCCACACGTTGAGCACAGAGCTGCGCGGCCTGTCACGCCTATCCCATTACTTCTAGCCCAATTAACATCGCGTTAACCATTAACATCGCTTCTGGTCGCTTCGCAATCAGTATCGATCACTCCATTGTGGTCACCCCAATAGCTTCCACGACCGCTTGGACTGGATAGACATTCCAGCGGTGATGTTTATCAACTTGCCCAAACCCCAGCGTATCAACCCTGATTATCGTTTTAAAATAAAGTGAATAAATATATTTGAATTTTGAAAAGTGAATAATAGTATTTTGAATAATTGTAAACTATTTATGTTGTAATAAATTATTAACAATATGTTCTATAAAGAAATCCGGGATCGTGGAGCAGAGTAATTTTGTGAACTAAATGCAGAGTTACATTCAAGATGAAAAACGTTTTGAAGTCGGCTTGACCTTTTTAACGACAGTTTTTATTAGTCCCTTAATGTGATCTCTGGAATACCATTAAAAATAGAGTTGTCCATTTTATTAACAATTCAGTTCTTTTTTAACCTAATTTTAATTTTATAAATGGTTGTGTACACAACAGACAATATGACAAGTTAAAATTGAAATTTCCCACTCGTATTGTAATGACTCATAAAAAAGCTCATTATTGGTAACGAAATTATCACAAAATAGTATATGCTAATTATCTTCTCGTTAATTAATTTACATCATGCAGGAAACCCATGCGGATCTAACATTTTCGTTTAAGGTCACAATAATTTAACAAAACTACAGACTGGGAACAGACATTTGTTTCATCAAATGAAAATAAAGCTGTAGGAATATAATCCTAGCGCCGTGTAGTAAGCACATATGTGAACTACGCTGATCCTATTTAAGCAGGTCTATTTGCGTTGTCTCGGACGCGCGTTCCTCCATGTTGTTTTATCGCCCTCCATCTGCGCGCATCCTAGGGAGTGCGTTGCGAGGCGCGTCAGAGGGCTGACCGCCGCTGGGCCAGCGGAGAGGCCGGGCAAGGCAGAGAGCCAACGAACCAAATGCAGTGGTAGCGGCGGAAAAGGCGCTTTTGAAATGCGCGGGAGAGCTAGGATTAGTGCACAGTGGATTTTAAATTACTGGTGTCTACTTTGGTGACTCTTTGCGTAAGGTTATTCTACTAAAAAATAACAGATTGGTTTCGATGTGCTGTATTAATAAAAATTATAATACATGAGTTCTACATAATATTTGATTATAAACAGTAATTATAATTCAGTAATATAATATATAATACCAATATAATATATAATACCAATATAATATATAATAGTATATATAATAGTAATTAGAATAAATGCTGTATTATAAAAATGTCACGTAAGTGATGGGTTTATTGTTGTTAATTTGAGTTATGTGATATACGAAATGCAAATAATCCTCAGAATACAGTATTCAAGTTGTTTAGGCTAATACAACACGTGAATATCGTTAAATATTTTGCTTTTGAAAAAGAAGGGAAGAGAAACTTATATTAGAAGTAGTTGCCCAAACATTGGTCGTTTAGTTCGTTCATAAAAGTGATTGCTGAAGATTGTATTTTATCACAGAGACAGAAGGTTTTGTTACAACGTAACCTCTTTAAATGTAGAAACCAATCGTGTCGATACCACTGTTGGAAAGACCAAAGTCAGTTGAGTATTTACAATATACGTAGACCTGCCTAGAAACCAGGGACAATTGGCATAGCTCTAACTTTATTATATGAAATATCCCACCTCTAGGTCGTTGACAAAAAGTGATCATGTTCGATCCCTCTTCATGCCCTAGACGTTTGTAACATTTACTCTAAAACATCCTTTATGTTAAGGTGTATATAGGAGTAATACGGTGAAGCGAAATTGTCAAGGCATGTGATTTGAATATTTTATCCCTCATCAGATAATATGGTAATGGAACAACTATGATATAAAATGTCTTCCGATGCTATTTTTCACATTCATCTTCTTATGAGGAAGTCATACGCAGAGAAGAATTGATTACAAAACGCTATTCTCAACTTGGCGGGCGAACAATGAAGTGCCACTCACTATTTCTCGTGGACTCTGTCGCTTCTGGTAGTAACAATATTAACACGAAATGGATTTTGTGGAACCGTGTGCCAGACAGAAGTGTGAGGAGCGACGGTGGCATGAACAAAAGCAACTGCGTGGCGGAAGCGCAGGGAGCATTCCTACAGCTGCAAACAGGAGCCGCAGGCGGGGGCGCGGGCGGGGGCGGGGGGGGTCCGGGCGAGGGGATTAGGCCCGCGTGGGTGAGCGACGGGGGCGCAGGAACCAGCACAATGGCAGCGCTGTGCGACGGACGCCACGGAAGACGTAGCGACGCCGACCGGCGCGCGCCCAGATTAGCCCCTGACGCGCCGCCTCCCGCAGGACACATCTGTCGCGCGGGCCAGCCTTTCGCAGGCGTCCGGCTGGTGTACGCAGTGGAGCGGAAAGTAGTCGCCCTCACGTGAATGTAAAGAGAGCTCAGTTTCTAATTTTATTAGAAACTGTTACTAAGGGGAAAATGAAATACGGCAATACGTATTGTCGCGTTTATTTTTCGGGAAAAGTACAACATTGTTTATTCAACATTTTTTTCTTAACAACGAAATTATAGGTATACACTATTATGAAGACAATACTTTTCTACCCTAATCTTATGACTTCTCATCCCATTCACAAAATGTATACATTTAATTACATTTGAATCAAATCAGAGAGCTCTTAATGAAGCACGTCATCACCGATTACTTTTAGGTTGCCTTTCTTCTTTTACGAATGTTATGATTCAACAGAAAACGCACAGCTAAGGTAAACTCTGTAAATTGAGAATAAATAATGTCTCAGAATAACAATGTTACAAACATCCAGTACATCCAGGAGTATATGGTTGCACATATTGTGACATTTTCCCTGATCCACGGTCAACTCTTTTTGCACTGGTTTTCTACCGATTCTACCGACATATCTTTGTTTCAGAAAAAGTACCGACCAAACAGTGCATGATGAGCTGGCTACCAATCAAGGAATATATCACATGTTTAACTTCGTTTTATGACATTTCTCATCACATGTTCGATGATAAAAAGTGATTTTCTTCTGTCGTACACCTGACATGTAATCTGTTACGATGACCAGTATATAACAGTTCTAGTCGATTCCAAGTTGATCTAGAATTATTTTAATTGATTATACTGAAAAAGTGTAAATCTAATCAGCGCATATGGTTCTGTGGGATATCTCCCACACGAAATGGAATGTTGTTTTGTATTTGAAACCCAAGTAAGCTTTGATTGTGACATAAAACATCAACGATACGCTCATACCTTTCTCGAAATATTCCTACGAATTATATCATCTTTCATTAGCTCAAACCAGGCAAAAACCTGAAAAATATATTGAAAGTAGGTTATGTGCTGATTTTCCCCTTACTACACCGCAATAACAATAACTCCTTGATGTACACGAAATCCGAATTCATAACTTCAGCACAGACCGCTTGCCACCCAGTCGTCTGCGCTATTCTTTAGCTCGGCAAATACGCACCATTCTTTAATTTTAACGCGACGCGAAGGTTGGGAAACATGGTGGAGTTTTAGATTGTCATCGCTGTTGATGTAAAGGCGGTGAAATGCCTTTTCAAGTTTTCGTCGCTACAACTGGACTTGCCACAAAATAAACACTTCAAGCTCGCTCTACATTGAAAAGTGAAGAGATGACAGACGAACAAGAGTATTTGGAAAACCGTAATAATCGATTACTCATCTCTGTCAGTGCCGTTGTTCTTTCTGATCGACGCGAACAGGCTGCAGCTGACGAGCCACACACAATAAAAGTGGATCACAATCGCGCGACAAAAAAGAAACCTGGATACATCGACCCGCAACGTTTGGTGTGAAGTGAGTGTAAAACAAAATCTCAAAATATAATTTCACGGCCTATTATATTAAATTTATAATTACTATTTTTTACTATTACGTTTTTGCTTCTTAATGCCTTTGTCATGGAGTTTGTTATACGCCATATAACTTGTCCCGCAAAGGTCGTGGGTGCTAGGGAAATATTAAATCAGTTGCAAAACACTACATGTTCTCTTGAGAGGGAATTACGAAAGATAACTGTGGGATGGAAATACGAAAGGACAGATGATACCAAGATATTACAAAGCGAGTCAATTTAACACCTAGTTAATTAGGGAATAAGTAAATCTGAATGATTAAAATAAGTAAAAAATAAAAATAGTATATGTATCCCAAGCGTAAACCGGTTCTAATGATTTCGGGCGACAAAAATTTATCGGTCCTAAGTCCCTTGTGCCTTTGGAACCGTTCGATTAACCTTTGTAGGAACCTTGGTATATATATTTTTCAGTAATTTCTGGACGAATATTTTGAAGTAATTTCTGAACCCCTTTTATGGTTTTTAATTGCAAGACGATTAAACGTTGTATATCAAGTGAATCGCGCCTGGGAGGACAAAATAACATATCATACCATTTGAAGAAGTGTATGTTTACATCGGCTCTATTATCGGCTCTATTATCGGCCGCTTTCGCGGCCAGAGTCAATGCTATCCGGGATAGCCAAGAATGCATGTATCTTCCGATATCACAGCTACCCTTCATCTTTTGACAATAGCATAAGTACACTTTAAAAAGTCTCTTAAAGCTCTCTTTCATTCTCTCTTTCTGTATTCTCTCTCTCTCTCTCTCTCTCTCTCTCTCTCTCTCTCTCTCTCTCTCTCTCTCTCTCTCTCTCTCTATCTATCTATCTATCTATCTATCTATCTAACTATATCTATCTATCTATCTATCTCTATCTCGCTTTATCTCTCTTTGTCTCTCTGCCTCTTCCTCTGCCTCTGTCGCTATCGCAACCGCGTGTTGGTTTCTAGATGATGGATGTATTGTTTTAATGCAATTGTTTTTATCCTAGTTTTCTTTAACGCGATGGTATTCTTTGGAATTTACCTTCATCATCTTCACAAAGCTCTCTGCTACAAGTACTCTAAAGAAACTTGAAATACGACAATGTGGGCTAAACTCACAAACTATTACATTTTAGAAGAATATAAATTATTGAGTTACCTCTTCGTCAGATTAAACTCTGTGTTTTAGATTCAAATTTTTAATCACTCGTGAAGAAGTAAATCGCCGTGACTTTGTTCTGCAAATTTCATTAGTAAGTTGATTTTGATGCTTTGGTAATCGTATTTTATCAATATTTAAGTAATCAGTTATGATAATATGTGACAAGGAAAGCAATAATAATATTTTTAAAGCAGTCTCTACTCTGGAATTGCAGTTTTTGTGACTCGAAAGGAATGTTTAACCCTATTATCTCAAATCGCCTTACATTTATGTGCTTTCGCAGTCTCCAATAACATATATCTTCCTACAATCTATTTGGTTACTTTGTTGATTCTTCCGTAACTCTAACGCAAACACATTCGTCTCCATTTTGTAGCAGAGGTATTTGTTCTGTGGGACATAACATTTCACATCCCAAACAGGAAGTTGAAAATCCTCACAAACGTTGTTTACTTTCGCAAGCTCTGAAATTTTAGTAGTTCAACGAACGATAAACGGGTCAGTCTTCCCAAGAATGAAATGTTTATAGTCATCTTATATTTTTTTTATTTTCTGGGCATGCTTTTTGTTAAGGTAACACACTTTAAACAAGAATACTATTAAACGATTTCTATTTATTTCATTTAATGCTTAATTAAAAACACGTATTATTTCTGAAACGAACTTGTAATCTGTCTTCTGGTATTCATGACAGTTTTAAGTTTTAGAATATACTCTAAAGAGGTCGAAGAGCAATATTAGGGGAATTTTTGTGCTCGTCACTCTTAATTTTTGTGATACAAGATCATTCTGGTGTTCCTTTTAATATATTATTCCCAATGCTTCCTTCAGATTAGACAGGTGATCAGTTATCATTGCTCTGTTATATGCAAAGCATTTCATTTTAAACCAATATGGTTGATTTCACAAACCTAATATTTTTTGTTTAAAATACCAAAACTGAACAAAAAATATATTATTATTTCAAAGTTCAAAATGAAAAGGGGTATTATGCCAGATTCCAAATTACTACATGAGAATAGTTTCCATTTCATGCATTTTTACTTTGTCATCAATAATTCCTAGATAATTGGTGATTTGAATGTCTTATGAAGACGTTTCCAATTTCCACTGATTTTTTGTTTTGTAAGGTCATTCAAATTGGTCCTCATTTGAAAGAAACTCATAATGAACAGGAAACGTGCATACTACTCAGTATCAAAATGTAAACTTTTAATAAAACAACCATATTCGACATATTGTCTCGCAAATTTTAACATTCAAGCATTACTGTAATTGTAAGAGCTCGTGTATTGTCAAAAATTAAAAATTATTGGAGTGTATTATTTTATTATTTATTATGTCTTACAATTTTTTATTGATTTAATCTCCATGAGAAGAGAGTAACACCTTATATTATTTTTTGTTTTTTTTAAAGTCCCCGATTGGGTAGAGACATCAAATTAATAAATTATTAGAAAAGATAAAATATTGTAGTATTGATTTTCTTAATGAGACATAAAACTATTATAGTTAAACGAAATAATAGACTTTACGATGATCCATGTAATGTTTAGCTTACATTTCTTTCAGTAAACATGTGAGTAGACTGTAGAAATTGAAATATGACTTATTTAAAATTACAGTTACTTTATATTTAGTTAAAAATTCCTGTATATCTGAAATATTAAGAAATTCAACCAAATCTCATTTCCATTCGAACATATTCATACACTATGTAATTCTAGTATAATTAATATTACTATTATTATTAATTATGTGCAGTGCAGTGGCGTGAAGTGCAGTGGCGTTGTGAAAATGAGGGAAACGAGTGCGCAAGAAAGACATTACAGCTCTGTGATCTGGTGTAGTGAAGTGTGGTGAGGTGGAGCCCTATGAAAGATTGCACGGTGAAATGTTCACGTTAATTTGTAAAGTTTGTAAAATTGTCAAGTTATGTAATGATAAGTTAGTGTATTCTGCCACCGAGTTCTCATTCTTAATCGCAGAATTAGTAATAAATGTAGTACGTAGACCAGCACACGAGCCCACTATACGAACGCCATCTTGCCCGCGCCGGGGCGAGTCCTGCCGGCGGCTGCACGGCCCGCGCGCCGCGATCGGCAATTCCAATCCGGAGCCGAAACAAACGCCTCCGCGAGACGACTCCGCCCCCAGTACGATTCATAAGCCGCCGATCAGCCCGCGCCGGGCTGCTCGCGATCTAATCAGTGTCAAGGATGGAGCCCCGCCGATGGCGCCGGCTTTGATTAAACCGCTGCGCTGCCTCCCCCACCCCACCCCACCCCACCCCACCGCGCCGCCTGCACTCACCCCCGTTGCGAGTCCTAGTCCAGACCTTTCCACGTTGAAACAAACAGGTTGTGCTTCCTTTTTCATTGACATTTCCCGTCATTGACGTACCACAATGGAAGTGAAACTTCATATGTCGAACCCGGAAGGTCCTGGGGTTTGAGTCCGGACGGTGGCAGGATTTTCGACACTAGCCTCATAGCTAGGTTGAGTTCTGTCGCCGTCTGGAGGAGAATTCAGCGGCCGGCTGCTCTGATTGGTCCGTGGTTTCTTTAATCAAGACCAGGCGAATGCCGGAGCAGTACCCTAACAATTGGGCCATAGACCGCGCGCAATTTTTCCTTCCTCTTCCTTGTCCTAAGCTCACCCCTTACGCACACTTAGACTAACTTGCACTACACTACCACATGCCGGGAGCGTAGAGCTTGTCCAGGCTGGGGCGGTGCCCCACTGGTGGGAGATGCCTGGTTGAAGAAGAAGCCCGCCAGCCGATGGTAGGTCGGCGCCGGTACTACACATCCAGCGCGGCACGATCAAAGCCAGCTGCCTACCAAAAACATCCACTACACTTACGGGACTAATAGCCTTATTTAATTGACGCGCCCGGAATCACTAGTAATCAGTCAATCGTTGAATCAGGGTCTGTAAAATTTACGTTAATCGCGAAAAAGGAATACATAAAAAAAGGTCAATTTGGTGGAATAAATCGTGGAAAACTATTACATTCGTTGAGTTTAATAGAATTAAACAATTACTTGAAAACTCAAACTTTCCTCTGCATCATACGCCAGCATTCAATATTAAAAGGGTAAGCTAACTAATTTAATGGGTTTATGGGTTTATACCCCATTTATAAAGCGTGGTTGCGGGGCTTCTAGGCGCCCCTTGTGCACTGCGGGATTTGCATTAAATTCGCGTGATTCGCGAGATTAAAAAGTAAGCTCGTAAATTCGCTGTGGCGAAGAGGGCGGGTCGTGGGGTAGTGGCCAGCCTGCACACTTTCCACCTCGGTTACTGGGGACCAAATTCCGGTTGATCCATGTGGTTGAACATGCTTTACGCACAAAGTGGCTTCGCGATAGTTTTTCTCGGTGTTCTCCCGTTTCTACATTTTTTCATCTCATTTCACCATTGAAATCACGTCTTCATTATTACCCGTCTATGAACTCAAATAATGAAAAGTAAGGCTGAAGATACAATGGATTGAGGATCGTAATAAAAATGTGTTGGGCCTACCTCCGCCGCAAGGATTTTAATATTTTAACGGCTGCTGTGTGGCATCTTTGATGCCCTTAGGAACTCCGGGATGTGCTTGTAATTTGCTATTTTTGTGACGTTAAAAGCCAACTTCATAAATTGTCTCAACGAGATAATGCATTCACGAGTATTGTTCTGCGTCAGTTCGCTCGATTTCAATTTTTTTAAACATATGTTTATTGGGTGCTGAGGAATGTTGTAAATTGAGGAATATGCTGAGGAATGAATCTAATGCCTATCTATTTTGAATTGTAGTTGGTAGCTGATAGGCGGTAGCCCCGTCATAATAGGTTGCTCGGGTTATTGTGTTTATTTTCGAGAATAAATTGTTAAATAGCGCAATATGATCAGCAATACGGGGTAAATTCAATTCTTTGTGAAGTTGAAAGTTTAAGATGAACCAGGGTGCATGAGTGACAAGTCTGAGGAAATGATTTTCAATAATCTGTAATTTATTGATGTTAGTTCATCCAGACAGGGCATGCATAAAGCATTAGGGGTCTAATTATTGATTTATAGATGGAGATGGCGTTGTTTAATGAAAGCTTATTATTGCGATTTAAATGTGGCTTCAGTTGAATGAGTTTTATTTTGGCTTGCTGTGCTTTCATTGTTATGTGATTTTTCCAATTTAGTCTGGTATCAAAATTCAGCCCTAAGTATATGACAGATTGATTTTGTGGGGTCCATAGAATTGGGTGATTGTTTATTTGGAGTGGAGTTGGGGATGAAAATGTTCTTAATGAAAATATTTTGGTGGATGATTTTGTAGTATTGGGTTTGATTTTCCATTTGACAGACCAAACATCAATTTTATTTAGATGTGTTTGAATTTGATTAGAGATTAAATAACTTGAATGATTGCATATGAAAATTTCGGTGTCATCGGCGAATTGGGTGATGTACGTATGTGATGTTATGAAAATGTCGGCTGCGTATATATTGAAAAGCGTGGGGGTCACCGGTGAGCCTTGAGGTAATCCATTTATAATTCTGCGGGGATTTGATGTGTATTTGTTAACTGTGACTGGATGTGTTCTATCTTGGAGAAAGCTATTAATGATATTAATTAGTTAGTTGGAAGAATCTATTTCTTTAAGTTTGAATGTTAAACCAGGATGACACACTTTGTGAAAACATAACTATTGTGTGAAGTTTTTTTTTTAATGCAGTGTGTATGTGCTCCGTGATTCTTAATAATTGATGAGATCTCGATTTCAATGGCTCTGACGTCTCCATGTGCCCTTGGATTTTATATACACGTAGTAAGTGATAGGACCCGATCGTGGCTTTGAGTAAAGTTAAATGCTGAAATCTTCTTAGGAACGGTCTTTTTATTTTAAGAGGAGCACGTTCCCATCGCTTAGCTATTTGGATCTCCCAGAAAGTGAAACGAGAACGAAAGTGAGCGAGGAGTAATGGTCATTTATCACGTAGACAAAGTCATTCAAGGTATTACGGTTAACGACATTTCTCGTGAGCATATTGTATGCCCTGCACGGGCACAGTAATGCATGTGATCCGTTCTCCAACCTAAGTCATCTAATACTAATTCAAGGTATTTAATAAAGAAAATACTACCTTAACAGCAATTTTAATTTATTTAAACAAATATTACAGTACATTTGACATTTTTACAAAGTTGATAAAACGTGCACTATTGTATCGTAATACGTTATTACAATATTCGATTGGTTAGATTATCAAACTCACCCAGTAGTCTCGTTTGATACTCTAATATCGCTTTGTAGTAAAATTTCATACGATACTAATTTCGAAAATGTTTATTACTCGTAGTACACGATTGTGTGATAGTTAAACCTCATTCTTCAAAGACTCTCCAAAATGTTTTATAGTGTAAGTTAGGGGATATTATATTAATGATTAAAATAATATCCCCTAACATTAACGTAAAAAATATGTATAGGAATGCACACGACGATTAAAAGTTTATTTCGCAGGCCTTCGAGCACTTTGACTTAGAGGTTGATAATCAGGAAATAGAAAAGCACTAGCCGCCTTTTAAGCTTAAAATTTTAGGATATTCGTGAGGACTATTACAGTTTGAAGTATTAAAACTATTTATACTATATTTACCTGTGAGTATTTTAAATAGAGAACGTATCTAATATTTCAATATATTCGAATCATTCTGGAGTCTTGGAAATGAACCTGAACCGTATCTACGACTTTGTTCAATTTCTATTCTCGACTCCAAGAGGGAAATCCAACACGTGACAGAGGTCGGTTTCTATCGATTGTCAAATGTCACAATGAATGGCAGGGCTGTAATTGGGAGAGAGGGCCAGCGCTGCCGCCTCTACCTCCTCCACTCTCCCAACCGCTGCTGCAACGCTTTAAAAACTGCAGTGCGCTGTTGACCGCGTCCGCAGGCGTTTTTCATGTGCCACATCGCATGGCCGCACCGCACGCTGTGGGCTAGAATCGCGAAACTTTGGTCAAAACTCACATTGTATATTTAGAAACGATCTTTAGCATCTTTGCAATTTTGTTAAGCAAATGGAATATATTTGCAATTTATTACACTTCGAAATGCTTAAATGTAGGTAATTATGGCAAGAATTTATTTTTGTAGAGAAATCTTGTTACTCTTGTTATTGAGGAATGTTTTCGATTTGAGACGTAATATCTTGGTTTGTAACGAAACGAAAAGGATCATAGAAAGGGAACACTACATTAATAGATCCCTTTTAGTTCGAAATGTAATTGCTTATTTATATTTTCACGTTCAAAGTTCATTTAATGTAAAATATGTTACATTCCCTCTTTTGATATTTTAACCGTAGGTCCGTGAACAATGTTTTCGAATACATTTTAACACAAAGATTTGGCTCAATAAATAATATATTGTAATAAATTATTAAAATAGTTCACCCACCTTTTATTGTGTCTTCAGATTCATAATACACATTCTCGAAAACTGCAGAATACTAACCATAATCCAATACTTTTGTAAGATGTAGAACTGTCATATGGAGTATTGACATGTAAATTGGTTTGTCAGGTTGACTTCATGGTCATGGTCAAAATCCTCGAAAACGTTTTTAAAAAATGTTTCATACTATGTTTTTAATATTTTAATCCAATGCATCCTATTCGGGTATCTATTATTTGAAAGTTTAACTCACAATTTTTATCGATGGCTTTTAACAAGTAACTTCGTTAAGAATTATCAAAATATCGGTCAGACATACTGAATGCTTAGTTTTTGTTAGATTTTTTTGCATTTCATATTTATTATTAGAGTATATTTTGTATCCGGTAATAAATACAAATGGGAGATAATACACATTTCGTGCAAACTGAGAAACACTTTAAATTTTTTACCGATTTTTTTGTTCCTGTGCTCACAGAGTGGCATGCCGACTGGTAGGCCGAACTCGTCCACTTGCCCGCTCGAACCGGCTGAGGTAGCTCAGGGCATCAACTGCTGCCACTGCAGTGTCTCTGGTCGGGAGAACGCAGGGTCGGAGTTCGACGGTGGCTGATTTGCGCCTCTAGTTATGTAGCTGGGAGAAATTCTGTTGCTGTCTGGAGGAGAGGACGGCAGCTCTGAATTTTGTGTTTTCTATGGTTTCTTCTATCATTACTATGTATGGACCGCGGAACAGTTGCCGGAACAGTTCGTAAACAAACGGACCACGGACCGCGCGCGCGATTTTCCCTTCTTCATCCTCACCCCTCCGCTGCCCTTTAACCTTTAGTGCCCCTTGTTACATGTATATGTAACATTTCTGGTCAACTCATATTTGCAGCTTTTTGCACTAATTTGCGAAATTTATTTTTTTCAATAGACGGAGACACCCTAAATAAAACATACAAGCAAGTTTTTTTTTTCATTCTTGAATGCCAGATGTCGATTTAGGCGTGATCGGTAAGGCATTGTTCAT
The DNA here is from genome assembly GCA_038098605.1 of Gryllus longicercus. NCBI lineage: Eukaryota > Metazoa > Arthropoda > Insecta > Orthoptera > Gryllidae > Gryllus > Gryllus longicercus. The sequence continues at coordinate 1,380,158 of JAZDUA010000096.1, forward strand.
TCCTGGCCAGGGTGTGCAAATGACTGGGGTCGGTTCGAACCTCCATCTAAAATCGTGATTAGTTGCTACATGCCTGTGGCTAAGTTGGAGACAAAATTACCTTGGACATTGGAGGGTTAAGCAGACACCTACAATTAAGTACACCATACTACCTCACATTTCAGGATACGGGTCGCGAGCTTAAAACTCGTCCACGCTGGGGAGGTGCTCCGTAAGAGGAGATACCTGGATTTGCAATTGTTTCAGCAAGTTAACTTTTAGGTCGGTGCTGGATTGCATCCTTCAGCGGGCGAAGAATACCGCCATCCAGCGAGTTATTAAATGCACTACACTAACGGAACTACCAACAAAAGCAGTTGCCACGCCCCGAAACACCAATGAGCCGATCAGTCGCTCACCTTTGCGCCTTTGGCAGGGCCCCCCCCCCCTCAGCCGCTCGTTCTCGCGCCGCCTCCGCGGGCGGAAGAGGTTCGCTGATGAATTCGATATTAATTTTCAAGCCGCTCGCCTCCGCGCTCGATTTCTCGCCGGAGGGAGGCGGCGAATGTATCGAGTTATCGGGAGAAGGAGCTGAATAGCTGATCGAGTGATGGGGAAGAGGTGGGAGGCGCCTTTAAGCGGCGATGGTCGTCTTGGAAGCGGCTGCTCGGCTTGAGATGTCTGGACGCTCTCGGTTCTTTTACGCTTCTTATTTCTCTTGCGTGTGAACTGGGGAAGGCACTTGTCGCAGTTATCACCATTACAGTTTTCTGTTCGTTCGTGGTTAATATGTCTTGTAAATTCATTAATATTTCGTTCCATTTTGTCAAATTGATTATGTATAAAAAGAATGTTTAAAAGCCCATGACGAGTAAATAATTCCAAAAAGTTTAACGTTGTTATTTAGACTCATTTTTTGTTTAGCAGCATTTTTGTAGCAGCAAAACACTAGTTCTTTTATAAAGCAAATAGTCTGATTTTGAACATACTTATCCAATTATGATTGCATGTTACATAACTGCTCAAAGAAACAAGAATGCGGATTTATTAACCCCTTAACAATTACATATGCATATCGGTATAGTGAGCTGCGGTGTAAACAACATTGTCCAGAGGTGTCTGATAAATTAATATTGAATATAGTATAATTAATGTTTGATGGAAATGACACCGCGTATTATTCTCTAGTGTTGATTGTCGACAGATGAATACTCGCTCAATAACCTACAGAGGGAGCTATTCATTCAATAAATGGGAACAATGGCGAAACTTGATGGGCAACTTCAGAAAGAGTATGTTAATAGAACTGCCAATACATACTTTCACTTCTGAAAATAAAGCTCACGTGATGACATATGTCACCAAATTGCATTTAAATAGGCTGTGATTTTTACCTTCCTAATATATGGAGTTAATCATTTTTTTCTTCGCTCTGTTTTCATACTTTACCATCAAGATAATTTGTCGAACAATAGCGAAAAAAATTCCTTAATTATCGTAATTGTTTCAGTAAGTGAAAATATTGTTCACAAAATCCAGATGTGTTCACAAAATTCAGTTCTGTTTCCGACGGTATCATGAAATTTTATTACGAGTTTCAGACATTACTTCAAAACTCTTGCTTGTCTGTGCTCCTTGAGATTAAGTGGATTTTTTCATATATGTTCCAACAGACAGTTGTAAGTTCCTTTTTTGTACTTACCCCTATTAACGATAAAAATTAAAAACCACTTTCCTAAACAATACGCATTGTGATTTCGTCCGCGTTTTCTTAATAAAATATGTATTTTATCTTGTAATAACCATTATATCCAGACAATTTGTAATCTTATCTCTAAATGAAATCTTTTATTTCCCACACATTTTTGTTTAAATTTATTTTTAATTTTACATATCTTGCCATTTTCATCGTGCGTTTGATTCCTTGTAACCGCACGTACCCAATAGCACGTGTAATATCATGTTTTATGCTTGATACCTTTTTCCCAATTAATGCAGTAATGTCTCTTTGTAGATAATAATCGAAAACTAAACTCAGTTGTCAATTAATAAAGACTAATTGGTTACATGTTTGGGGTTAAAAGCATACGTGAAAACCTATTACACGCATTATTCACTTTCCTATAGGTGAAAAAGAGAGGGCCGTATCAGTAGAATACAGGCATATTAATCCATCCACAGAAATTGTTTATTTGAAATTAGATATTTTTGATAGTTATACCTTTAATATGAAAGAGAAATGAACAGTTTCAGCAACCGAATATTTTGAGATATTGAGACGATTATTAAAACGTTTAAGAATTACTAGAAGAGCAAAATTGACAGAACTGTTTTTATGATACAACTCTTTGCACTTTATTCTAGAAGCGTTAGTTTTGTCATAAAATAATATTATCAAAAACATTTAATTTACTGTCAATTAACTCGAGTCTGCACAGCGAACTTAAAAATTGAAAGAAAAATCTAGTTACAAATAAATTCGATTTTTCGGAGTCAGGGGTTAAGCACTGACTGATATTAGTAATAAACGAACAAATGGGAGTAGTGAAAGAATTAATTAAAATTTAACATAATTCAAATGAATTTAGCTCAAATCAAAATCTTGTAAGTTTGTAAAATGCTCACGACCGAAGTATTCCTTCACGCTTCATACCTAAATAACCCTCTTTATTGTACAGTTTTTGTTAAATTTCCGACCTTCTCTAAACTTTGTAAACTGTTTTATCTATTCTCTGTATGTAAATGACAGAAAATTGCGTGCAATACTCCTTTTCAAGGACTTTCGCCTTGTGACAAAAGATTTCTTGTGTTGCAGTCGAGGCGCAAAACTGGACCAACTGCAAGTGCTGGACAGCATGCTGAAAAAAAACTACGATCGCCGCGCAACGCCAACCAACCACCTCAGTGAGTACCTCCATAACGAGGGTTCCTAGAAGTGTTCGTAAGAAAACCGGACAGCGTTTTAAGTTTTTTATTAGATCATGAAAATTACTGAAAATGAAAAAGGTTACAATCTACTTTTTTCTATATTTTCTATTCCATGTCATTGCGTTTACTTTCTCGCTACCGCTTACGTAGTAGAGAGAACGTTATGCAGCGCTGCGCGAAGAACGGCGAATTTTCAGCAGAAAACTCTTATTACATGGCCCTAATAACAAAAGACTGAATAAATTCAGCTGCTAAATTTAGAAAAAAAATCCTACAACGAATAGTGTTTTCAGAATCCATATTTTATGAGTTATCGATACCGAAAAATTCAATGACGGCAAAATGTCTGTTCGTCTGTCCTGTCTACTTCCCTCTGTCCGACTATGAACAATGCTAGCGGCTAAATCGTTCAGTCGATTTTCTCCAGCTTAGATATTCCCCAATTGATTTGGCCGATGTCATGGCCCCTTGTATTTGAAGCCAATATTTTAATTTTGGGGGTACTATACCTATAAGACTATACTCACTGACTTTGACAGCTATACTCATAAGCCAAAATCTCGGTTTATGTCTAGGACTCTCTTGTCGCATTTTGTTCGCCATGATTCAGAATCCACTATTCTTCCGATTTCCAAGAGCAGCCACAGCCTTACTCATCGCGCATTGCACGTACGCGATTCTTTGCTCTAAAAGTGTTTTATCAAATTCTGTAACTGTGAAAGATCTACAAATCTGGAGGCTCTATTCGGTGTTTAATAGGCACTTATTAGTATCCCATTATAGATTTATCCTTAAAAATATATTTTACTTTTACACATTTTCAAGTAACCTGTCGGAGTGTGATACTATTAAAATCTCAAAGTCGTTTCAACTGTTATATTTTTGTAAATAAATTCAATAATTTGTCATTAAAAACCTAAAAGCAATCATTAAAAACCTAAAATTTTGAGAGCCTGAGAGAGAGGGGAGAGGCAGAGAAATCATTAGGGGTATTCGAGGGCATAATAATACTGGTGCATGAGATAAGATTTAAGTGCCACGCAACTGCAATGCATGAAAAAATAGAACTAAATTGTAATTTTGTAACCTCTTATTATTTATTGTGAGCGACGAACTATTATTAACAACCTATTGTTTCTGAAAAAGTATAAGAGGATTATTCTCACAAGTTATTTATTTAAAATGATTGCATCCAGCAAGAAATCTGGAATGTAAGCTAAATCGTATGTAGAGTTAACGTATTCAACGCGCGCATGCACCGAGCAGGGCCGGCAGTGGGGCGACGTTCCCAGCACCGAGTCGCGCGGTTCGCTGCCTTCTTTCGCGCGGACGTCCTGCCAGGGTTTCCAGCAGAAGGCTTTTCTGGATTTTAGAAAAGCACACGGATTGTATACGAGTTTGTCACCAGTTCCCTGGCGGGGCTTATGCATAAAACACGAGCTTTTCAATTCCGGTTGAGTCGGCACTTGAGGGGTGAAAGCTAGAGAAGAGAAGGGTCTTCTTTCTGTGCATGAGTCGTTTTCGTGTCATTCGTGCTTACCAGTCTATTTGAATATAATCAATGCGCAGATTTTAAATCGTACGAAGGAAAGAATTCTATACAGTAAGCTGTATGTAGTATGTTGTAAGGGAAGACGCTGTAATATTGTTTTCTGCTTTCTGAAATGGTTGAATGTTCGGCTGCTAAAATGTAGTTAATAATGCTTTTAATGCTTTTACACAAGTGGCACGTAAGATACAAGAAAATTTACATAAAGTTTCGCTGTAATCTTTTCAAAAAAACATATTACTTGTAACATTCTTGTTCAAAACAATATTTTTTCGTGAACAAAAATAGTATGTTTGTAAAAGAAATTAAGGATGATAATGAAGAACAAGTCAAATTAAATCTAATAAAAAATTTATTTATTTCATAATATTTGATAAAATTTGTAATTGTAGTTAATCAAAATTTATTCTATGAACTTCGTTTAAAAAGGCCAAATCATGCGATTGTATACGGATAGATATAATTTGACCCAGTTGAGTAGTTTATTGGAAAACTGGTGTTTGAAAACAGCAGAATCAGGTAAATAATGAATGAACCTGTTGTTTTTTTACCACTACCCTACTATAAATATCGAACAAATATTTAATGGACGTACAAGACCGTCAGCTGATAGTATGTACAAAAACATTGTTTCATTAATATTTCTCGATGCTACTGGTTATTAATGAAAACGTATAGCTTAATACAAATATTGAAAATTGTTTCGCAACTTTACAAATGCTTTTCAATTGCTGTAAAAGTGCAACGCCTTTTTAGTTCGGCAATTTTTGTCTTTAATAAAATGAGTTTGCAAGAATGAACGTAAAAAATTAATACTTGGTATTTCGCAAAACCACAAAAAATCATACTAGTTTGCGTAAATAATCGCATATAGTGAGGCACGTTTGCTATGTCTTCTTCAGCTTAACAGCTCCCACTATTGGTGTTGTACTAAATTCGTTCCATAGCTCAGTGAATAAAGAATATTTTTATGATCACTCCTATGTTAATTTTGTTAATACGTTTTTATCCGCTGTTTTTGTACAGTACTGAAATAATAATTTATTTATATAATATATATATATATATATATATATATATATATATATATATATATATATATAATAAGCAATTTACAGATTTTATGGAACATTAATAAATTAAAATAAACCCTTCTCAGTGTGTCGTTTCAGTCGCTTCCTTCCAACAATGTTTTAACCAAACTTTTACAGCTTTAAATCTAAAATGTAATAATCTGGCAGAGTATATGTTTTCGAACAATTCCGGTTATTTTATGTCGGCAGAAGGTACGTTCATAATTGAAGAACTTGCGACCTTAAAAAAATAAGCCAAAACCATTACAAGTCTCCTGTATATCTTAATATCTCAATTTTGGTGCTAATGTGGCTTGTTTTGTTACAATACATGGCTAGTTCATACCTTTGAATGGATTGAAGAAATAACAAAATGAGACTGTGACCAAAATCGAGATATTGGCTTTTACAGAAAATCACATTAACGAGAGGGTTGCTGCGACTGCTGTGGATTATCTTGTTACTGCCACATTCGCTTCAATCCAAACGAGACAATTTTGACATTTTCGAGTGCAACATATCATGCTGCTCTCTGAGCTACTCCTTTCCTATTTACTGTTGTGGATATCCATTTTTTTTCAGCTGGCAAGTAATGAATAATTCCCTGACCTATCGATGTATATGTGACTGCCAAACATTGAATGAGCTGTGTTTCAAAACGCTTGCACGTGACTTGCAACTGCCTGGCCCCTTCATATGTTTAAATGCCGGGTGTATATATGTTCAAAAAATTCTTGAGGTCTGAGCCTTAAAGAAATTATTAAAAAATAAAAATTAAAGTTTTGTTATATGAAATAGAAATGGCACAGAGACACACATATATTAATTAAATGAAAATACAAGTTAATTATAATATTCGCTATTTTTTAGCGAAATGTATATTATGTATGAAATATTTGTTAGTTTGTCACAACCATAACTCCCCACCCATAAAAATACCCCTTACCGTTAGTTCTGTATTCATATCGCACCATCAATACGAAGCCCGCTGCGCCGCATGCCTCCTCCCCTCCGAGGCCCTCTGCTGCCCGCTGCCCCGCCTCCATCCACCCACTGCCTCGTCCCCCCAACGCCCCCACCCCCCGCACGCCAACCCCTCCGCGTCTCACGCCCATCCCTCCCCCGCTGCACCCGCCTCGCTCTCACCTCCTTCGCCGCTCACCCCGCCCCACCCACGCAGCGCCCACTTCACGCACACCGCGCCCCGCCCCCGCCGGGGCCTCACCTGCCGCCCCCCGCCCGTGCCCACTCGGAATCACCCCGCCCCCTTGGCCTCCGCGCCCTACCGTGCGTGTCGCCGCCCGGCCCCGCCCTCTTCTTAGCAGGGATTCTGCCTCCTCCCTGCCTCACTCTCCGCCGCGCCCCGCCCCCTCCCGCGCCACCCGTGTCGGCAAAAAGCGCCGTCTGCCATTCGCCCCCTCGTGAAGCCGATCGCGAGAGAAGGAGGGGGCTACTTGGCGTCGCCGGGCAGCGCCCCCGACCCGCTGCCGCCGCCCCCACCCCCGCCGCCGCCCCCCGCCTCCCTTTTCGGCCACATTGGACCGGAAAAGCCCCGCGCGCGCGCCGCCCATTCAGCACGAAGAGGAAAGGCGAGTATTTCTTGAGCTGCAGGGTGCCATTGTGTACCCTTGGGGGTCTCGTGAATGCGGAGTCATTTTTCTGCCATGCCACATGAGGAAATGTGGAATTCGAATCTGAAAATATGTAAGATGATTAGAATTTGCTAGAAACTGCATTACATTATCCGTTTTGATGTGTCGTTATGTCGCATCATCTTTTCTTTAAAATTAAATCCAAATATATATATATATATATATATATATATATATATATATATATTCAAATTGTTGTAACGCAAAAGTACGCATTGACGTGAAGATGAATTTATTCATCTTATTCCACAACAGTCTTTTCATGTATTATTATTATTATTATTATTATTATTATTATTATTATTATTATTATTATTATAAGCAATAATAATACATTACAAATACCATTCAGATTGAGTTATTAATATAAACAAGAACACAAATAAAATTGTTGAAAAAAGTATTTTATTTTCGAAAATATTCAATTTGAAATAGAATTAATAGCAATCTATTACCTAACGATACGAAATCAAACTAGGTTAGTTGATCCTGTGCGATGATTTTCCAGTTTATAAAAGTAAAGATTGCTTCTTACTGAAGTCGAACTCTAGGTTCCCAGTCTTTAACAGTGCGGTATGCCATATACGTCTGTCAATGCACGTTGCTAAATATTCTAATTTTGCTAAGCGCTTATTAAGAGCCTTTGACCCATGCGCTTAAATTGCGCAGAATTACTAATAGTAATTTGAATCTTAAATAGATTTCCTGATACTGCTCGTTTTTGTCCAACGGTGCTACAATGTGGGAGTACCCAGAATCGCTAACCTCCTCAAAATGCAATATAAGGCTCCGAAAATGCTCATTTTGAACGTTATTACTACTTATAATAATTGTAGATCCCTGTGGGCACCGCAAATCGGATTTTAACCCTGTATTACAAAGACGCCCTATACCAAGCGTTATTATAAAGGCGTAGTATCACATTATTTACCTATTTCGGGTAAAAATAAAGAAAAACTCATTTTAACAATGAAACACTAAGTTAATGAATTGTTCATGTATTATAAGGACTTACAAAATACATATTAAAGGTTTTTGTAGATCAATTTAAAAAATGACTTCACAGCAGACACGTGCTAGGTGCAGATATGCTTTTGAGAAGCGACCGCAGATGTACCTTGTCATGCGACCTTATTTAAGATCGCCATCATCCCATTATGATTGGTAACTGTTCAGAACAAAACTTAAATGTTACAAGACAAGGAGTTTATTGAAATATTAGCCAATATAGCGCCTAAAATATCACTAACGTAACTACAAAAGCTTAGTCTACTGGTCGACGCGAGTTAAAATGGCGTACACCGGAAATAGCCACGCGCAGAACGTTACGTATATTTCACTGGCTGCTCACCCAGATGGGTTCACAGAGTTTCAGAAACGAGGAATTAGGGTAAGGGTTGGAGGAAGCTTTAGGCACTAGTTACGTCGCCTGACAGTAGGCGCCTTTGTAATCTAGGATTAAGAGCTGTTTCTAAATTACGCACAATGATAACTAGTATTTGAGCATAGCTTGTGTTGCAGTTTGCTTTTGATCCTGCTGATTTTGTTATAGCGTAAACTTTAAAACTCCATTTTTCGATATAACTCAGTTCCATGCCGCACTGTTTAAAACATTGTTTTAAATATGAAATCAGCTTATTTTAGAATCCACCTTAGGTTTCCGACAACTCATGCCGCGAAGAGGGAGTACCCGGGAGAGGTGTACCTCCAAAATTGAAAAGAACGTAAAAATGAGTTCATTTCGCAAATAAAGGTATAAAATATGAGTCACGAAAACTAGATTTCATGGTCAATGACCCATTGCTTCCTACTTACGATCGCTGGCAACGGGTGTTCAAGAACAGTTGAGAAGGTGGCGACGTGTGTTGCGGGTTGCATGATCTACTGCTGACTACCGTATCTTCCTCTGCAAAATTTTACATTTATCGTCTTAAATCGGCTTGATACGCCTTCGGGGCGTCATTTCCTATCAAAGAAGCTCATCCATGGATGTTTTTGTAGATGGTATCTTAAACTTATCATCTTTTCTGGCGGCTTTAGAGAGGGGAGTCATTTATTTTTAATCCATTTTTATATTGACACAATTCATGAGCATATGATTCATTTGTCAATCTAATACGTAGCATGGTCGACCTGTTCATGGTTCGAGTTTGGATTCTGCGTAATACACGTACGTTTTCAACTTGAGATTGTGGAGTAGAAGGTAAGGGAAATCAACACACATACCAATATTATCACATATCTTAATCCGTAGCTGCTTAATAGTGTGCGGTCTCAATCAGCTGAAAACTTCAAAATAATTATTTTAATATACCGTGCTCCCATTGTTTTCTGTAGTATGACCTACCCAACAATTCTCAAATTCGCTAAGGAAATCCATGAAATTCCGAAACCTCCGTTTGCAAATCAGTCGTTCCACTGTTGCTCTCCTTTAGCGCGTTGTGGCTGTCGCAAACTCAGTGAAAGTTCCTCAACCACTGCTTCCCGGGAAGCGGCAATAAGGTGCGGGTTTCCGGCGCGCGGGTTAACGTTGCATTAAGTAGTGTATTGATTAAACGGCGGGGCCGCCGCCTATACCAGGTGCCGCTTCGGTCCCCTGGCGCGCGGCGCGGGGCGGGGCGGGGCGGGGCGGGGCGGCGCGGGGCGGGGCGGGGCGGCGCGGCGCGGCGCGGGGCGGGGCGGCGCGGGGCGGCGCGGGGCGGCGCGGGGCGGCGCGGGGCGGGGCGGGGCGGCGCGGGGCGGGGCGGCGCGGCGCGGGGCGGGGCGGGGCGGGGCGGGGCGGGGCGGCGTTCGCTCAAGAGATAGCCGCATCGAGGGCGGCCACCGGGGTCGGCGAATGGAGACCATGGGCGAGCGATGCCGTGCCATGCCATGCCTTGCCAAGCTACGCTGGCCCTTTCCCTCGCCATTACGCGTTCCAAGGCCCCCGCGGTAATAGTCGCGCCAGGTCATTTGTCTCAATCTACTGGATGGAACAGTAGATCAATCGCCGATTGCATCACGCTTCGACTCACGGGTTGGAATTCGATTAGAATATCGATTGTGCTCGATGAGGGGCGAAGCTTTCTTTTCGCGAATTTGGCAATTTCAGGCTCAGAATTTAGCTTCCCTTATTATCTTACCTTCGTTTATCCGTTTATCAGTATCAACTGTTTCATTATTTTTCTCAAGCTACTTACAGCCCCAAACTCACCTGCTCCCAGCCACGCGCTGAGAGCAACTCTCTCCTTCAATTTATAGCGTCCATCTCCGCGTGAAGGTACTCGCGTTGCAACTGCCTGCCACATGCCACACTTTAATCAGCTCTTGCATCACTTCTCGAAGCAAGGTGATTTTCGTAATCACAACTTCGGTTACCGATATCTCAATAAAGGCGCCCAGAAACGTTTTTCAAACAACCAGAAACTTTTGCGTCTTTCTCAAACGAAGTGTCGCAAATGCTCTTTAAAATTTCTTGACGAAAGTAACCGACCGGGATAGCCGTTCAAATCACAATGCCTAAACGACGTAAGCCAGACTTTGTTGCATCGGTACGCTTAGCACGTTCTTTGGAATTCGCCCGCTACCGCCCTCGCCTGCCGAGTTGCCAATCTTTGGAATATCGCATCCAAAGTTCCAGCGTGTGCCCCTGCCGCGATGAGTTAGAATTGAGTTTGCGAGTGTTACCTACTTTAAGTGACCTCTTAAACCACACTCCGCCCTATTTGGTCCCAGTCGTGCATCAGCGCGGACTCTTCCGCGACGCGACGCGCAACATCATTAGTATACTGCGATTTTTCCAACTCTGCCCTTGGCAGGTAGCAGCTGTTGACAGTTTCCTCCAATCGGGAGCGCGAACGTCACCCAAATGACGTGTATCCACTATCATGACGTTCAAGCTCCCGATTGGATGAAACCGTCAAACGGTTGTACCTGCCAGGGACAGAGTTAGAAAAATCGCAGTATAAGGAAAGGATTTCAATGATTTTTGCATATTTTTGTCCTTTGCTTCAGTGCATAACTAAGTGAAATTTCTTGGCATTTGTTTAGATTATGATGCTATATAGATTAATATGTTAGTGCATATTTAGCCTCTTTTTCCTGTCGATACATATTCGTGTAATTATAGACGCATATTTCGTATATTTCATTCAAATGGAGACTTGTGTATAAAATGTTTCATCTTTTCTCAGAATATATTTATTTGTGAGCGTTCATTGATTCGAAAGAACTTGTCATAGTTTCTTCCCTACAGATGGTAAAATACTTGTGCAAATGTAGGATATTTCTTCATAACATATTTTAAACCAGTCAGAAGAAACACAACAACACATACAATGTATTTCAATAAAGTGAATATTTACTTTAATTATTTCTCTCGAGAAGTAGGGTAGATTATTTTATGTTTGCAGAGAAATATATCGTTTCATATCAAGCATGCGTCTCCTGAATTTTATCAAGAAAGGTTTATAGAAGAAATGCAATAATAGTGAGTTTTTGCACACTCGAACCTTTAAGCAATCGACAGCACTATCGATCTTCTACGCATGAGCAGTTCAGTTTCGCATCACTTTTGTGCATCTGCGAATGGCCAGAAGATGGAGATTGCAGTGGATTGCGGCCCGCTACGGCACAAAATCTCCCATTGTTAATTTTGATTGCATATTGGAGTCCATTTTTCAGAATTGTTTGGTCATAAAAACAAATTTTTAAAGCACTTTTCAAGTTTTTTAAGGGATAAAAATCCCGCTACTCATTATAGTGTACAGAGAACTACGCCTACTATTCTAGTCAGCTCGAAAACTATCGTGCTAATTTTTAGACTGTGAGTGCAAATAAATCTAACCTAAAACTTACGTGCGAGATCGGATACAACGAACAATTGACAGTTCACCAGTGTGCGCTAGACCATATACTTCAATTTGTGATGTGATTCATTACCGCCTAATTATACGCAACCAGAATCGCCTTTGGTCAGTTATTCTCGCCTGCAAGTGCCGTGCAACGCATTCGTCACCAGCAAGTTTCCTGGAAAGCTACTACATTGTGTCTTCCGCGTAAGAGAAGGTCTCTTCACTGTCAAAGCCCTGGAAAACTCGGCTGCTCGGGGTTCACTTCAAATCTGCTAGTGCGGCAAGTTGAATAGCGTAAATGATGTCACAAGCGATCGAAGAACAAGTCGTACATTCTAACTGAACTACAATTTAAGTAAATTCAGTGTCCTGTTGAACAGTCAATTCGTCATTATGCGCCAATCAAATTCAATCTTCATCAGAGACTTTTTATCAAACGTTCAGAGTAAATTCATGAAAATAAACCGGCAATATCTTTCAAAACTACAAATTAAACAAGTTCTTATCTTCAACGTCATTTTATCAATATCTAAATAAAATTGTTTGTTAAAGGTATCAAACCCCTTGGTTCTCCCAATAAAGAAATTGCCAAGTAGGAAATCCCTGGCACGTATGCGCCTAGCTTATCTCAGAATAAAATTGTTTAAAATAGGGGTGGTGTGACCAGAGATCAATCTAATTTTTAAGTCTCTTGTGTCGCAGGGAACCTCCCCCGTTTCAACTTCCAACTTCTTTGTTGTAACTTAAATCTCATGCAAAAAAATTTTGAATTTGAGTTCAAAACTAGGCTGTATTGGAAATCTCATTTCACATAATGGAGAATATTACTGAAGATCATAACGTTCATATTTTCTCTTAATTCTCTCGTTTTCAGGAAATTAATAATGTTACTTTAATTTTTCTCCAAACTAAGAATTAGTAGAAAAACAATGATGTTTAAATAGAGCAGAAATAGTTAAATTTTCAGAAACAAAATGCACATTTTTCTGATTTTGGCCCCGAAATTTTTATGAAATACATCTCGTTGTCGTTGATTCTATTCTGATTATAACAATACCACCATTGAGTATTGTCCTTAGCATTGATTAATCCTTAGAATCCTTAATGATTCCAGCGCTTTATACGGATGGAGATTCTTAAAGTTACTGTTGAAAAGAAAATTTGACAGATATTCAATCAATTAAAATGTTTTTTTTTTACTGTCTCCACGTTTTTTCTTAATTGTAGATAGAATTTGGTAATGATTTTCAGACCGATAATTATTACGCATTCAGTACTCTGCCATATTGCTTTCAACAAATACTTCCAACGTATTCCATTCCCTTCACCATAATGTAAACTTCAGCTCTGAAATGTTCTCTGCGATCTCTTATATTCTACTGGAGTTTTCTTCTTCTCAGCCCTTATGAAAATATTCCACGAGGATTTCTTTTCATCTGCATGGAAAATAGAAAAGCTTTGAAACTTCTTATCAAGAAGGCAGACTCAATACTCTAGGTATGTCGATATGACATTCCGCTTGCATTTTCAATTTCCGAAGGAGTAGTGTTGTTCGCCGAAAATGGATATTGGATCCGCATGAGGGAAAAAATTCATGCATACTCCGTTTTAAGAAGTGAATAAGACGCAATAAATGGACTTCTCCAAAATTTCTTAGGTATAACAAAATAAGAATTTTTTTTTCTCATTCCTTCAACACAATTCATTGGTTCCGCTGAAGTGTAATAGTTCGCGCAAGCTCCTTCTTGGGAAATAATTTCCAATATAGTACTTATCCCTGTGTACTTCACTTATGATCTACCTATCAACTATCTCGTATCGAGTATGATCTACCTATCAACTATCACCCTTGTTGCTTCTGTGTAAGGGAACTTATTTATTATCATATTCCCTTCCCTGCACTTACTGACGATATAAACGTAAGTCTTAATTTGTCTTCTTGGGAATGATCTCTTAGGTCTCGTAACAATTGTTACGTGTAAAAAGCTTATTTGAAAGATCTCTAAACTTAATTTCCAGAAATACTAAAAATATAAATGTAATTCTCGCTAATGTACATGTGTTATTAATAAAACATTTAATTTTTCAACTTTCTTGAAATGATTGGGTAGGAGAAAATCTAATCTTTGTTGTGCAGAATCGTGATATTAAGTCTCTGCATGATGTGCTGTCTATATGCGGGCGCCCGCATAGTGTTCGTAGAAATAATATAAGAAATGAATAATATTATTACGTATATAAAGACATAATAATACATTTATGCATACATTAATTATTTAAATATTCTACAATAATGCTTATCTAAGAATGAAGAATTTCCTCAGTATTTCGTAGAAGACAAACATTTATTAGCTTTCCAATTTAAGAATAAAATATTTTTCTACCCCTCTATTATTTTCATTATTTGGTTGACTTTTCAATCACTAAGGCACAGGTTTACAAAAAACGCAGATTCCGTCTTTCTTTCCAACCGCATACTCACTCTCACCTCACCCCCTAACCCACCCCCACTGCGCGTCGCCAACCCTCGGCTGCAGAGCGGCGTCCTTTTCGTGGCCTCGTGGGAAGCAGTGAACCCCCCCCCCCCCTTCACCCCCTCCCCCGTCGTCGTGCGAACTTCCCGAGACGGCTCTTCATTTGTTCGCAAACACTGGAGCAAAAACAGAGGGCGGCGCAAGAAGGCCACGCGGGCGGCCAGCGCCCGAAAAAGTCCCAGGAGCTCCGTGTGGTATTTTCGCGGCCCATTTCCCGCAGTTTACTTGAGAACTCTCATTAATTTTACCTAGTAAGTTTACTAACGCTTATTGCACGTAAAAAATAAACATTGAAAGCGTTGAAATGTGTAGTGATCAGCCTGCTTTGTGGGAAGTAATTAACTAATTCGATAATGTCGACGGGTACTTTTTATCCCTAAATTATTATATTGCAATAATGCTTAGATCCTTGTCTAAATTGCTATTTTGGATCTCATTCTCTTTCGTATTCTAATAATTTCTAATATGAAAGTAAGCAACAACGTTAAATGTTGCCTGAAGTTCAATTCATTAGACACAGTGAGATATGTATTGTAATAGAATTTCAGTTTCAACAAAACATATTGAAAAATTTTCAATACTACTTGCCTTTGCATTGACCCTATTATTTAGTAATTGCTACAATCTTCTAAATTTGATTTTCCTGAGGTTTGTTGGTTACTTTTTCTATTATTTTAATTTAGCCATCGATCATGAATCACGCCAAGATCTTAGAATGTTAAAACTTCCTCACCTGATACAAGCGTATCCCGTGAAACTTTGGTAATTAAAGATAGAACACATATGGCACGTACACTGAAATCACATATTGATTCTGGCTTCCGATACTCAACAATAACATATCAAAATCAATATATTTACTGAACTATGTATTTTTCTTTTAAAAAATAATTAACAAAATAAAAAAACCTGAAGCATAGGAAATTGAACCATTGTCAATGTCATTGGAATGTCAGTGGATCTCCTGTGATCTTCTACCAGAACATTCTGGCCTCAAGACCAACGTAGAACGTAGTAAATAATTAGACGATCATATGAAGGCACATACACTTTTTAAATGTTCATTCTTCGTCAAGTTACTGTATAATAAAAGCAAGTTGCATTCTTCTTTCATGCATGCAATTTTTAGCAATCATGAATATATTATGACTGTTATCCATACGTCTCATTTTGTAAGTTAAATTGCTTAGTAACAAACTACATTTCTATGACTCAGATTGTACTAAGTTCGATTGGATCACTATATTAACGAGTGGAGAGAGCAAAGAGTTTACGTTTGGAAACAAATTATGATTTCTACTCAAGTAAATTTTGTGATTTTTTCTTCAAATAAAAGATAGTGAGCACTAGTTGTGTTATAACTTGCTCTTTTTAACTGTTTTTTGTAGTAACGAAACGAAATTTAATAAATATTAAAATTAATAGAAGCAACGCTTAACTTTTAATTTATTTATTTAATTTATTTTTTATTTATTTACGTCAAAAAAGTTAAAAATTGTGTGTGACGTGCTATGGTGAGAAGTTAATTTGAAGTTACATTTAACATGCATGTTCATTATGTCATGTTTACGACCAACTATCAGACAAATTGCTGAGGGTCTTGGACCGTTTGTTGTGTGAGATGAAACTTCGAAGAGGTATTGGTTGTATTCGTTCAATCCCAAGCTTGTTATAATGTGTTTCTGTTTAGCGAAGCAAAGATAGCGAGATTTTTACGCTCGAACATTGGCAGTTTTTAAATGCAATGATTGGAGTATGTACAAACGCGGTGTTCAGTAATAGTTTGTCACTTATGTACCTTTACAAAATGGTTCAGTGATAACAATTGAGACCTTGCATTCCCAAAGGAACCAAGTACCAAAATGTTTGAAACGAAGACTTTATAATATAAATATTATATAAATCGGTGCCACTACAAAAGCAAGGTTGCAAACACCTTCCAAGTAGTAACATCTACCGGTCAATGGATCTGATTGTATGATAAGAATATGATTCTTACTGTTTTTATAGATTTCCCCAAAAACATTTGGCTCTTATCTCCCTTGGTTTTGCAAGAGCTCAATTATATTATTCAATTATATTGAATACTTATTGTTTTTAAGTTCAGGGGTATAACAGGAAACCCTATTGCATGCCTCAGTATATGATCTCGGTAAATACAAACCATTTCGATTACATATTCAGAAACATGTTTTTAACGATGTTTACAGTGAATCGGGATTTATGTTGTTCTACAATTTGTAAACCTCTAATTTCATTAGTCTTGAAAAATAAACATTAAATGACATAAAAACAATATTTTTGCAGTTTGGGGTTTTCCATATAGTGCTTATTTTGCACATTTTCTTCAGCTCTTCCTCTTGTGCTATACATTCGCTCTGGTTCAGTTAGTTGATAGTAGAGACTGTATGTTCTTCATGTATTGTGTATTTTGTAAGTAATAATCTCCGAAAGTCCTGAAGAGCCCAACGGGTAGGAAATATTTTTTTGATAGCAACTTTCGTAGTAGCCATAGCTACTTATTTAGTGTGTCTGAAAATGGTTGAACAAAAGCACAATTCCCCCATTATCTAGACCCCACCATTACAACCCATAAAATACTTAGGACTCATCTGGTCACAAAACTAACCTGGAAAACCCATATAGATATGAAAATTAAACAAGGAAGAAATAAATTATTCCAACTCCGGTTACTAATTAACAAACACAAATCCGTCATACACAAGCTCTACAACAATTTATAAAGCTATAATATGGCCAATAATGCTCTACTCATGTCCAATATGGACAAAGTCAGCCCCCACAAATGGCAATAAAATCCAAGTAATTCAAAACAAATTTATCAAATTAATCACAAATGCGCCCTGGTTCATAAAATAAACAACTCCATTCCGAATTAAACATCAATTCAATAATAAACCAAATAACACTTATATCACATAATTTCTACCAAAATCTAACAGACATTCCAGCAGCATCCCATTTCAAACTTCCGAAAACTCCAACCCACACCCGAATAAAAAAATAGATCCATTTTGAAGCCTTTCTCAAAATCTTAGCCAACCACGAAACATAATCCCGAGGTTCTCCCCTAGAGTATCCTCTCCAATGTATAGATTATGTTAGCTTAGATATTTTAACTAGCATAAGTCTAAAAACACATACGTAAAGTAATTATTCTAAACGATGCATTTCATCTAGAACAAATAAATATGTAAAAGGAAAAGCACAATAACTTTCTGGTAGCTAAGACCAATGACCGATTTATACTTTCTGTTTCTTTCATATTTGTTTTCCTCGGTACACAGTACTTGCGAGGGGCAGATAATTAGAGATGATGGACTTAACTGGAATCCTCACACTACCTAAGACGCAGCGCAAATATAGTACCTGAATTAATATTGATTGCGATGAGAATATTTTTACGTCTTGTTATCATTGCAACGGTTTATCGTCAGCTATTTTTTCAACGGCACGAAATGACAAAAAGAACATGTGATAGTAAAAACGTTGGCGTGAAATCTGGAGTCTATACAGGTCAATACAATAGCCTCTCTGGTTGTCATACACGCGACCACAGTAAATTAGAACACTGCAGTGTCATTTGAGCGCGACCAGACACTTGCTGTATGCTACGAGCCGCGATGACGCTAATTATGCCGATACTGTGCGCTTCAGTTAAATTATCCATGAAAAAACATATGAGAGTTATCGTGGCGTTTTACGAGCTTTTCATGTCAGAGCCGCGTCAACACCACGTTCAGAATTAGTAGTATTTTCATTCTGTTTATTTAATTTGTTTGCAAGCCAAATTAATACAATGGCTTGTTACCTAGTATATTTAAAATCCAATATATATTTTTAATTTTTGTATGTATTGCTCTTTTATGTTTCCAATTAACAATTCATATTAATTTGTTCAAATTATAATTTTTAATTCCTAATTTTTTCCAAAAAACTTTATTGACATTTCTTCTTGCTCACTTTTACTTTTTTTAAATGTCACAAAACTTTATTTTTATTTTTTCTGATCTTTTGTCAGAAAAGCACATTTTCAATATTTTTTATTATAACATTAATTGGAGATAACACATGTGCGGTAATGATGTAACATAATGAAATGTATTTCGTGTGTTTTAGATAATGCGACGACCGTATACTGCGAGCTCTACATTCGCAGTTTTGGGTCCATCAGTCCTGTGACTATGGTGAGCATTCGATCTTTAACCATATTATAGTTATAACTGTAATGTCGTTGCAGATTAATTTTTAATGACATAATTTAACAGAAATGCTGATGTTTTTAAGAACATCAAAGTACAAAAAAGTCAAAGCCCATACATCTAAAAATCGTCATTTTCACTCCCTCGCTTTATCACGTACTTTCGTAGTAATTAGAAAGCATTTCACTGTTGCTGCAGGAATCGTTGTTGCTGCTTTTCGATTTTTTCGACATAACTCGTTTTGTGGGGCCCTAATAGCGAAATTGTAGAAAGTCTTGTTCCTATGTGTAGAAAATTACTTCTTCTATCATGTTGTATAGACGAAATCCATCTTTTATGAGTTTTGATACCGAAATATCGATTGATGGCAAATCATCAGTCTACCGTCCCTCTTTCCGCCCGTCTGCCCGCCTCTGGTCAACGCTGCCCCTATACCGTTCAGCCGATTTTCTACAAAATTGAGATTTCGATTATATGTATATATATATATAAATTATATATAATATATTATATATGTAATCGGTGTGAAAGAACTCGAAGCCTTGCGAATTTGAACCGGATATTTTGATGAGAGGGGGTATTTTACGTAAAACCTGAACAAAACTTCTTTTCTGAAAAGTGGCCCCAATTTTTTTGATTAAGCTTTATTATTAAATGGTGTAAGAGACGTTTAAACAAATGGCACAGGAGTCATTTTTGTTGAAATATCTGAATTTTCGGAAACAACAAAAACCTAACTTTCACATTGTAGAGTTCGCACGTTCATTCAACGAAGAAAACATGGACGTTTCTATACATTGGATTGCCTCTTAACCGGGGTCATACGACCGAACCCCTGCTTCCTCTTAGCGACAATCCTTTCAAGGAAGTGCTCATCCTCCCGCTGGTAGCGGTGCCAAGCTGCATTACGATTCCTTGAAAACATTGTTGCGCACGCTGGCCACGTACCATTTCAATCTTGATCCACCCACGTTATTCGTCTCCCCTAACCATATTCCAGGGCGCGTCCATTCTCATCTGCTTCCCGGCACTGCTGATTTGAACTAATTCACAGTCACTGCCACTCGCATTCTCTTATCAGTTACGAAACTCTACTCTTTGTCCAGCAAGGAAATGGAGGGAATGTGAAGCAACCGGGATGTATCCCTCCGCTGAAGCGGTCTGGGTGGCTAGAAGGGTCTGGGACCACTGCTGAGGTCTTACCAGCTGTCAAACGCCCCTCATTCACGGATGTCGGGTGGCAATCTCGAATTCATTTAATAATATCTTCTATCTGTCCAAATGTCATGGATGCCCAAGAGAAACGGGTGAATGTTTCAAAATCAGGGATCGATATTGTAGTACTCGTAAGAATAATAGTCCATTCACTCAGCGCATTATTTCTAGAGGTTATTATTAGAATGATTGTCGATAACACGATACTAAATTAATGCATACGATAAGAAAACAAACTGTCGCGTATTGCTTATGACGCAACGATATTTCACAGAGACGTGAAGAATTGCACTTTAAATTTAAAAATATGAACGGTTTCTTGAAAAAAAAAGCATCTAAACATTCATGAAAATTGCAATCCGCAAATGTCGGGTAGCGTTGTTGAAATCTGTATATTAAAATAAGCGTTCTAGGGCTCTTAAACACACCGTAATCTACAGAATGAAATCTTCTGCGCATCTCAATTCTACCCACCTGTTCAGAAAAGTGCAGAATTTGTAACTGTATATGAAATTAAACTAATTACTTAATATTTTATGCGAGAAAATTACACAGGTGTACCTCTCTGTACTGTAATATTGTTAAATAAGATTAGTTTGTATTGTCAAGTGTCTATTGTACTGTTACGTTAAAATGCCTTCAGTAAGTACAGTTACAAGAAGACAAAACAAGCGACGGCGGATGAGATGGGTCTTGAAGAAAAAGGTATATTATGGGCTTAATATGGAAATTGAAGGATAGGGAAGATCGTGAGGTTTAATATGCGAGTGTTTTCGCATGGTACGCCAGTCTACCATTAATTTAACATAAAATGTATGTTACTTCAATGAAAATAAAAAAGGTGTTCACTCTAAATCACTATTGTCTTTTTCATGTTATCGGTTCTTCTTGCGTAATGTATAAAAACGTTGAAATAATAGTTCTTTCGTCACATTCTGTTAGCTTTCTCTACGAATGTTTTACACAATTGGCCACGATGGATAGGATTGTTCGGTTATGGCACTTAAGTGAAAAAGGCACAACTCTGAATTCACCCAATCGTCACGTCACATACGAATTTGAAACAACCTATCTTCACATTGCAATGCAAAAGTCACAATTATTCGCGCTAATTCTCTCTTCAACTCTAATATTTTCACGACACAATAACATGTTATGCCGTTCGCTTTCATTGATTAGTGATTTCGGGTGTGTCAACAGCTAAGTTTATTAGTTCCGTAAGTGTAGTGCATGTTTTGGTCTAGCCGTTACTGTGACCTTTCTCCGCTAAGTGGTGAGATCCGCCGACCCACCGTCGGCTAGCGAGACCTTCTCTAACAAGGTATCTCCCCCAGCGAGGCATCGCCGCATCCGGTACCAGCTCTAAGCTCCCGACCCGACCGGTCTCCCGGCATGTGAGGTAGTGTAGTTCACGTAAGTGTATGTGGGTGTAAGTAAGGGGGAGGATAAGACAAAGAAGGGGAAGAAAAGATCGCGCGCGATCCTTGACCTGTTTATTAGAGTATTATCGCCTGGTGTTGATCGAAGAAACTAAGGAAAACCACCGAACACAGCAGTCGGCAACAAGAATTCTCGTCCAGACTGCGCCATAACTCAACCTAGCTATGTAGCTAGTTTCGAAAATCCTGCATATCAAACATATTTAATATATAATTGACCATGCGTTCTTAGATTCCGAGTGTTCTTGTGAAAATGAAATGTAGTAATTTGAAGTTAAATGCCTCACCATCTACCCTTCTAGAAATTTATTCGCAAAACGCAAACAATAAAACACAACTGAGTCCTCGGTAAATTATTCGAAACTGGAAGTAACCCAGACCAAGAGTCAATAGAATCACTTCATTCATTCGATGCTCAGCCTGTATATCAGAGTGAGAAATGCCTGTATCCGACTGGAATTAGCCTTCCAGCTTGATTCAGTAAAATAGTTCCGTTGAGGAAATTGATCGCCTTAGTGGAAATGGGCCATAAATCGACGCTCTACTCTGCAATGCAAATGCAGTTTGTTTTCGCAACTCCTACTGCTCGAATCGGATACCTTTCTCAGCAACATGAAACAGGTTTATTCTAGTATTCTAGCATCTTCATTATTGTAGATAAACGTGTTTCCTGAAGAAGTATAAATTTTTGTCGTGAGTTAGTAATGTTAAGAACTGGGGTTGAAAATGAAAGCAAAGTTTCGTGTGTTTGCTGTTTTCATCAGTACAATATTGATTTTCATTAGACAATTTTCAATTCCTGAAATCTCTCCTAATGTGGCAGAAGATTTGCGACTCCAATGCCATCTAGATTACTAATTTCCAATGCGCGCAAACATTGAAAAACATTTGCGTCCTCCAGCCGTGTGAGTGGTATCTATGCTTTTGTTAGATACCCTGGACCTCGTGGAGAAGCACAGAAACAATGAAACAGTTTCGTTTTTGGCTGGAGAATGCAAATATTTGATTGTCGTGCTCCGCTTATCCTCGTAACTTCGCGAACCGTTTGAATTCTGATATTCAGGGCGTCACTGCTTTCGGCACACGTGGCATCAAGCGATAGCAAGGTTTCACGGAAGAGGCGTCCGCCATTGAATATTTTCTATTTGCTTGTTACGTTATGGAACAGCAATTTTGTTTATATTCTTGAAATGTAAAGATATATAAAGATATATATAATATACATGCATATTATACAACATTATTGCAGTATTTGTAAAGACGTTTTTGTTAAAATATTTAATTAATTGCAGTGTTATTTGAGAGTATTTTATTTGTTGTTCTTGAACAGTGTGTGCTACTTTTTGGAATACCGTTTTGAGTAGTTTTGCTCGATGCAAGGCCAGTAGTCTTTCCAGTGGCGTCTCCTTAAATATCGGGTTGGGGATGCGATAGACAGCAGCAAACAGTTTGTCAATGAAACACTGGTTGTCTTCACTACTTCCTGCGACGTGGTGCTCAGACGCCATTGCATACTTTCTGGTTTTATTTCTTGGAGTTTCTTCACGATCCATCACAAATTTCTGCGCTTCAATCACTATTGCAACTGCACAAAAATTCACGTCACTGCATTGTACTGCAAAAACGTAACTTTCCCTGTACATCAATTCTATGACTTAATTTTAAGGCTAAATGTCCCGACACTAGTACATGATGCGACACTAGTACAGCGATGACGCAGTTATGCTCGTATTAACAAATAACAGAGTTGACACCCTTATGATCATCTTCTTCTCCTCTACTCCAAGGATGGGTTCATGACCTGTTCTGACTTCTACCAATTTCATTTCTATAACGATCTGCCTCTGTGTCTTCTACCTCGCGTTCTACACATAAACGCTTGCTCATGTATCGAAGTCATTCCTCCCTTCACTCCCCGAAGTCAGAAAGATAGTATTTTGCCATTGATTGCTTGAACAATTAATTTTCATCTTATTTCGCGTCGCGCTTCTGGCCTGTAGTCCTATGGCGAGAGAGACAATTCGCATAGTCGAGGCTTGCGAGCACAACCGCATGGGTGGACAAATGAGCATCAGCACGAAGATTTCATTCGTTATCGAATCCCGCCAAGCGATTTTCGCCGCTAACTTATATACCGCTAGTTCACGTGACAATGCCTCCCGCGCTGGAGAATGGCAAACACATTCGTTAATTTGTTTTGGCCGTGTACAACGAATTCCGCTTGCTAGTTGCATTCCGAGAGCTGTACCCAGACTAACGCCCGCTCTCGGGCACTTGAACCGCAACACCTGCACTTCCCAACCGTTTGCTCCGTGTACAGACCGTGTCATTATATAACTATTCAATTATAACTGAACTAAAAATATAGGAATATTTTGTTTCTCTACGAAAATCTCAATGTGTGTTTGTGTGAGTGTGTGTGTGTGTGTTATTTGCCTGTAAAAGATCGAAAATGAAAACTGTAATAATTATTTACGGAATATGTAACGTAATTTCATCCTTTACTTTACGAGATCAAATCGTACAAAGAGAAATATCAAGATTGTAGGAAGATAAACCATGCAACTCTACAATATACCGATGACGCAGAAATCCTGGTGTCAGCGTGATTATCCCTTCTCCCTTGCGGTCGAGCAAGCAGTATATTTTCTGAAACTTTTGGATTTTGTTCATCTAGATCTACCTCTGTTAAACCGGTTATATTGTTTTAAAAATATTTAAAATGACCAACTGGCCACATGTCATACTTTTCAAGATGTGCGTATAATGTTTTTCCGTAAATGCCATTACTTTGGTCTTTGTATTTGAAATGTTTAAATAATATCCTTTGTGATTTTGATGAAATTAATAAACAGACTTTATAAATTATCTTACCTTTTAGCATCAAAATTATTTTTGTATGAAAGTTCATAAATATCAGGCAATCGACTTGCTGGGTCGATCCCCCATTTGATCGACTTGCTAGGTCGATTCCCCACTCGATCGACTTGCTGGGTCGATCACCCACTTGATCGACTTGCTGGGTCGATCACCCACTTGATCGACTTGCTGGGTCTATCACCCACATGATCGACTTGCTGGGTCGATCCCCCACTTGATCGACTTGCTGGGTCGATCCCCCCCATGATCGACTTGCTGGCGCTATCACCCACTTGATCGACTTGCTGGGTCGATCCCCCACTTGATCGACTTGCTGGGTCGATCCTCCACTTGATCGACTTGCTGAATCGATCCCCACTTGATCGACTTGCTGGGTCGATCCTCCACTTGATCGACTTGCTGGGTCGATACCCCACTTGATCGACTTGCTGGGTCGATCACCCACTTGATCGACTTGCTAGGTCGATCACCCACATGATCGACTTGCTGGGTCGATCCCCCACTTGATCGACTTGCTGGGTCGATCCCCCCATGATCGACTTGCTGGGTCGATCCCCCACTTGATTGACTTGCTGGGTCGATCACCCACTTGATTGATTTGCTGGGTTGATCCCCCACTTGATCGACTTGCTGGGTCGATCACCCACTTGATCGACTTGCTGGGACGATCACCCACTTGATCGACTTGCTGGGTCGATCCCCCACTTGATTGACTTGCTCGGTCGATCACCCACTTGATCGACTTGCAGGGTCTATCCCCCACTTGATCGACTTGCTAGGTCGATTCCCCACTCGATCGACTTGCTGGGTCGATCACCCACTTGATCGACTTGCTGGGTCGATCACCCACTTGATCGACTTGCTAGGTCGATCACCCACTTGATCGACTTGCTGAATCGATCCCCCACTTGATCGACTTGCTGGGTCGATCCCCCACTTGATCGACTTGCTGGGTCGATCACCCACTTGATCGACTTGCTGTGTCGATCACCCACTTGATCGACTTGCTGGGTCGATCACCCACTTGATCGACTTGCTGGGTCGATCCTCCACTTGATCGACTTGCTGAATCGATCCCCACTTGATCGACTTGCTGGGTCGATCCTCCACTTGATCGACTTGCTGGGTCGATCCCCCACTTGATCGACATGCTGGGTCGATCACCCACTTGATCGACTTGCTGGGTCGATCACCCACTTGATCGACTTGCTGGGTCGATCACCCACTTGATCGACTTGCTGGGTCGATCACCCACTTTATCGACTTGCTGGGTCCATCCCCCACTTGATCGACTTGCTGGGTCGATCCCGCACTTGATCGACTTGCTGGGTCGGTTCCCCACTCGATCGACTTGCTTGGTCGATCCCCCACATGATCGACTTGCTTGGTCGATCCCCCACATGATCGACTTGCTTGGTCGATCCCCCACATGATCGACTTGCTGGGTCGATCACCCACTTGATCGACGTGCTGGGTCGATCACCCACTTGATCGATTTGCTGGGTCGATCACCCACTTGATCGACTTGATGGGTCGATCCCCCCACTTGATCGACTTGCTGGGTCGATCCCCCACTTAATCGACTTGCTAGGTCGATCACCCCACATGATCGACTTGCTGGGTTGATCCCCCACATGATCGACTTGCTGGGTCGATCACCCACTTGATCGACTTGCAGGGTCGATCCCCCACTTGATCGACTTGCTGGGGCTATCACTCACTTGATCGACTTGCTGGGTCGATCCCCCACTTGATCGACTTGCTAGGTCGATCCCCCACTTGATCGACTTGCTAGGTCGATCACCCACATGATCGTCTTGCTGGGTCGATCCCCCACTTGATCGACTTGCTGGGTCGATCCCCCATGATCGACTTGCTGGGTTGATCCCCCACATGATCGACTTGCTGGGTCGATCACCCACTTGATCGACATGCAGGGTCGATCCCCCACTTGATCGACTTGCTGGGTCGATCATCCACTTGATCGACTTGCTGTGTCGATCATCCACTTGATCGACTTGCTGTGTCGATCATCCACTTGATCAACTTGCTGGGTCGATCCCCCACTTGATCGACTTGCTGGGTCGATCCCCCACTTGATCGACTTGCTAGGTCGATCACCCACATGATCGACTTGCTGGGTCGATCCCCCACTTGATCGACTTGCTGTGTCGATCACCCACTTGATCGTCTTGCTGGGTCGATCACCTACTTCATCGACTTGCTGGGTCTATCACCCACTTGATCGACTTGCTGGGTCGATCCTTCACTTGATTGACTTGATGGGTCGTTCTCTCACTTGATCGATTGCTGGGTTGATCTTCCACTTATGGATTATGGTTGGCTTAATAAGTATCATAATTTGCTTACTAGGATCGCGGTAGGCTTAACAAGGATCATTGTTGGTTCAAGAAGGATATTGTTTAGCCAACAAGAATTTGGTTGTCTCAACAAGGATAATTGGCTTAACATGGATCATGCCTCAACTAGGGTCATAGCTTAACAAGGATCATGGGTGGTTTAACAAGGATATTGGTTGGCTCAAAAAGGATATTGGTTGGCTCAACAAGGATTTAGGTTGGCTCTACAAGGATATTGGTTGGCTCAACAAGGAAATTGGTTGGCTCAACAAGGATATTGTTTGGCTCAACAAGGATTTTGGTTGGCTCAACAAGAATTTTGGTTGGCTCAACAAGAATTTTGGTTGGCTCAACAAGAATTTTGGTTGGTTAAACATGGATTTTGTTGGCTCAACAAGAATATTGGTTGGCTAAACAAGGATCATGGTTGGCCAACAAGGGTATTGGTTGGTTTAAAAAGGATAATGGTTGGCTCAAGGAGGATCATGGTTGGCTTAACAAGAATATTGGATGGCTTAACAAGGATTAATTGGTTGTCTCAACGAGGCTCATTGTTGGCTCAACAAGAATCATGGTTAGCTCAAAAACGATTATAGGTGGCTCAACAAGGATCATGCTTGGCTCAAAATGTTTTTTGGTTGGCTCAACAATGATATTTATTGGCTCAACTAATATGTTGGTTGGCTCAAGAAGGATCATGGTTGGCTGAACACTGATTGTGGTTGGCTCAACAAGGATATTGGTTTAACTCAACAAGGATCATGATTGGCTTAACAAGAATCCTGGTTTTCAAGAAGACTCCCATTTCCTGCAATTTAACATCCACTGCATTCACGAGACTAATCACCAGACATCAAAGCTCTCTAATAAATGAACTTTTTAGATTAGTGTGAGTGGAAATGCCTTTAAGAAACTTTGTTCGATTTTAAATCGTAACTCTAAAGACAAATCGATGTTCAAAGAAATGTAGACACCAAAACCGAACTAAATAAAACAGTAGAAAAATTATCGTACATTTACTACTTATTGACATTCTAGACGTTATAAATGTTAACTCAAATTGTTGAATATTTCTTGCGCCAGTATAAATATTTTTGACGCCTCATCTTTCGCAAGGCGGCAATTTGACAATAATCTCTCTTTTGAATAGTGAGGAAAATTCAATTACATTGCACAAATAAATATATTTCCAAAACTTTAATGAACAACATATTTAAATATTACTGTCATCTGTCGTACATACGAGGTAGAACTAAAGAATTCGCCGAAGTATACAGTGTAAGTATTCAGCATATTGACGTGTTTTGCAATTTGCCGCCTACACGAGCAGTCGAGGAAATAGTATATCTGCTTTGACAACATTGTATGAGGTTCAATATCTCTTCATCTAATATAGAATGTTTCTTGTTCTAAGAAGACATGAACTCAGTATTTGAGTGACATGTTTGCTTCTTGTTCGTAACACAACTGTATAGCGTTTTCATTTTATTTTGGTTTGTGACTTTTGGTGGAACGGTATGGCTTCTCTTCGTAGTAAAGGCCAAACAATACGGAGTTAAGCTAGGGAAAATATACGTCTCGTTATTAAGAAATATGACAAAAAAGAATTCGGGCGTTCTTCAACACACGCTGTATAACAGCAATTTTCGGGTAGCAAACTATACTGAAGTATCTGTTCGAATTGTGACATCAATGAAAAAAGGATTTGAAGCCTGTGGGACAGCCTTAAGTACTCCCGGTAAGAAAAGGCCATATTGTGAAGATACAAAATTACATATTGATGACATCCACTTATTGCTTATTTGTTTTCCTTATTCTCGTATGATGTTTTAATTCTTGCCTATGAATACTTGGCTTAATATATTTGGGACAGCTAGTAGTTGCAGATTAGGCGGGGGGGGGGGGGGGCAGCTTTCAAGAACATTGAGCGCATTCCTCAGTCTCGCAATCGAGTCAGCTCCCAACAATAAGAATGAGGTGGCTCGGGGATGAACAGACGTAGTAGACACGTGGACATGGAGCAGGAAGTGTAAAGCGGAGAAAAACCGAGTAAGCGAGCCCATCAGTGAACTTGGTGTGAGCATTCTCCACGTTGTCTATTTGCGAACCACTGTCCCAGTGCCATATCGGACTTGGAAATACCGGGGCCCCCTCCCCCACGGCCACTTTACGCGAGTCCAGGCTAGTTCGTGCCCTAGTCCCTGCTCTATCCCTTTGCGGCAGGTGGCGATGATGAAAGACCAACCGCCCGATGCATTTATAGCAACAACCTGCTCAATAGTTTTCACAATCAACAGACTGAATCAGACCTTCAGAGAGATTTTCTCCGTGAAATATAAAGAAGTTTCACAAAATCTTGGAAACACAGACATCAAAGTGAAGATTCGATGGATTATATAGTACGATATAAGCAATACTATAGTGTACATTCTTTGGTTTTTACTCCAAACGCGTGCCTATTATTATTATTATTATTATTATTAATAACAATAATATGTACAACGGAGTCCGTATATTTCTTTCTTTTCAAACATTATATTTCTCTGCAAAGAAAGCAAATGACCAGACGAAAGTCAGAAAACTCTACGGGGATTCCAGCTCAGACCAAGACAAGATAAAGAAAAGTTTATTCAAGAAAAAAGCGAAGAAGTGGAAGAACATAACAGCAAATGGAGATCGTAAGAAATTTTCCAGATCATCCGAAATATGACCACGGACTGTAAACCAACAATGGCGAATGTTAAAAACGAGAACGACAAAATAAATACAACAAAAGAAGACATCAAGAAAAGATGGGAAGAATACGAAGAAGTTATATGATAAGGGCTTACAAATAGAGAAGTGTATAAATATAGATGATTACGAATAAGAACCTGAGATCGAAGAAATTAATTGGGCGACAAAACAACTGAAAAATGGGAAGTCCCCGGCTGTAGATAATATTCCAATCGAACTATTCAAAGATACAGGGGAAGAAATCTTGGCGAAACTAACACAATGTGATCTGGAAAATTAAACAGTGAACAACAGATTTGCAACGCACTATAATTATTCTATTACCAAAGAACGGAGACAGCCGAGATTGTGCAAATAACAACACAATTGCATGAATACCGTGTGATTCAGTCAATCGGCAAAAGTCATCCCTCGGGAAAAAAAAGGACTTTAAAAATGTTGTTACTGTAAGCATATACTTTAAGATTTTCAAAACTAATTCACATTGAAAGAAACCTCATTTTCTATCTACTCTGGAATGTTGTGTAGATTGCATTACGTCGCGTAAGCGTTAGAGTAAAGCATATCCTAAGATCATACTCACAGAAAAAGATTTCTTTCGTTTTTAAACTAGTTTGAATGTTCCATATTATTTATATCATTGTGTCCGATATGTCACGAAAGAGTCACGTCTAACTGGTTTTGCATGATGCAATTTCTACAGATAACTTTTTCTAGAAAATCCACTTTTTATAAAACAAAGAAAATGGAAGGGAAAACACGCTCCAAATGCAAGCAAACATCTAGGAGTTATCCAATTGCATCATTACCCTTTATTCATTTACGTAGTCTGTATGAAATGACTCACCAGGAATTATTTATTCCCTTCAAAATTATACCAATATAACAAATTTATTTTATATCAAAATAACTTACCAAGTACGCTGGGATAAGTCATGATTCATACTATCTTATTTCGATGCTTGTTACGGCGTTGGAGTCAGGATACAGCTCGCCAGACCGTTATTTTACCACTTTTTTAAAATTTGAAGTCGTAGGCTTCCTCGGCCAGAGTCATGTGCATGATCTTGGCTGTCTGGGTGACGCCGCGTCGAAGATTGTTGCCGACGTTTCGACCATCTTGTCGTGGTCTTACCATGTCCATACCATCTTATGTATGGGCATACCAGCCCTGAGGAAGACCACGACAAAATGGTCAAACGTCGGCAAAACAGCCTTCGACGCGACGTCACCCGGACAGCCAAGATAATGCATTTTTTTAAATTTGTCCGAAAGTATGAAAACATTTTTAAAATTAGCTTCGACTATTTTACTTGGGAAAAGAGATTCACCAGATGAACTCTTTAAAGCAGATAAACGTCGTTTTGAGATCAAAAATCGAGTTGTAGGATAAAAGAACTCGTGCGTATACTCCGCTCATTTTTTACGGTATTTGACAACGGAAGATCTTAGACCAAGGTGGAGTGATAACAGAATACCTTAGAAGTAAAATATATCTAAAATAAGATGTGAGGAGATGGAAAAATGCGGATATTTACACAATTAGTTTCTTTTTTTAAAAATCGGAATCAATATTTTGAGTAATGCATCAAAAAATTTTAAAATGGTATTCGAAGGAAGACGGAAATATGTGAAAAAGGTAGTTATGTACTACTATTACAGACCGTTTACCTCGGTCTGTAATAGTAGTATAGAATCTCTAGTTTGATATCCGTGGGAAAATAGATTGAGATGCAAAGTGACGAACGCATAAACCGAGTGTGTGGCTTGCGTGTCCCGCAAGTACCGCCTCCGCCGTCCGTCCGTCGGGGCTGGCCGCACTACGCCGGGCCTGGCCGTGCCACCGCGCTGACAGAGGGCCCACAACGGGCGGGTGGGTGACGCAACGGTGCAGAAGGAGAAGGGGGGGGGGCGAGGTGTTTTCGTAAATTTCACTTTACGACGCTCCTATTCGTCCTATTTGCATGATTGTCACGGCGTTGGATTCAGGAAGCATGTCACCATCGCGCTATAAGGCCACATTTTTAAATTTGTTCTCGGAAGTTTGAGACCTAATTTCAAATTCGCGTTTTTGCTAGATTTTTGGGAAAAGGTCATCGTAGTGTAAATTCTATTTTAAAAAGGCGTTAAATGCCGTTTACAAATCGAAAATCGGACCATTGATTCAGACGTTATCAGTAAAGTAAATTCCCCTGTGATAGTGCTGCGATCTATTGAATTTTCCTACAACTATTTTTCGGTGCATTTAGCCTTAACAACAGTTATGTGATTGTTATGTACTTTGATATGTACTTTACCGCTTCGTCACACAGCACGTATTCACGAAGCACACACACGCATATCAGTTGCATACGTACTGATCTCGGGGATGTACAGCAGTGTTACATACGTACTAGAATTTAATAATAAAATATTGTTTTAAAATAGAGGTTTAAAAATCATATTACATTCCATAATGTTCGCAGTTGAAACTACGTGCTATAAAATTCTCGGAAATTCGAACTTGACAAAATGGTCTAGAAGCTTCAAGAAAAAGTTTTACTAATTAAGAGATTTAACAACCTGCTGTACAAGCACCGTGGAGAAGAAACTTTGAACTGCTTCCGCTAATTCCATAAGTTACCGCGCCTGGTGGCCAATCAATGAAATTATGGAAGCTAAGGCTATAATGCCAGATGTGTTTGGGGAATTGCATCAGTCAGGTGATTTCTAAGCCCATACCCTCTATAAGCGACCTTCTCGAAGGTAATTGGCCTTGCAGCTGAATCAAACAAAGGAAACGGATGCAACTCTCTTTTGCAGTGTTACAAAATCAGATACTTTAACCTATACAGTAGTCAGAAGCGTCCAAAAATCCAACAATATATTTTTCCATAGAGAAAATGACAAACATGCACAGTAAAGATAAGAAATCATAAAACCAAGCGGATAACGAAGAGAATCGACGCATCACTATCATCCATCGACGATACGCCACTGAGTCTCGCTTTTCGAATCTGTCGTGTTCTTCTAATGCTCAAACTCTGTAAACTTGTCAATTGCCCACACCAGCCTTTTAGTCGACAGAGGCAAGTCTTGCGCAATAAGAAAATCCACAGCCTCCAGACTGGTTTGAACCCGTGAACTCATATTTGGAGAGTGAGTTTATTATCTCCCACGTCATCGAGCCGGCCCAATCGAATCTTAACTTCGTTAAAAAATAATTTCTCACCATTCATTGTATAGGAGTGTACGTAACTTAACATATTTTATGTGTTCGTGTTGAAGTACATTACAATTTTAAAATTTACCACATTCTACATTTTACACGATTATAGGAAAGCCAGTAAACACAACAGTGCAGGTTTGACGTTCCCAAATCGAAAGCAACAGAATGGAGTTTCACGTATTCTCCCATCCGCTCGTAGTTGGGATGTCTTCGAAACTGTGCCGAGACACTTGACCAAAGAACTGAATCTTCTAGCATTTTTTACTTTCTTGTAAACGTGGTAAAGCGAATACTCTTCGTTATTAGAGATCTCGGGAAAAATGGTATCTGTTAATGATTTTCCTGTTGTAATATTGAAGTAAAAATAGTATATAAGTTGCTGCTGAAATATTATTAATTTATTTAAATTCTATAAGTTCATTGTTAATAATAATTTAACATAATATTTTTAGTAATTAAGTAGTAAGAACTGTTTGTCTATCCGGAACGTATTATTAATTGTGGTGTGCATTCGTCGTTGAGTTTGAGTGTTCGTGGGTGCGCAGGACTACGAGGTGGACCTGTACCTGCGGCAGAAGTGGCAGGACGAGCGGCTGAAGCACGAGAACATCACGGAGGCGCTCGACCTGAACGACCCGAACCTCGTCAAGGCCATCTGGAAGCCCGAGGTGTACTTCCCCAACGCGAAGCACGCCGAGTTCCAGTTCGTCACGGTGCCCAACGTGCTGGTGCGGATCAACCCCGACGGCGAGATTCTCTACATGCTCAGGTACCTCCGGCTTGCTTTGCGCTCCCGATATTTTGAATTGAATTGAATTAATGCCTTATTTTACGTGGCGAGACTCAGGCCGTTAGGCCTGCTCTTCCGTCCGACCACGCAAATTTCGCTACGCTCCTTTCACCAACTAGCAGAGAAAGGAGGTATTTCTTGGGCGAGAAACAGGCGATTTTTAGAGGCGTCATTTAGGCTTGAGGATCTTTTACATGCAAGTAAATCTACTAACATGGGACAGCCGGCTTTACTTCCCCTCCGAAGGAAGGCGTACGAAGGATTTTTTTCGCCCTTAAAAATCCACGGCTTCGATCGGGTTTGAACCCGCCAACTTGGGTACAACAGTCCGAAACGCTAACCGTTACACCATCGCAAATATTTCGCACGCGTATTGACCAGGTCTGTTTTAAATGTGTTTTATTCAGTCTTTTGCGCCCAAAGGCGTTACTTGTATCTAGATATATAGTTATCATAACTGCTTCTATTTAATGTGGATTTTAGAAAATTAGTTTTGTTAAGATACTGTTCTTTTTTTCTTCCTGGATCTTTTTTTTATCTTCAAGGGATGACGATTTCGGCTATCCGCTGTGGGTCCCCATTATGTTCCTCGTGGGAACACGAATTAACCTTCACACTAGACCCACATGCGGGGTCCTCGGTCTGTGTTCAGCAGACTCACAAGGCCTTCCGCGACAGCACCCATACATGAAACACAAAGCACAAGCAACCACGTCCACGACGAGATTCAAACCCGAAGCCCTTACGATCGAGGCGCTAAGTCGGCAGCTCTAGCCACCCTGGCCATACGGGGCGACCTGTTAGCTTACTGTTTCGCGTGGGAATTTCTTTTTAAAGTGTCCATTTGTGTGTGGATTTATTGATTTTATTCTTATATTTTTGCATGTAGGGTTGCAACTTAGTGAATTATTGTGGAAGAACGATAAATATAGGTGTTTATTTAGTGTTTATGATTGCGATTATGCAAATTAGATTTCACTTCTCGGCTTGAGTTCGGACAGATTTTGAACATCGCCTATTTAGCTGGGTTACAGCGACTAACATCGCGCGCGTCCTTGTACGTAATAAAGCTAAATTTGGGGCAATAACTGTCATTGACTTATCCACGCAACTGTCATGGGTCAGCTATCCAGTGATGTACCGCCACTTCGGAGCAATTTGTACACCCCTTACTTTTAAATCTCGCGCCAATTTCTCTCAATGCAGTGCCTGCGAACTCTTCAAGTTAGTTACCTTGCCGGCGAACTTGACGTGTCTGGTCTAGAAAGACTTCTTCAGCACTAGAATACGGGCATGTCAGGTCAGAGTACGACCTGAGTCGTCATCGGAAAGAGTGGGGAACTGATGGGGAAGGAGAAAGGTAAAGAGAGAAATAGAGGAGGGAGAAAAACCTACAAACAGACGAAAATGCGACAAATTTGCAGGAACGAATTCAGCCTTTGAAATACAAACGGGGGTTCAAGTTAGCATTTGCAATGATAGTTATTAATGCACCGAGGATCCTAAAAGGGTTCTAATGATCGAGCGGCGACGAGGAGTCTGAGAATCTTCGGTCCGAGAATTCCATGTCACCCGAGATCATTAAAATCAATTAACGTCCGTGGGACATATATTATTTTTTACCTAATTTTAATTATTAATTTACTTCTCTAAAGATTAACTGATGTTATATTGACTCGGATTGTAATAATTTTATTTTCTTTTTATACCTCCCCATAATTCCCTCTATAAGAGACACTAGCGTCATTCAATTGATTCTATATTTCCCTTGTAACCTCGAGTCTCTCGATCTATGAAAGTTTTGCAGCTCATTTTGAAGATAATAACATGTAACAAATTTCTTTTTGAGGGCAACAGTTCATAGAAATTGACCTTAAAACTCAAAACTTTATAATTCATACTGTAACGGAATATGTATGAGTTTCAAAATACATGTATGTCTTGAGGAAGCTTATAGTATTTAAATGTCCTTTTTTTCTGTTTGCAGCATCGAAAGAATAAAAGTAAAATATGGGAATGTTCGAATGTTTTTTCTGGCTGCAAACATATTAAAATTGTACTGTTATCGACAACTAGTAATTGCGCGCTCAATCTCTGCTTCCTCTTCTAAATGGGCGTATTTGAATGTCCAGGAAATGAGTGTTGACATGTAATTGTTCAGACTGAAAGCAGATAGAGCTAAACTACGTTCAAAGGGAATTTCGGAGTTCTTCGTTCATATAGGTCGACGTATCCTCTTGATTGGTTCTTAATTATTAGTGAGCTCACGACTGGAAACGACTACGCGTCACTGTGCGTAGTGTCTAGGTGGTGTTAACTTTTTGTTAATTGTTACTTTTAAAATTGAAGCTGTTTATATCCAATAATGTTCTGTTCATTTAAAGTGTAACCAAGTTGAAATCGATGATTCCCGTTTCCAATAGACAAAGGGTAAATGAATGAACGTCAATGCATATTTTGCAACACATTCAGGGATTTATTCTGTTTTATACTTACAAATTACATAATAATAATAATATAATATGATAATTAAAAAATTGTCTAATATGAGAGACATTTATGTGAAATAAAGTTATGTAAAAACCGAAACATGATCAGAAATTTCATTCTTTAGAACACATATTTATTTATTTATCGTCGAAAACAGTCAAAACCAGTTGTGACCTACAAGATATAACTTTCATGTATTCATTCAATCTCAATACAATTGTCTTAGAGGGTTATAGTTTGCGACGGCCTGCTAATTCAGTTGTTGTTATTAGTAAGGATCATTTCCCAAAACTACTCCTTTATAAGAATGTTTGTTACTTATCAAATACACGATCAACTTCTCTTCGTAGTAATGTTTCATTGCAAAACTAACTTGTTTTGCTAACTTGTAAAAACGTATTCTATAAATTTGCCTGAAAATAAAACAAGTAGTTAGCACCTATAAAATCTTTTGGAAATAGAATATCTCAGAAGATTTTCAGGCTCCTTCCAATGATACTCTGTGAAGTACTTCTGATGTATTTTCTGTTGCAGGTTGAAACTGAGTTTTTCCTGCATGATGGATCTTTCGAAATTTCCGCTGGACAGTCAAGTATGCACAATGGAGGTGGCCAGTTGTAAGTTGATCTTTTTTACTATATGCAATTTTTCTCCAAGCCTAATTTCGTAAATACTTCGATGTCGCTCCTATGTACACGCATTTCCAAAATATTTTCAGCTTCTAGTACATGTCGTTGGTGCGCACCAAAAGAGGAACATCTAAAAAATAGTCATTTTTAGTTAAGTGAAAATTTTTTTTGAAATAATACTATTTTTACTAGAAATCATAACGATAGTTCAGAAGACAAAGCAAACAACTTGATTATAGGGCACGAAATATACTATTTTGCTGAAGATAAAAAAGGGCAGCAAAATAACAGATTTTGAAATGTGACCTTTTCCTTGTTCACCGACAATATCTTGTCTGGCAAGAATATTTAGCTGGCAGACTCTCCTGAATTTTTATTAACCAAAATTCGTGTTTCAAATTTCATTTCGATAATTAACTTATATTTTCAATCATTAATTTATATTTGAAGCGAATTAAGTGCCAAAATCCACATGCCTATATTTTTAAGATCAATCATGTGTAGCGACTTACGTTCCATACTAATAAAGTGTAACATGGGTTGACGTCAAATGTTTCAGATCTTACTTCACATTCAAATCAGTAATTTGAAAACTCAACTTCGCGTTCTATTTCGTTTAAGCACTTTTTATGCGCTTCAATGGGTACATTTTCTCCTTCAAACTCGCTGTTTTAATCCGAATTTTGAAAGACTAAGAATATTCTTTGCTTTTTTTTAAATAATTATTGATCCAGTAGCCCCTCAATAGTTGAAAGTCTCTCTTTGGAAGTCTCTGGCGACTTCCTCCTCGTGATGAGGGAATACGCATTGTTCCCATGTTCTTCATTTGAACGGCAGCGGCAGAGTTTCTCGGAGCGCGTCCGCAGTGTTAAAGCGTTAAAGAAGCTGTTTTGTCAGAAGTTTGATCGACGTAATAATCATAAAATAAATGTGTCTGTCGTCGTAAGTATCACAAAATAACGGATGGTAATTCAAAAAACTCTGGCTCATCCAAAACTACTACGTTCGTAATAAGTCGATGGCAATATAGATGTCCTTATCGAAGAAACGTAGAAAGTACAGAACAGATATCTTTAAATTCAAAACATAATATTTTTGAAATGCTGATAACTTAAATGTTTCCGAGGGAAAGATAGATAACGTCTGACAATAGCGATTTTTCCATGGACACTGGTAAACTGTTTGAAAAAATGCGTTACGTTAATAGAAATGCACTTCTTCACTAAATTGCTTTCTCTTTGTGTTATTTTGAGTGTGATATTTTTCCTTTTCACTTGTTGTTTTGAGTTGTTAACTTGATATTCTTTTCAGAAAGTCATGTTATGAGCTGTGGAGTAGGCTTCAAATTGGGCAAAGTAAACTGTAACTCTTTGTAAAACATTTGATTAACATTTTAGCTTACGGAATTATTCTCCTGGACAAAGCCAAAAAACAGTCACGTTATAAGCTCTGCAAACATGATTTACTCACAGCTTTGATATCAGATAACTGCCAAAAAATTTGAACATTTCACCATGAGATTTTCAAAATTCATTTTTGAGAAAATGTCACATTTCAAAATGTTTCATCAACCCTTATATGTAATAAGTGTGTTAAAACCATATTCTCCAAAATGACTAACGTTCACTTCGTTATGCTGATAATAAATGACTGGGAGTATACTAAATTACATCACTTTTATTCATTCAAAAATCTTTAGGCTAATGTTAATTTTAATTTATTACCTAATTACTTTATATTTACAAAAAATTTGTATGAATTGAAGCTTGTTTACGATTTATTACATTAATTATTATTATTATTATTATTATTATTATTATTATTATTATTTGCGTACCGACCATTTCAGACATGTTTGTTTCGAGACCCAGTCGTTTTCTATCGCGAAGAGAGATTAACGTGTGTCATATTAGGGATCAGCTTTTCGGCTCTATCCCTTGGTAAAACAGGGTTGTTAAGCCTTGAATTGTGAATTATGAAGTGATAGGTCGATGATGGAAGGTGATCGTGGTCTTTTATGACCATCCCAACATTTGCCTGTGTGACCGAGGGACACCGCGAAAACCCCGATCAGGATAGCCGGCCCAAAGGTCGAGCCCGGGCCGCACTCAGCCACTTCACTCAATTTATTATTATTATTATTATTATTATTATTATTATTACTATTGTTATAAATTTACATATATCGCTAATAAAATATTAGTGAATTGCTTTGGAATTGAAAGTGCCAGAACTGTGCCGGTTGACCACCCCCTGCGTGCCGCATCGCGAACTTAGTGTACTCCCTTCCATAGCTGTGACTCTAGCAGCGAGTCCACACCTCAGGGCGTCATTAGCAGCAAAGGCGCCAAATGTAACATCGTTGGCATCGCTGCGCGTTTCGCTTCCCCCCCCCCCCGCCGCCTCGGACGAATGTGTTCCCCGCTACAAAAGCGCGAGAGGTGCGGCCGCCTGCGCTCAATCCCCGGCCGCGAAACCTAATAACCTTTTCCATTAAAATCACCCCGAATTACGCCGCGTCCGCTGGCGGCCGTGGCAGAGGCGGGGGTAGGTGGGGGAGGGAGCAGGGGCGAAGAGCGCGTCGTGTTTTAGCTC
This sequence comes from Gryllus longicercus, assembly GCA_038098605.1. Classification (NCBI taxonomy): domain Eukaryota; kingdom Metazoa; phylum Arthropoda; class Insecta; order Orthoptera; family Gryllidae; genus Gryllus; species Gryllus longicercus. The sequence continues at coordinate 1,419,270 of JAZDUA010000096.1, forward strand.
CGCCGACGGCTCAAACTCCGACCGGATTAGCGGCATTAAGCGTCGACCTGGCCTCGAGGCTGTCGGAACGCGGTCGGCCCGGCCCTGCCCTGCCCTGCCCTGCGCGCTGTGACCGGAAGGGGAAGGGGTGATGCAGCTTACCAAAGCGCCCGCAAGAGGCAGGAAACCGACTGAACTAATGCTTCGGGAATGTTATATACCCCGGACGGACGCCGGAAGTATCATACACAGCCAGCGAGTAATTCTAGCGAGATTCGCTCTTCAGTGACATTGTCGGACAATGACGGCTTCCGCGAAGGCAGAATCGGAAGGGGAGGGTGCTGTAAAGGGGGCGAGAGTGTTATGGAGACGGCGCAGATCAGCGTCATCAGTGATGTAGCGTGCGGGGAGGCAGCAGAGACACACTCAAGCCAAGAAAAATATTAAATATATTTAGTAAAAAATATTAAGTAGAATGTAATATAAAACAAATATTTCTATAAAACATCTATTCTAAAACATCATGAGAGAGGATGGCTGAAGTCCGCGTGCTGAGTCAGCGCACTAACAGTTCGGATACGAAAAACCCAAGTATTCCATGAATGCGTCCACAGGGACACAGTACTCGACGAGTTTTCGCAGACTCCATATTCCGTGAGAATAAGCGGCGCGCGCATCGCGGCCACCCCAACGAGAAGCCCAAACGGAGGCCTCTTCCTTGGCCTCTTCATGGGCGCAAAGCACGGCGTTCGGCCACTTCGGTGGACACCCTTATTCTCACACGTCTTGGAAGTGATTCAGTGTGACTTTATTGAAATATGAGTACGTTATTAATTCATTTCATAGTTTTGCATATTGTTTTTAAAAAAATACACTGTACTGTACCCAACAATACATTTTTAAACTAAATTAATTTACTTCATAAACAACCAACATGGGGTTGGCGTAATGCATCAACATTGGTAGTCGCAGAGTGTTATTACAAAACATTGTATACTAATATATTTTAATTATATTTTTAAATCGTTATAAAACCGAACTCATACATCATCCATCCGCTCCTTGAATAAATTACTCAAATTAATTCAATCCCATAAAGCATTATTGCTGTTATCTTTATTATGATTATTATTCGTATTATGATTATTATTCGTATATGTTTGTATTTTCTTCATTAATATGTATTTATACACTTTACTTCATTGCGAACATTAAACAAGTTACCAAAAGGCACCCTCCCCCAACGTATGTTTTTGGATATTACTTTGGATATCACCACTAAGAAAAATTTCTAACCTCGGCTGTCTACCCTTACACTATGCTACTGGCTGACAGATAACGAGTATGTGATTGCAACATTGGCAGAAAAGAATATTTACTTCGGGAGAGAGGTTCGCATTCCTCTCAATCCTTGTTAGACGAAGGGTTTCCAAAACGTCATCACCCTCCCCCACATTTTGCCTGTATTTATGCGACCTACAATTTGTTCGACGTCAGACATGAAAGACGGCATTGGAATGGAATGACATTGGTCGAAGAGCGTAATCATCGCACTAGACGATCTTAAAAATGTTTAAATTTTAAAAATTTTAAAAATTGGAGCCATTTTTGAGAAAATTGAATAAATGTCCCAGGGGCTTCATGTAAGTACACCCAAAATTTAAAGAAATATTATCAAAATATTTGAGTTTGGAAGTCGAGCCAGATCGATGGAGGAATATTCACTTTGGCAAAAATCCGACGAATATTGTAGTTGCTAGAGTTGTTCACAGATGGACCCAGACACACAGGAACGAAGGGACAGACGAACTGACGGGCAGACTGTCTGGCTTAGAGATAGATTAACTGCCAGGCCGACACACAGACTGATAGATTGACAGATAGAGTTAGAGATTACTGTCAGACTGAGATAATTTTATTTTATCGTGTAAATCAGTTGAGAAATCTAGATGGAAAATGTATATTTTATGCAAGTTCATCGTTTTGTAAGTTTCATCTCCCAAGACCAAAAATATTGTATTATATTTTACACATAATATTAGCAATTATGATTATTATATTAGTATTGAATGTCATCATTGATTAGAATTCGAATTACGTAATTGTACAATGTGTAAATGAACAAACGCCAAACGATCCATTCCTGGGCCGTAGGTGACGTATATTTACGAACGCCTCCCGCTTAAAATGGTTAATGAGCAAAAGAAAGGAGGAGGGTAATCTGAAAAAGAGAATTACTATGATTTCATTTAAAAAATATGCAGAGGTCAGATGTGCCTTAAGATGTAGCAGAAAACTCTGCGCCTGGGATCTCAGGCAATGCATCGTCCGTACTAGCGATTGTTGCTCCACTGCCAAATAAAATGTTCAAATATTATCAATATACATTTTCTTTCCACAGACAACAGGACAAATAAGGCATTCAATGACTGAAGATGTCCGCTGAAAAAAATGAGCAATCACATACTTTAACGAATTGACAAAATGTGTGATCAGTCGGCTCGCGATTCACTGTTATTACAATGCGTATCAAATTTCCTCATGTAATGTCAAAATAGTTGTGTAACATCACTTATTATTGAATTAGCTGGCAGATAATGTTTGCGTGTTGCAGTTAACAGATGTAATGTAGAGCTTTTATTGATTTCCAAGCGTTCAGTCCAAAACTGCGTATCGTTTAGCTGCATTGCTGTGTTATTTGGTTATGTCGCCCAATTTTTAAAATGAAAAAGTTTACCGACAAGAGTGCGTTCATTAAAATTACATAGTATATCGTATATGTAACTACAAAACACAAACAGAACAAAAATTGTATATCAACCGGAAGAACGAGTACGAACATTTGTTTACAAATCTGCAGAACATAATACATTTAGATAAAATGGTCCCACGAGTTGTTGACAACAATGCTAACCTAATTGCGAAGTTCATTTGAAATATTTATTGAAATATCTCAGAAAAATATTTTTGTTTTATTTTCTTTGATCTTCACAAATATGTTCGTGTGTTGGTGTTCTTTAAAGTCGGGTTCTTAGTTCATAAATTTACTTGAAAGTTTGCTGCAAGTCAATCAAAAAATATGTATTACGTTGCAAGGCTGTAATGTTACTAAATGATGAATCCCTTGATAGTCAGTTAAAACACAAATTGTCTGTCAACTATTGTTGGAAAAATACTTTCAATTTAAAATGAATTCAGTTGCGCTAACAAAGAGATTTTACAAAAAAGAGAAGATTTTTGCGCCATCTAATTGCTAGTTTTCCCCAGAGAGATGATCGGAAATATCAGTAGTAATGACTTTTTCATGCAGTACTAGGCTGAAATTGTCATTAATGTTATTTGAATTAAATTGGATTAATGTTTTTTCAATTATTTAATTACAACAGCTATTTCCATTCAGGATACCCCTCGTTTGTAGATCTAAAAATGATTTGCCTGGTTGGGTTTTTCTTTTTTGCTTAAATAAATGTATTTCATTCTTATGACTGATATGCATTAAAATACGGTTCCCATCCGTTATCCTGAATATGTTTCGTGTCTTGTTTCCTTTCTCGTATGTGCACAGAGTAATATACGTAGTAGAGAGAAAGTTACGTAATGCTCCGGCAAAAACCTGTAATATTACGACAGAAAAACTCGTATTGTGAGGCCTCGGTACAGAAAAAGCTGATAAATCTTGTTCCCATATGTAGTAAACAACTTGCTATAAAATGTTGTGTAGCCACAATTGTTTAGAAAAACGAAATGTATGAAATTTCTGAAAGAATTATTTTCTCAAAAACCGCTCAAAATAATTTATTTAAATTGTTTCCACGAATAGAATAAAGAACGCTTAAAACAATACCGTATGTCTCATTTTCTCTAAACATTCCGTATTTTCATCCCAAAATTTTAAGATTAAAAAAATTTTAATGTTTTTAAAAGGTTTTTACTTAAAATTATTTCTAAAAACTCCGCTCATTAAGATAGATCATGCGCATTGTTTTTCAAAAAACTACTAGTTTTCGCGTAATTTCTGCTTGAAATTAATGAAGTATACAGGTGTTCAACCAACTAAGAGCCATGGGAAAAATTCGCGCAGAAACGGAATGGATCAAAAGTTTATAAAAAATAATTTATGTTATTGCAATTAAAATTACTATTAATGATCCTAATAGTAATTTGACTTTTACACTATTCTACAATTTGTATTCTCAATGTATTGATGTATTTTCTTTCAAACAATCCGCAAACAATAATAGAATTTAGCTCAATTGTTTTCTCTCTTAAAATTACGATTTAAACGTAATATGAAATTGAAAATTGAAAAAATAATAAATAAACGTAAAAATAAAATTGAAAAAATTGACTACAATAAAGTATTTACAAACTTTTAATACTAAAACTATTGGGCGCTTCCTGAATTTCCACAGAATTTTAACCGCTCAAGATTAAAAGGGAATAATATGTTTTTATCTGAAAACCCGAGGCTTAGGAATGACGTGTGCCTGCAACAACCCTGTTCATGCGGCACCAGCCGCCACCTCTAAGAAGGCTGCTCTACGCCTTCATGATCTGCCCTTTCTTCAGTTTGTGATCAGTCACCTTTGGCTTTGACTTAATGAAACTTAACTCCATGGTTTCATTCACTGGTTCCTAGCTGGGGAGGTTATGAAGGGTGAATGCCAGGGACAGATGGATAATGAAGAATTGATGAATCTAATAGGCTTCGGTCGTCACTACCACATTGTGAAAATACTCCAAGGCGTTGCGTTTCCGCTTGCTTGAAGTCTGATCCAAGCCCATATCTCACTGCGCTTGATATTTTTATCAAATAAAACTGATTAAAGCCCATTCTATGAGAATAGCAGGAGAATATTCGTAATAATATTTTACGAAATAAGTATTGAAACACGACTAATACGAGAATGCGGAATTATCAAACGCGATCCTTAGGAGGAAGTTAATGACCAAACGAATATTGTAATAAGAGACTTTGATATTGTATGTAGAGCAACGCTACATCCACTCTGTAAAAATGTCAATGTATTATAAATTTTGTTTAAAGTTGTCGAGCCTATTCATTTTGCCTGATGTTGATAGTATTGAATAGAGATCGTGGATGATTGCTAGTTCTAGTAATAGTCACTTGTTCTAATAATACATGTAACAATATGTATTATAGTTCTTATAATTCTTATTACAAAACTGATCTCAGTCAAATTAGACTCCAGAAAATCAAAGTGGATAAATAATAATATGCTTTTATGTAATATGACATGCTGTTGATTTTCATTTTATATTTCTGATCATCATGAATTTTCTTCCATTAAATCAAATGTTTTCTGGCGTGGACATTTAGAGTTAAGTATGTAAATATGTTGGTTTTCATAAATCGAGTTATATCATGAACAACACTTTAAGTGTATATCCTATATGTTACAATATTGTCTTTGTAATTTCCTTAGAAATCTCTTAGTGAATACAATACGGCAACATTCAATAGCAGGACGCATTACTACCGTACACAATGTAAGCTATTCACTGGTATTCAGAAACCGCGCATATTATCGTCTCATTACGCATCGGTAACAATAGCAGGGCGAGTAAGTTACCTCCCTCGCTGTTGATGTGTTCGCATGCAAACACCCTAGAGACCAGGCAGCGGCTGTGACGGCGCCAGTGGCTGCGAGAGAAGCCTAAAGGAGTGTGACGCAGATGATAGCGATGTGAACGATGTGCGTGAGGGACAGAGCCAATGCGAATAGCATTTAGAAATGAAAGCTCTCAGCCACAATGTATGGCAACGATGATGCCTACGGCAGCAATAATGATGAACTACTCTAATACAGTAACAGTGAAATAATGTTGCGCAATGCTGCTTTCCAATAATGTTCAAAATTCACATATTGCCTTTCAGGTAAAGCTTCCTGTACTTTTAATTTAATATGGGGCATTAGTCTCAATTTCGCTGAATTAGCCTCAAAAAAAGGTCTGGGGAGAAAGGGTTCCAAATTAAATTTAGAGCAAGGATGTTTCAGAGACAAATCATTAAATAAAACATAATAAATTCACTTTTCTAACCATTCTCTTTTAGAAAATCAGCATGCAAAGAAATACTTTAAAATCTAGACGTTTCCGCAATCGATAGTGGTAAAAATTGAATTGACAGGAAAGAACCATCGACTGCTGGAGCTTTACGTCTAGCAAGCCTCGTCGATGCCTGTTTCCAACGCCAGAATTAGAGCTCAAGGACTGCCATCTCGTCAGCCATGGTGGGGACGCAATGGTTTTAGGCAGAACTGATTAAGTCACAGCAGCTTGGTTCAAACTAACAAAACTCACATGGGGTGACTGTAATACCTGTTACCTGCGTTGCTCGCTTGTTTATAGCAGTCTTATATACCAAACAGTTCTTTTCGCCTTGCAGCCCAGACCATGGCTTTATTCTCTCGTTTCCACATTAAGCCCCCGCTGCTCTGCCCGTCGTCGGTAGAGCCGCTAGACCGAGAGGAGAGAGGGCGAAGGAGGCCTGGCGACCGAGGCGCGATCTATGGCCGTCTCCTGGCGACATTTGCCGGAGGTTCGCGGAACTTGAAGAAGGATGAAACGTGCGACTGTTGGAGGCCAAAGCTATTTTCACGATAAGTCGGAGGTTTTCGGAGAACGTTTTACTACCTTAGGCGAGCAAATAACTGCAACCTCTTTGCTGGTTGCAAAACGCGCAGAGTTAATCACGATTTTTTTCGTGAAATGTGCACACAGTAGAATTATGAAATTTTGCAAATTGCTCCACAGTATTTTCATTTATAAATAAGTGTACAGAAAATAAGTTTATTTAAGAAATGTAAATAAAAGCAATTTTAATTGTCTTTTATATGAACACATTACACATCATGCATTTTAATCGAGCAAATAGTTTCACCTCAACTGCACCATTTTTGTACAAATTTAATTTTTCCCTCTACTACTAACTGTCGATAACTGCATATATTAAGGCATATCACATATTTAAGCGTGTAATGCTGATGAAACAAAATATATACTAAATTTCGCTTTAAGTACTTTTAGTTCATCAACTAACACGTTTAGTGAAAAGCAATACATTTTAGCAATACACCCTCTTACGTATACCGTAACGTAACCTCTTATGTAATACATAACGGCAATCGAAAATACGTGGCATAAAACCAAATATTATTCTAATAATATTTCTCCCTTTTTCTCTTATTGTATCTTTATCTACGTTACCAATTAATTAAAAAAGCAAAGTTAATATCAATTAATTATAAATCCTGGCAACAAAATCGTTCTTAGCAATGATTACATCGATCAGGCTCGTACATGAAAAAAATTAAAGGAAGTATCTTATACTACGTTTTTTACCACAAATTAAAACCTTACGTTGCTATTCATTTAAAATATGATAGAAAGTAAAGATTCATTTATTCTTATAAAGTAATCAACTAATCAGTCAATAGTAAGACCCTCAACGTCATTAGCATGTACGATTTGGGGAGAAGCTTCCAAAACACTACTTAATTAACTACAAACATTACAGAATAAATTCCTTCGACATCCTATTAAATTCACTATGAACTAAAAATACCTCTGCTATCTAAATTTCTATTAAAACTCTCTAACACTTTTTTAAAGAACCTAAGCCAATGCCTAAGGACAAACACCTACGATGTCAATAGAAACATATCATACCCACGTCAGTGGTATAATATTGGAAAGAATTATTGAAATTATGAGAATGCCGTTTGCAGTGGAGCGAGCAGCAGTCGGGAAAGAAATTAGTTCCTCCTGAAAGCGGCCGCAAACCCAATTCCGTAACCCCAAAATCTAGCAAGTGTGCAGAGGTGTATTTTGCTCCCTGCCTCTACATCGCTAGTCTGTCTAGAGATGGATCTCCCTCTAAATTTACCTTCGTCCCATTTTCAGAGAAACACATGCACGGCTTCGCTCGTTGCGAGTTCAGAAGTGCACTTGGGGCGTTGCGGCGCGCCGCAGCTGGGGGCTTCTACTTGTGCTCTGGCGGGGCGTGGGGGGCAATGGAGCCTCCTCCCGCCGGCTCGCGATCGCGCCAGGGATGTGCACGGGCACAAATACGAAAATTGCGCAGCCAGTGCTCTGGTCTTCTCATGGCGTATCTCCTCAGTGCACTATTCTGGTCCTCTCATCTCGAGAAGCGAGGTTTCTCATCGTCACACGGCATCACATACTGAGACATTGTCAGGAAGAAGCACTCTATAATTTTGCCTGATCGGGAATCGAAAGCGAGGTCGCGTCATAACAAGCGAGCACGCTGATCAATAAACTAAACCGTGAGAGCATTTTATATTATAAATGTAAGAAATTCAAAAAATATTAACAGGATTAATTAATAAATTAAAATTATAAATTGAAAGTAATAATAATGTAGTTTCACAATGCAAATACAAAAGAATAGTTTTAAAAAAATACATTTTTCTTTGAATATTTGCCATATATAACGACCTAAGCATCCAAAAATTCGAGATTCGTCATTTCGAAATAAACAATTATGGATTTTGTATTGATATTCTGCACCATGGATTGTTATGTAAAATGACTGCTTTCAATTCTGCAACACATGTAAGAATCATGAATTCCAATACTTCGTTTCCATTTGCTCTCATTAAATGTGATTCATTAAAATATACGGCCACCGACTGCGGTAGTTGATAGGTACTTCTTATGCCTTCCTCAAACAGGAAAAACTGGTTAACATTTAATTATCTTTATTTATTTGATTTATTCAGTCAGGATTGATATTTTTAATACTTTTTAGTAATAGAGTGAGTGGACGTGCATACCGGTTCTGTTAAATTAGATGAGGTTCCCATCAGATGAAAAAGGGCTGCGTTCGGACTGGAGGGGTGGAGTTAGAAAAATGAGCGGACTGAAGCGAGCTATCGCGAGGATTTTATGAGTCGTAACTGTACTCAAAGAGACGCAGAGGATGCTACGAAATTTAATGGCAGCGTCAATTTCCACTGACGCTCTACAGGACAGCGTCGGTATCAACGTCGGAGACAGCCATGACGGCGACGGTGGCAATGACTGGAACCTCCTCCTCGGCAGCGCCTTTCGGTCACCAGGGCGGCCACCACGGCAACCACCACGGCGACGGAGGGGGCTGCGTCGTTGGCGAGCGCTTTGCTTTGGGGCGATTCTATCGTGCGCCTTGGCGGGAAGGGCGAACTCATGAAAGTGCTGTTTTCCGGGAACAGAGCAAGGGAATGGAGCAGATGAGAAACCACCTACGTGATACAGTCAATGAAGCCTTGTAATTATTCACGCGGAGTCGACGAACTTCAGGAAATGTCGAGCATTTAACAATTTCATGAGAGATATTTGTGATCCCGCAAACACCGCGAAACGGAGATATAAAGTGCTCAGTGGAGTGCTCTGGCGGGATGCGTGGAAGCTTCAAGCGGGTCAATCGCCATCTGGAATGGGAAGCGCGGAGTCTGCCCCCCCTCCCTCGGTCGCGACGACGCCCACTTAAGCCGCCACCGTGGCACGACTTCAATGCGCTCTTTACTAGTAGTGCTGAATTTTGCTGTAGGTTGGGAAGTACCCATTGCTACGATGGACGCCGGGCTGTGATGCCCTGCGCGCTCACGACTGTAGACGATCACCGAGCAGACTTCAGTGGAAGTATCGTTGTTGTCGGCGGCCGCAGGAAAGGCATTGGTGACTGTAACGACGACGGCGAAGGTGGAGGCGGTGGCGAAAAAACGACGTCAGGGATTAGATAGTAGGCCAGACGAAGTTGGACATGTTGCGTTGCAAATGGTGTTACAGCAGGTATAACAATATTCAAATCATGCAGCTGTCTAATCGCACAAATATTTAAGCACCGCATTCTTCACCTGAAAGTTGGTCAATAAAAATATAACCACATGTTACCAAGAGAAATACTCATTATAACACACACTTGTTTCGCGGTGGACAAAGGATCATCGTGCAATTCTGTACCCACGTTTGCATAGACAATCACCTTCTCCCCATCCAATCCAATATGCTCTTTTAAATGCATTTCGTCTATTTATAAGCACACTGTTGATATAATAAGAGTACCTTTGGACTCTATATATTTTCCTTCAAGTTTAGTATAGCAGAGAAACATTCACTGCTAAATGGTGGTTCTCAGTTTATTTTCATTCCCACTCCCACTTCAATGAATAATAATACGAGTACCATACTACCCTACTACCGCAGCCGTGCGACAACTCTCGCTTGTTGATCTCCATCCTCTTCTCTACCCTTCCATTTCCATACTAAGAGGGAAAGTTGTTAACAAAACGTCTTTATTTGTTTAAAAAATGTATAAAGTTTGGTAACGTTTAACAGAACGCAAATGAGGAAAATAAATAATTTAAATAGTACGCTGGTAGATGCACCACGAGCATTATTTTTTACCTGTCGCTAAGCGATATTTTCGTAATATATCCTGCCAGAGGCCAGTATCGGTGTGGTAGAACCTCAGAGTAGGCATAGGAAGCTGACCAAATGATCAAACTCCGTGAAAGTTGCCATATCTAAGTATTTTTTCACGTAAAAGGTTTTTATGCTGAGAAAGAGAGGGGAAAAGAGAAAGCGGGAAGAGAGAAAGAGATGAAAAAGGAGAGATAGAGGAAAAATATAGAGGTAAGAGAGAGGCGAAAAAGAGACAGAAGGGAAAAAGAGAGTTGGTAAAAGGAAAAGAGCGAAAATAGTGAAAAAACAGAGGGACAAAAGAAATTGAAAAAAAGACAGAAAGCAAAAGGGAGAGGAAGAAAAGAGAAAAAGCGGGAAAGAAAGAAAAGCGAGAGGAAATAGATCTGTTCAGTAATAAATTAAATTTGCTTGCACATCATCTAGATATTTTATTAACCTGCTCAAAATAGCATTTACAGCACTGATTGTACTAAGAGAATAGTTCTCCTAGTGTCTTGCTAATGCTTCCACTTGCCCAAGATGTAAATTAATTTGTTGAAATTACCAATCACTATTGGAAACGTAAAAGTATTATTTCCCAGCTTTTTCAATGTAATATCATAACTGAACACAGCTGATTTGAAAATTTCACTGAATTACAGCTGATACTGAAAATACTGGTACAAGTAAAACCGAAACTAATCCTAACAAGACACATTCTTCACTCTTCACTGAACGCAATCGCCCATTCAATGCCAAAATTGTTTTTCTTCTTTTTGACGAAGAACATCAAAAAATGTAAGAGCTCTCTTTCCATCGTACTGGTTGATGATTTAGTTTCTGAGCTCTCTTATACGAAATATTGCCCTTCGCAAATTTTCTTGAGCCTTCTGCCTTGTCGTTTGGATTCATGGGCAAAATACTCTGGCGATTGCGTGGGCGTGACTCCTTTCTTGAGTCTCGGCCGTCCCATAGTACACTGTAGTTCCTTTCGTGACTTTTCCTCATCGCATAGGGACTTACAGAGAATTTCACTTCTAAGAAAATAAAGTGCATCGACCTTCACAGAAATAAAAGAAGTAGGATAAACAAGGTATAACAATTACTTCTCTTAAGTGACTATCTCGTAGATCCTTCTTCATTTGGATACACAGCCCTTGCAGAAACGGGAAATAAACTGTTAACTACACGTATAAAAAATAATCTTCATCGGTATCAAGCAACTCTTAATACTTCTAGCTGCCCTTGAAATAATGATGATGCAAATAAACCACGTCAGTCTGCGCAAAACTCGTACACAGAAAGCGTAAATATTCTATGGACGAATCTAAGCCTTCGAAATGTGACATCACAAAGATGGCCACCAGCACCAAGGTCTGAAATATAGGTAGTATCGATAAGCGCACAAACGACAAAAATGTAATTGAATGTACAAGAAGATCTCGTCATGTAGATTACGGTGTGAGGAAAGTTTCTTAGATACCTTTGGCCTCAAAATTTTAGTTTTTAAGGCCCTAGAACCCTTCGTTTCGAGATTATTTAACTGCATAGATTTTGACAATGCTATCGAGCGTTGCGGGTTGCATTTGACGTGAATATTTATATAAGTTTTTTCAACAAATCCTTCTTATTTTAAAAGTCAAAGTGCCATTCGTCACGTCTTGGCATAAAATTGGGCATTTTTATAAACGTGCGAAGAACATTTTCTGAAACAAGGTTCCAAATGTTTCAATTAAAATTTGCACAAAGGGCCATATTTTACTCACCTGTAATATACTTACAGCCATATTTGAATTTTAACATTAGGAGACCAAAGGACTAATAAAATATGAGGCCAGTAAGTAGCGGCTGAAAAGAGGGTGAGACAATCCCGAAAAACTAGTCTATACTAGAGTGATTAGAAACCTAACAAGTGCGAGAAAGTATGTGCCATGCAATAGCGCCGCTAGTTTGTTGATGTTGTTGATTTTGATTACTGCAAAGGGAAGGTGTCGAAATATTCACAATTCGATGCTCCCTCTTGAGACCCGCACGAGCGTGGTTCCGCTTCTTCGCATGGTCGGACCGCGCTTTGGGCCAATTTGGGAGCGCAGCGTCTCAAGCAGGGCTGAGCCGGGCTGAGCAACACTGATAGCTGGGCAGCTGCGGCGCGCGGGGGCGGCGACCGCGACGCCGGCGGCGCCGAAGGTGGAGCGTCGTGTAATCCTCGGGATCGGCGCGTCGCGCAAAACGCGCGGGCGGAACAAAGGCCGCTTAACGGCTCGGCCGGATGAGCCGCGGTGCCCCCCCCCCGCCCCCGCCCCCGCCCCCGCCCCTGGCGCAGCGTAGCGCGCGGCAGGCGCTTATCCCGAGCGCCCGCAGGCGGCCGGCGCCGGTGCCCCGTCCCGCCCCTCCCCGCCCCGCCTCGTCCCCCCGCCCCCCGGTCACGCCTCGTCCTGCCCTGTCCCGCTCCATCCTATCACGCTCAGACCCGTTCCGTCCCGCTCTGACCCGCCCCGCCCCGCCCCGCCCCGCCCCGCCCCGCCCCGCCCCGCCCCACCACGCCCCGTCCCGTCCCGCCCTCACCCGTCCCGCCCCGGCCCGTCCCGGCCCGTCCCCCCCACCCCGGCCTGCTCCGGCCTGTCCCGCCCCGGCCGCCGTGTCCCGCCCCGCCCCGCCCCTCCCCTCCCCTCCCCTCCCCTCCCTTCCCCGTCCTGTCCCGTCCCGTCCCGCTCTGACCCGCCCCGTCCCGCCCCGCAACCCCTACTCCGTCCGTCCGTGCCATGCCACGTCACCCTACGCGGCGCCGCGCGCTCTTACACGTGCCCGGCGCCGCTATGGATGTACGGCCCGGATTGGCCGGCGGGCAACATTTCCCTCGGAGGGGGCCCTGGGCGACGGGATTTATTGGCCGGCTGCGGGAAGGCTCTAGGTACGCACGCGCCCATTGATCGTCCAAAGGTCTCCTTTTTGGGGTATAGTGTGGGTTTCGGTTGCAATGGATCTCTATAAAGTGTTTTGCTGCTGCGTGTGGCGAGGTCGGGTGTCTGAGACGGGGGGGGGGGGGCGACGTATCACCTCGTTGCGAGAGTCCCGAAATGGAAACGGACGGTTGGCCGTTGGCCCTTCCTTAGTACACGTCGTATTTTCCGAAGGATTAGCCGGTGCGGTACTAATTCCATACCCAAACAATCATGAAGCGAGGCGTTGATCCATTGCTTGCGATTCGGAGCCCTGTAGGTGTCAAAGAACAAGCATGGTCTGGAGAGTGTCTATAAAATATCGCCAGGAACATTTAGTGTTACATAATGTAGGAGGAAACTGCCGTGCAATGTTAACCAGCGCAATTATTCTTAGTTTGTTGAAAATATCTAAACGAAATGACAGTCGATGATGGAATAAATCATTTTTAGTCGTCCATCCATTTCTTACACTATATGTTCTGATATGATGGAATTACTCAACATGTGCCTTTTCTTTTCATTTTATTACTGCAAGAATGATTTCACTCCAAAGCAAGAGACATTCTTGTCGAATTTTTGGTGAATCAATGAAGAATGTAAATAAACAAAGCAAATGATGAGTGAAGTTCAGATATTACTCTCTACGAAATCCAAAGTAGATAGGCAAAGCCCGTTAAAATGATTTAAAATGAGCTTCAAAAAACGTAGCGTTCATGATTTTCGAACAAAAAGTCATTAAATGGCAGAACAGATCTACTCAGAATTTACATATGTAAATGCATTTTTCGGTTAATTGTCCGACTTTGCGAACTAATTAATGGTGGACAAGACTAACCCATCCCTTGTCCTAATTTAATTTCCACACGTGGGAAGAAAGGAGACATGAGGCGAATATGTCGTAGTCCCTTCGTCCTACACAGCAAACTGTCTGCGTGAGCTTTTCTTTGTCACACACCTACAGAACTGGGACGACATTAAAAGAGAGCTACAACTCTATTTTTGCTACGATCGGGAATCGAACCCGCAATCACGCGACGGGAAACTAGTACACCGCTCATTATCCATCCTAGAGGCGTCTGCACAGAATATAATGCGTATAAATACCATATTTTCGTATTTTTTCTGTAATTTATTGAAGCATTGCCCGGTGTGGGTATATAAAAACTGAAAATATACTGCTGATAAAGATGATTGGCATTCTGCATCATCAACTAATTGACATCTTTATCAGCACTAATGTTTTTAATAGAAAATCGTAAAGAAACCTGATTTTTTTTCCTTACGCCTAAATTCATCCCAGAAGAATTAGGAAGCATTTGACTGCTATATATAGCAATAAAGTGTAGGCATTTTTCATACAAATGCTATCCAGTATCTAATGAAGAGTCCTTTCCACATCAATGGAAAAATGCAATCAGTAAAAGGCAGAAATTACTGGTTCTCTTCTTTCTGACATATTCCAGGTGAGGATGAGGTATTTAGGAAACCATTCACTTTCTAATTACGAAAGTCCAGTTCGTAAGCTCATTCCATCCGTTCGGAGCACAGCTAGTTTTAATCCTCCCGGAGCCTCTCTTGGGGAGGCAGCAGGGTGGTTCAGTATTCAACCAAAAGTAATACGTCCTTTTCTTGTAATTTTCGTTTGTACTGAATTACATAACGCAATAAAAATAATAATCAAACTTAACAATAGAGTAACATTTTTTAAAATAAAGTCCTAAATCCATGACATCTTCCAATTTATAATGCAGAAGTGCCAACTTCTCTCCTCGAAAATTGTAAATACGCTAATCGAACTCTTACCCCATGCGAACTTTTGCCCATGCTAGTCTAAAAACAAAAAGGTTGTAACGAGCAACATTTGATAACAAAAGTATTTCTCTCCCGTTCAATACAAACTATTTGCATCGATAACTGCAACTACAGATTTAGGTTGAAGATACTTCTGACAAAATAACTAAACCCTCCAATCCCCTCGCATCAAGATGAACGAAAATTCAAGAGAACTTGTGCAAATAGTGAAATTGCATTTACAGTCCAAAACCAAAGTATAGAATCATCTCAGCATTGTTCCATGTTTCAAGAGAAATTTGAATGGATGATGGGTAAATTGATCAATATGTGCGTCATTGACCTTGAAGCTCATTACATACAGTAGCCATGACCCTGAAGCTGATACAATACTTATTGAAACTTGAATTAGAAATACAGTATAATGAATTGAATTCTGGAAATGTTAGGAGTTTCACACATTTTAAAGCTGTAAATACGAGCATCCAAGATCTGTCACAGTGGTCGCCCGCAGACTGCCTCCATAGAATGCAACACGGAAATAGTTGATTATATAATTAAAGAACACAGGAGTGTCACATGGCAGAAAAACTAGAGATAAAGTAACAGTTGAAATTAACGTCAGAGTATAGAATGGTATCAAATGCATTCTCGAGCCAAGAAGAATGCAAAGGCAGTGCAATCTACTGGGAAGTTATGGGTACCGTCTTTTGAGATACAGAGGTGTGCATTCGGGTAGACTTTCTTGAATTTATCGAGTCCATAATATATGTATATATATATATATATATATATATATATATATATATATATATATATATATACATAATCTTCTTTAAGGATTTGTCGGAAATTGTCTCTAATTCACTCCAAATTACTAACTTATTTAATTTTAAAAATGCATACGTGAAAATGTGTATTAGACTGCATTAATACGAAGTCTTCATCTTTAATAATGTATTGTAAGACTTTCAATTTTTTTAATATTTTTAATTTTCCATACTTTCAGATAGATTAATGAAAATCGCCATAATACTGAGCAAACATTGCTATATTGAGCAAAACTGTAAAGATACTTTTTTGAGAAATCTTGCTGTTACTTTCTCAGGTACAGTATATGTGTCAAATATCAATAAATAATAAACTCAATTTCCTTCCGAATACACCTTTCATTCCATCAGGGACCCACAAAGTGTATTTTTCTGTCGAAAAATCGTCAGTGTTTTCCGGAAGTATTACAATTCTTTATGAGGAAGAATGTAATTAACAACAGATTTTTAAATTGAAATTCCAATAAATCCAGGGTTTAACTTTAGGTGAATGTTATATGACGGATAAATCCAGAGTTGGAAAGGGTTTTGTTCTTACTTATAAATGCAAAATGATTGAATTGTTTTATAAGTACAAACATTTTTTCAGGCTTCATCGGTTATTTAATTCCGAGTAAGCTCAACCATGTAATGAAAAGTGACAGAGTGAATGAATGAATAAATGTGATGTGTCCTCCATTTATTTTTAACGTTAAGTGATACGTTTTGTTTAATAATGATAGCGTTCGTCATCAATGTAAAGCACTTGCCAACATTTTACATGCACACTTGCTTACGAGTCATTTGTTCCATTATTTTACCTTTTCGTGTGACCAAATGGCGGCTTGTGGGTAGCTAAATAGTGTTATGTAGACAAACCCCAAACCAGTCTCATGTTGTCAATTATAATGAAATAAGTAGATAACTTTTTCACTGTGACAAATAATTTGTTCATCTACAAGCCTTTAAATTAAAATTGTTGGTTGAAGCAATTTACAACATAAAAAACGATAATCCTCTTTGATGTTGCATAACGCTTAAAATTGATGTATTTTGATCTCTAAGTTTATAAGGTAAAGACGTCAGTTGTTTATTTTCTTTCTGTTAATGGCACAATTATTTGTGATACCGAAACTTATTCTGAAATTAGTACAATACTTTTGTAAAATTTTGTTTTTTCAGTTTCCAAGACAATCGAAGAGCTCAGTTTGGAGTGGAAAACCATGAATCCGGTTATCATGGGCAAAGGACTTCGTATGCCGCAATTCGAAATTGTCAAAATCGAAGCATCTGATTGTCAAGAGTCTTTTCAGATTGGTAAGTATATCCACTGATTTATTTGAAGTGTCTAAAAACATTAAATTACAAACCTTGAAGTACCATGTTAGTGTTACAGTAGTAACGCAGATATCTTTAATTCTCCTTATTCCTTCATAACCCTAAATGTTAAATCTGTTATTTCTGGCCACTCATATAAACTTTCATATTCTGCCGACATGATGCACTAAAGTAACTGTAGAACATGGATTCACACATCTAGCTCTGAAAGTAAAACTAGCATATATGCTGTGTGAAGCTACACTTTTTATGGTAAGAGAATCAAGCGAACTACGAGATTTAAAGTGACCATCCACAAAGGCCGCCCAAGCAACAAAATAGTGACGACAAAGAGCCGAAAGAGGCAACTGGGATTCGTGGGAAAGCCTTACCCCCCTGCTGCTTTCATTAGAGCCGTCCCACTAGAGGCCGCCTTAAAGGTTTGGTCGGTCTCTTTCAATTACACAGTCCGTCCAATAACATAAATACAACCTAGATTTATAAATGAAAGTTGCTGTCTATCGTTACTTTATCGAGCATATCTCTGAAATTTCATGTCAAATTTCAGCTGTCTGCATCAAAATGTCATCTGTCTGCATTCATATGAAAGTTCGTATTATTCTGGCAAACCCAGTGGTTGTTAGTTATGAAACACTAAATGGTTAAAAAACAAAATTGTTCAAAGGATTGTAGAAAATTGGATCTAATGAGGTAGTGGGGTAGTCTTTGAAAATTGAAAAATATATTGTTTTCATAGTTCTAAAAACTATTATTTTTTAGTTTATAATGAAGGCATTTTTCAATCAATGTAGTGCCAGTGTTATTTTTCTTGATATCTGACATTTTTGTATGTTGAGTTTCATTCTAAACCTAGAAAACCCGTTTCATTACTCAGTTACTGTACGCATATCTGCCGCAATTTGTTCATTACGACCTACAATTTTAACACAATACAATACAAAGATATTCTCGCACCATGAGGGTACTGTTGGCGAAGCGAAGAAAGCAAGCGTTGTAATTGCGAAGGTTGACTATTTCCAAATGCATAAGTTTGTGAGATGATGTACTAAATAAACTTAATATTCAGAAATCGTCAGTCACATGTTCTTTTAAAAAACATTTCACTGATTATAATTACAGGGAATGCATTACGTTTCAAGGTAAACATGTAAATATCTTGATTGTCATCAAATCACACAAAATTGAGAGTAAGAATGAGACTATATTATTGGAAATATATAAAAATATAAACTCATAGATTATCTTTCCCCACAAACAACGAAATATATTCTTTTTTATATGAAATGCAAGTACCGTATATTCTCTTTTTCTATCTTGACGATCTGGTAATCCTAAAATTTAAGTGTAAAGTTCTTCAAAAACAATACTTTATACGCACTACGTCAATTGGAGAGATATAATCTGCACACTTCCGTATTTAAATGTTACAGTTATCTTTTAAAGCCATGTTATTAAACGTAAACCTTTGCAAACACGTGTGTAATTATGATGCAAATGACTGCAACCTTTTCACGAAGGAAAACAATATAAATTCATTAAAATCGTGTGAACAGTTGTAACGAGGTTTTCCTTTCAATATGAAAATAATTGAATCGTTCGCCAGATATGCATTACTTTTGAATCTCAAATACTTCGATTAACATTCATCGATTTCAGATAACTCATATGAGCCTAACGCACACAAAGAGGATTTTTCATTATAACACAAAAGGGCCAACCGAAACGTGAAAATTGGCCTGCGGCATTTATTCAAAATGTATAAACATCCACAATCGATAAGAAGGACGGTCGACTCTGAAAGTAGTATTGTATAAAATTTGAAATTAACTGGTTGAAGTTACATTTACTATTTGTGAGTTTTTAGTGAAACTTTTACAATGGCAAGTGACGTAAAATACTGGGAAATATGAAACTTTTCTCACTGACAGCCGTTCCTCATATCAGGTTTGGCGTACCTCACTTTTATGAGAATTTTGTAATAATGAGCTTTACTTAATATTGGCTGGGAAATTGTATTCGTTCAACGCAAAAATTTTCGAAATTCGTACAAAATTTCGTAGCAGATGTAGTGTCTGTCAATGCAAAATTTCAATTAATTTTGAGAGAATTTGACATGATGTAAATATCAGTAATGTCTGGTTCCTTACACATTTCCTTAAATATTTGGACAAAATTTCACTCGCGATTCTCTGTTCGTACTGATGCCTTTGCGTCTAGTCTCTGTTGATGTTTTTCTTTTATTTTGCATTTTAATTAAAAATTTATTGTAAATTTCTCATTATATATTCAGGTTCTTGAATCAGATCTTGCACATTCCCTGACAACTAAGTAATAGTGACATAACACCCCAATGGTCATTGTTACGTAATACTTGTATAATTATCCTGGTAATTATCTCTACAGTTGAAACATGACACGTAGTATGCCCTACACAGTGAACTCAGTCACATTCCTGCTTCTGTTTTTAATTAAATAAAACGTATACATCTTTAACTCGCCATTAGTCGACAGGTGGGCACAGCGTCCACTTTTGATTTCGATTGTTGCATAAAATATTTCATAAAGAATGTACGTCTTATTCTCGCTTCCTAGAAATGCAGTACAGTAAACCCTCGTTAACACGAATCTCAAGGGTCCGAAAGAGTTCATATTAAAATATTCGTCCTAACTGTGGAGTCAAAATTTATTTTTGTAAAACAGTTTTTTCTACACATTAATCATTTACAGTATATAGAGACATACGTACTACTCTCTAAAATATATTGTATTAATATTGAAATTGATATTGAAACACTAGAGTATATTTTGACGTTCTTCTACACCGGCATCAATCCTATGAGTTTGTGACGATAATACAGAAGATGCATACGATAAGTAAATTATTGTACTGTAACGTGAACAACTGTACTCGCAGATCATTTTCTGGTGAAAAATTCGTGATATGGCAGCGTATGATTCCTTGATAGGATATTTGTTACTGACGCGCACGATGGCGCTAGACGTCGTTTAGGCAGCGGGTGTCACGAGATGAGCCACCTTCAGTACGAAGCGCACACGTGTTTCAAGGGCAGTTCCAAATTGGGACTAGGTGTAGCGGTCTAGTGGACATAAAATGTCTATGGGTGGTCTGCATAGACATTTGTATACATGTGAATTAGCTTTGTATGTATCGTCTCGTTTCTTTCTTATTGCAACCCGGCAATGGCTCACAGAGAAAACAAGAAAATAAAGGGCGAAACTTCGAATGTTCGTGATAAAAAAACATAATTACGCACCAGTTTGCAATTCATGCTAATCGAAATTCAGGTTAACCGATAAAACTTCCTATAAGATCATGTACGTCGCTTCCGGGACCGAAGAGTGCGATGATGACACTGCAGTGCCTCTGGCCGGAAGATCAGGGTGCGAGTCCCGACGGTGGCAGGATTTTCGACACTCATCAGATAGCAAGGGCGAGTTCTGTCTCTGCCTGGAGGAGAATTCTAGCGGCCGGCTACTCTGATCGGTAGTTTTCCGTGGTTTCTCCGACCAATACCAGGCGAATGCCGGAGCAGTACCTTACCAAACGCGCAACGGACCGCGCGCAGTCTTTCCTTCCCATTCCTTCCTCGGCGAACCGTTATTTTCTATGGCTTCTGCGTGGAAGAAAACGCAACGCTTACCCTCGATCATCCACTTTAGTAATTTTTCTCCTATTGCATTTTTTAGTTTGTCAACTCTTCAGCTTTGTTTAAAATAAGGGAGCATTCCGTTTGGTTTTGATCTGGATTTCTTTTCTTCAAATTATTCATCTTTCCCCTTTGTGTTTTATGACTGAGAGGCGCCATAAATCCATGATCATTTTTTTATAAACTCGATATTAAAACATTTTCCTTGTCTTCGAAAGAAGTGTATGTGCTGTCCTACTTGCACAGTAGACAATAGTAATTCAATATTGTTCTTTGTTTTGTAAATGATTTTTGATAATGTTAATGACACTTGAATAGCTTCACCCTAAAATCAGACATGATGCTACATTGCTGACGATTCTGAGGTCAAATAAGTTGCTTTTCTCGTTATGATTTTCTTTGGGATCTAAAATTTTATTAATTGTTACTTATTGTCTGAATCCACAGAAATATTGCGAAGACTAACATCACGTTTGTCTTCAGAGGAAGAGAATTAAAACTTCGGCGTTTGCCTATCAGCTGCCACTCGCGCCCTGGTTACCAGCCCACTTTTTTCAATACCCTCTCAATTGAGACTGTTGTTGACTCGTAGCATTGCTTCTGGAGCGAAGAAAATGTCCCCTTCTCATGTTTTCTCGAATGAGGCGCGTATTCTTGAGTTTAGTCATTTTGCTGTCAAGCGCACGAGTAGAGGAGAGCTTTATTGTTTGCTTCAACAAATAATAAAGCTGCACTACTCTTTACACAAGTTTGCCTAAAATAATTGTAAAACGTACATTATGTTCGTGTGGAATTAATTCTTAAATATATAAAATAAATAATACGCATGTTCAATATATTTATTATCTCATGCAACACATAATCGCAAATTTCCTTTATTTTCAAGAATGCATTGGTTGGATGAAGATGAAGATGGAAAGAAATATCTGTCTAGTTATTTGCAGAGACAGTGTACGAGTAGTTCAGTAATTCCGGAACTATGCAGTTCACTGTTAGCAGCTTTCAGCAGATCTGCTAATTCAGTTTTTGCGCAACTTGATATGTTCTTGTTACATTTTTATGTGTAAATACGTTTTTGTGTCGTACTTACAAAACGCATCAAAACCTAGGAACGAAAAGCCACTCTTGTTTCTTAACGTCCGTTAACAGTCCACAATCCGTTAAGAACAATCGAAACAAATGAACTGTAGCTAAAAAAAGGCGCATAAGTAGTACTGCTATTTAAAGAAAAGGTATTTCATATTTACATTATTTTTTTCTTATAAATAAATATTACGAGAAGTATTGGATAGCTCACTGCCGATATTAAAAATAACTAAGTTGGATTATTATAAATACGACAATCAGAAACTTCAACCGCGTCGATTATTTGCTGAATTTACGTTAATAACTCATTGACGTTAATAACTATTTTAGAACCGTAAAAAATGGCGGGAATTATCATTTTTTGAACAGCACCTTCATCAAATTAATCAATTCAGCGGTAATGTAGTAGATTTCAAATCTGAAGTTTAGGATTGTATGTACAGGGATAGGGAATTTCGATGTGTAAAATATTTTTTTCGCGATTCCTTTCACAAAGCGCGATTTATTTAAGAGCTCATCATTATCTGATCAGAAACAATTAGCGACTCTGTAACTAACTCGTGAAACCACTATTTACTTATTTCTCGTCATCTATGGGAGTTGTGGTTTTTACCATTGAAATGGACGTCAGCCAGTCTATGTACTGACCATATGTTGTAAATTGAAAGTTCATGGATATTGTGAACAGTACCTACTGAAAAGGTAATGAACGACTTGCCTTGCGCTTCTAGTTTGTCCACTAAACAGGCGTCAATAAGTAGACTTTCTCGATCGCGCGGAGAGACGTTCCACTTGAAGCACGACGTTCTCGTTGCAGGTAACTACAGCTGCCTTGTGGCGGAGTTCTGGCTGAGCCGGTCCGTGGGCTTCCACCTGGTGCAGAGCTACCTGCCCACCATCCTCATCGTGGTGATTTCGTGGGTGTCCTTCTGGATGGACGTGGACTCGGTGCCGGGGCGCACCACGCTGGGCGTCACCACGCTGCTGGCGGTGTCCTCGCAGTCATCGGGTGAGCATACTTCTCGCTCCCCACTCCTCCCCTCCCCTCCCCTTTTATAAGGTACCTGCGGTGAAGTCCACGCACGGGTACAGTTCGTGAGTGAGTAAAAGAAATTTAGGCTGGAGAAACATTACTCGAGACGCATATCAATCCTTTTTGGTTGGAACTTTCCTGATAATTAGCAAACATCGGAAGAAATTCCTCATTCTCCTCATAAGTCAGTTTTACGTTGGCTGCATTTCATTGTTATGAGTACATAAACCAAAAATATTTTCGTTTCTCTGGCCTGAAGGAGTAATCGAAGACAAAAGGAGACTGAAAAAATGCTTTTTATTGTACATTTTTTTATGTCGACACTGCTAAAACTTTGATTTATTGTTATTACGTATAATGAAATAGATTGAAGAGACAAATTCTACTCTCAAACACGATGCAATGATTTCAGCTGCATAATTATTAATTAAAAGAAAGTTGTTTTTTTCTTACCACAATACAAAAATATAAAATTCAAAAATTATTGGTCGACAAAATAATGAGGCGATTACAAAATTGTGTCACTTTGTTCAAATACTTTCATTAGTGGGTTCCTTTTTTACTCATCTTAGACTAATTGTGAAGTTTCTATTAATACAGTGCATTTTTTTGCATTTTTGCATAAAAACAGTGCATTTTGAAAGAGCACTAGTTCAGTTTATAAAACGGAAGGTTGAATTCCCTGCTTGAGTCATTAGGAATATAAATTATATGCGTTTTAAATTACATTCTCTTTCTCAGGTGTGGTGATATATTGTTTTCCCACAGGAATTCAAAGCGGACTGCCTCAAGTAAGCTATGTGAAGGCGATTGACGTTTGGATGGGTACCTGTACAGGTAAGCGTGAATTTGTACTACTCGTTATGAGTGTATTTTCTTTTGGTTTCACTATACGCGTTACGATTTGAATGTATTGATTTTTAATAATAAAAATAAGTCAGATAATGTAAAAAACGAAAAGTTAGAATATTCTTATGCAGTACAAGTTGTAGCAATTCTTAATATGTTGTTTACATTTCAAAACGAAACAAATCTTCGTCCTTTGACACTTAAGCAGAAATATCAAATGTTTTATTCTTTTTATTTCAGCCTTCGTATTCTGCGCCTTATTGGAATTCACATTCGTCAATTACATGTGGCGAAAAGTGCCCGACGTCTCTCAGAAAAAAAATTTGGAAGTCGTCAACGGGAAGTCAGTAACGCGTAACTCCGAAGAAGAGGGCGCCTGCGTCGACAACATGGTATGGCATACTTGTGTTGCAGTCCATTCCCCTCAGTATATATTTCCCAATGAACGTTATCACTCTTTGGGATTATCAGTTAAAAAATTATTTTCCTCGACATCATATCATTCATCACCGCAGACCCGGAGAGCCGAGGTCGCTGAGGCATCTCGGATGGGAGGATCGCGGGTTCGACCGCCGCCTCGGGCGTGGTTGTGTGTGTGTCTGTATGTTTGTGATTGTTCTTTCGCCCTTCACCATCATCATCTCATATTTCATCAAAACCGTAAGGTGTAAAAATGGATTCGGCATAAAAGTCATTTCCGCCTCCCCCCCCCCAAAAAAAGGTCAAATTAAATTATTCACCACCCGAATACTCCTATGAGTGGGATGTTCTAGCCTACAAGAAAAAGGACAGTACCCTGGAAAAACGTAAGTATGCTGACGCCCAAAATCTTAATAGAAACTAGAGCTATCCACTCCATTAAATTTAATTGTAAAAGAAATTATAGCGGCAAAATATACATAATGTGTGGTTGAATTATAAAGAGAGAGATTTTGTCAGGAAGAAATTACGAGTTGTGATCAAACCCGGGCAAGAATATGGATTGTAAGATTTTATAAAAGATAAGTTTTTAATTACCGCAATGGAAGGCCCAAATCTCTCTTTCTCTCTCTCTCTCTCCCCCTTTCTCTCTCTTTCTCTCTCTCCCTTTCTCTCTCTTTCTCTCTCTCCCTTTCTCTCTCTTTCTCTCTTTCTCTTTCTTTCTCCCTCTCTTTCTCTCTTTTTCTCTGTCTTTCTCTCTCTTTCTCTCTCTCTTTCTCTCCCTCTTTGTCTTTCTCTCTCTCTCTTTCTCTCCCTCTCTCTCTCCCTTTCTCTCTCCCTTTCTCTCTCCCTTTCTCTCTTCCTTTCTCTCTCCCTTTCTCTCTCTCTTTCTCTCTCTTTCTCTCCCTTTCTCTCTTTTTCTCTCTCTTTCTCTCTCTCCTCTTGCAGTAGCTTGTGAGGCCGAGGGTCAAGTTTGCACGCGATGTGTTCTTAAGGTTTCTAGCGATTCCTTTGGCTAGTGATGCCAGTGCCTGTACGGTGAAAAATCTCCAAGAACATCTCTAAGTTAGATCATTTCTGTGTAGTTTCCCCTTTTTTCTCTTTTGCGGTTTTGACACATGGTGACTATCACAAGTGTTCATCAAACTGTTTTGGCGATTATAAAACAAATGTCTTCGAAGTGTCTCTTCATTTTAAAAAATGGCTTTTCAGGCAGATAAAAGATCTAAATAGTTCAAGGCATAGTCAACCTGGTCGAAAATGACGTGCGCAGCCCTTAAACTCTTACGCTTACTCCGGATGTGCAGTGGAAATAAATTGCTTCGAAACAAAGGAGCATTCGAACAAAACAAAATTTCATTAACTGCAAATTAGACGTTTGCTACCCTATGATAATATAGCGATGTTACGCAGACATTTTTACGGTTGCATTATTACAATCGAAATGGTTGTAAATGTCAGGTACTTCCCGCATCGTCCGGCATCATCAGAAACAGTCATGACAATTGCGCATCGTCATTTATCCGTCCATTTCTGTGTCTCCTGCAATGTACAAACTGATAAAAGGTAACCCATTCAATTTTACGAATATTTTTTTTTTCACAAGATAAGAGTAATACTTGTAGACTTGAGCAGAATAAAAAAAATGAACATGGCAATTTGACGTCCCTTCTTTGTGTATCTCCCGTAGCATATCACAACAGAATCAAACATTTCAAAAATTTAAAAAATGCAGTTTTTTTTCAACATTCTGTTTTTGAAAATAATATTCGATGTAATAAGTAATAAAAATAACTTTTCCAATAAGCAATAAAAAATAAGGATGATCATTTTCGTACAAGATATGATAAAGAAAAGAAAATGACATCAAAGCATATATTTTTGTCGGTCTCAGAATCCACAAATTTATAGAAAATGGTTGCGTGTTCTAAAGGGTAAATAAACTTCCGAGTCAGTTGATTTAATATGCTTCGTCATTACACGACAGTGTAGTGGAAGACAGTGGTGTAGCGAGACTCGCACATTTGGGGATAACTCAGAATTTCCTACCATTAAGCACGTGTATTAATACGAGTATATTGTGCTAGAGAACATCCTCTAAGCCCCGAAAATTGCTCGTGCCAAGAAGACTGAAATGTTTTGAAAATGCTTTCTCCAAAAAATGTTAAGTTGCGAACTGGGACGTTTGTTCTTTAGCCATGAATATTGTTTATGCGATACTAACTGGTGACGACCGAGAGGTGAGTGAATGCTGACATGAGTGTTCAGCTTGATACACCTGGTCGCCCGGTGGGTTAAGGTTCTCATGGCCTCAGGGTCGCGCGGAATCAGGATTGTCGTGATCCATAATTCACAAAATTTATTTGTTCATGGATTTTATACGAAAAAATATTTTCACTTTCTCATGTAGTACACGGAAAGTATAGTAATGCTCCTGAGATAACAGAGATTTTTCGTCAGAAAAATTCTCGTGGAGGTTCCTGATACCAAACAATGTATAATTGTTCCTATATGTAGCAAATAACTTCATCTAATAATCTCCAATCTCCGGGTTCGGATGTCGCCTAGGGACTGGGTGGAGTAGGTGTTGCTAGTAAACCTACACTAGTAAGTGCCAAGAAGCCCTCCTGTAATGGGTTCGCAACCGTATGTATAGCCGCCCGTAATGGATTTGCCGTTGCGTGGCCGACAAGTCCATTATCTCACCTTCACACGGTGGCCCCCGCTAATGCATCTCTGGGCAGCTTGAGAAGCAGTCGAAAGGGGTGGGTGAATGGCGAGTCTGCGGCGCCTTACAACGGGAGTACCTAGTTAAGGGAATGAAAGAAAATTACGGGTACATCACTATAAACAGTCCTATGTAGCTTCTGCCTCGGGAACCCCTCGTCGCGAGGAAGGGGGCGGGGTTCTGCCGCCTTCGACCCCGTCGTGCTCCTGGGGGCGACGTGCAGCGGACACTATGGGCGAAGCCTCGCGCGCGGGAGCGCATGGTGGCACACCCCATGGACAACAGGCCACCGGACATGGCGACCACGGCTTGAAACGGTGCATGGTCAGAATTCCCTTCGAGGCGAGACACCGCGCAGCCTATAGCCAGAAAGAGGGTTGTGGCTCTGTGGCCATCGATTTGAATTACATGGTTCGGCATCATGATGCTATTCATTGTGGGCTCCTAATTTTTTGTACTCCAAATGCAGCGAGAACTACAAAGGGAAGCTATCGGTTATGAATCATTTCCCGAAGAGACCGGTTCCGAAAGCATCTAAAAGAGACTTTATATGTGAGTTATGCTCCGTCAAGCTTGGAACCAAATCAGGGCTCTCCCAACATTTGCGCCACGCTCATCCGGACGCTGCAAGTTAAGTTACG
This sequence comes from Gryllus longicercus, assembly GCA_038098605.1. Classification (NCBI taxonomy): domain Eukaryota; kingdom Metazoa; phylum Arthropoda; class Insecta; order Orthoptera; family Gryllidae; genus Gryllus; species Gryllus longicercus. Next base: position 1,446,982 of record JAZDUA010000096.1, read on the forward strand.
GCTGCCCAGGCGCAGCATAGTGGCGTGACTGCAGTGCCTACAGCAGGGAAAGTCTTCTCGGCGAATGACACTATCAAAACTGCTGCATTGGAGAAAGAGCGACCAGAGACGTCGAACAGGAGTTTGGCTGTTCTGTTCGGTGGACCACCCGACAGGTGGGCGTGAAAAGACAAGAGGCTACTTTTCGAAGATATTTAGCTGCCATCGGAGATGAAGCTACTGTGACTGCAGAATCATCATCGTCCCCATCTGAAGATCGGTGCTTCGAAAATTCAGCTAGAGCTTCTACTAGAACTGCTGCTAGGACCTCGCCCCCGAGGTTCTTTGGACCGCCGACGACTCCAGTGAGCCAGATCCCTATTCTGATTTCTTCTTCCCCAAGAATCGAAGGCCTAACCTTAAAACAGGAAGAAAGCCGGTAATCCCCTATTCTGGCACATATCCAAAGGGGATATAAACGTCTTTGCAAGTAGATATAAGCAAACCGTCTGGTACCGATTCCCTCCCAAGATCTCAGTCGATAGGCCGTGGCCGTGAGGGACTTACAGTGATAGGCATTGCCTCCCCGAAAGCGGGTAGGGCGCGATCCCGTAATGTGATCCGTCGTCGCTGGTCGGATAGGGCGGGACTAAACTTTTCTGTTCTCGGCTGCTATGACGCTTGGAGACATAGCTTCTGAAATTTTCCTTAACAGGGCCACACTGGAAGCTACAGAACAGAAAAAATTTCCACTTGGCGAGGAACCTCGTTACTTCTCAAACTAATGTAAATCAAGAGCTTGTTGAGGTTGGAAATGAACTCAAAATAAATATTCAATCCAAGGACCAAATTGGACGAGACCTATGCCAAGTTAGTGGAGATTTTGGGCTGCTCCTCTGTTCCCACCACCAGTCCTAAAAAGAGCCCTTGGACATGAAAGCAAACGTTCTATAATTTGTTTAGGAAGCGCTACTTATATGCTCGGGTGCAGGCCCTTTTTTAAGAATGATCCAGCGTTATTGGGTAAGTGCATTAGAACGGGAATTTGGCTGTACTAGTGTCTACCAACAGTCCCTTAACGGGATGGGGTTAATGACCTGTACAAATCCATTTGGAGATCTACACCCCCGATTCAGCTTTCCGAATTCTGGAGATATGGACATTTCGCCCTGAGGAAAGTCGCAGAATGGCGGCCGAAACGTTGGCACCTGTGCTAAGTAGCTAATGAACGATGCCATTGATATTACGTTAACCTAATCATTTGGTCTCTCAATTCAAATTCAAACCTTAAATGGAATAGCCATATACAGAAAGTTAAATTCATTATTTTACGTCTTCGGAATCCTTTCAAATTCAGTCAGCCTTGAAGCACATACTTCTCGAATGTTCATCGTTCATCCCGCCGGAGATACGGGATAGTAGTCTGGGTAAACATGCCCTACGGCTCCCAGACCTTTACATGTCAGATAATAATTGTAAGTATAATAAGCAAATCACACGTCATTCTTGTAGGCCCCTCTTTATTAAGTTAAGGCACCACTGCTTTGCATCTTGATTTACGAATCAGTAGTATTTATCAAAAATGACTTACTCAAGGATGGGGATATATTTTCAGCCAACACAGATATCTGCCGGTATTACACTTGACATAGTAATAATGTTTATCAGATGTCAGTATCAACAGCTCACTATGAAAAAGCACATACATATACATTATTTTACAACACGTTACTAGATGACATTAAACGAATAAGAATGATACACAAGCGTAAGTGCCAAATAAAATAGTTTATATTTCGTAACCATTTCTATATAATTAAAGGCTCTACTAAGCATTAAAGGGGAAAATAATACTGATATTAACAATGATACAATGGTGTGGCCATTAGAAAGGACGAATTATGAAAATCTCCCCCAAAAGCGCTACAACTGGACGCCAGCACGACGTAAGAAAGGAGGTCGCGCAAGTGTGAAATGGAAGGATGGAGAAGAACGCGCATTGAAAGGACGAGATATGATTCAGGACTCTTTAAAAAATGGCGACAAGGGAGTGAATATTTTCTTACTAATTCTTACCAAAGAAACTTTCGTTGGTACCTATATTCTCAGTTCAATTAAATGTGTACATGACTTAGGAATGAGATCCTCGAGCTCAAGAAACGTGAACAGATTGCACTGCTTCCCATAGTACGTCACAAAGTTTTTAACTGTTTTATGACATTAAATAAATAAAGAAGAGACATCATCAAGGAACTATTGTGCAGTAACGAAGCTTTCTCAGCAAAATGACGTTAGAATCCTTTGTTCATCTAATTGAGGAGAATACAGTTGTGGTGTATGTGTGTGTGTGTGTGTGTGTGTGCGATAGTGGGGGTGGGTGGGGGTGTTTCACTTTAAATGATTCACTCTGTACTTTCATAATCATTCTATTGGCATTCCCTGGCTAATGTCCATGATATTGATTTAAAATGATTTTTGTTTTCCTTATTGCAATCATGGCAAACATTGAATCAATACTGTAAGTGCATCATTAAGAGGTCGAAAAGCAATTGAAGTCTTTTGGGGCCGAATACGAGAGAAGTCCCAATATCAAGAGAGAGATACTAGTTATTTACGATATTAGTGTCGTAAAGCATCTGATTACAATAAGAGTTTGGTAACCAATTGAGTATTGTAATCAGATGTTACGACCCGAATATCGTATGTTTTATCCACTTTGTAAAAATTTGTTAGAGTTAATGTGAAATTTAGTCCTGCGCCTTCAATTAGTATTCGCGTTTTTCTCTCCCATAAGTGACGTCACTGTTCTCAACAAGGAGAACAAGTAAAACACACTTGGTGTATACTTTTCGACTTGAGTGAATATAGTTCGGATTTGGAAATAGAAATGGCAGCAACTGCTGCTTTAGAAACATTGTTGCCCAACAAATCAAGAAAGAAATACGAGCGTGAGTATTTAATTTTTCAAGATTGGTGAGGGAATAAACGTTCATTCCATATCGGAAAAAGTTCTGGTATCTGGCAAGTCAAAGAAGGATAAACCAAGTAGTCTTTGGTCCCATTACTCCATGTTAAAGAGTACATCATAATTTAATGACAAAATTGATATCAAATGTAAACGTAAGCACCCTGGGCTCGGGCTCATGTGTTCTTGGCTGTCCGGGTGAACCCGCGTCGTTGGCTGAGAGGCCGGCGCTTCACCCGCCATGTCGCAGGCTTCCTCAGGGCAGTAACACTTTGGTGCTCCGCGTCTGGTGTTGTATACACCGGACAGCGAAGAAAACATAGGTATCAGTAGGTTCTCTTAGTTATTAGTGTTTTTTAAAGGGAAAAGTGTAAGATACAAGACAAGGAAGTCCAAAATATTTTCAAAAGAAGAATGGCAAAGTACGCTATTACTTTACCGCCTGAGTGTGGTAATGAAGTACATTACCACACTAGAGCGGTGAAATACTTCTTTACGAAACTGATTATAATGGCTTAATGTTTGACTTCACCTAACAAAAGTGGATAAATATTTTGAAAGTAGTAGAATTTAGTAGAATGTACTCCTGTAGCTTCCCTTAAAGCCTGGGTAAGTACTGTGGTATAAAAATAGCATTTATAAACAACAATGCTATTTTTAAATGTATGTAGGTATTTTAAAGAAGAAAATTGAAACATTGTTGAAGGAAGTAATTGTCCAGTTATGGTTTGGTAAAAATGATAAATTCCTCGTATTTCTAACAATCAAATTGTATTTATTTATTAAACAAATTCTTTATTTTATGATATTGCGTTTCAGAGCTTGGTTGGCTCCATCATCAGACGAATTCCAAACATAATGGTGAACTAGAACAGTTGATCTTACATTAAAGACATATTTTTTGCAATTCATCTAATGAAGATGCCAACCAAACTCTCAAACGTCATGTGATGAAATAAAGATGTTTCTAAGTAAACAAACGAGTACAACTTGATGGACGAGGAACATATACGTTTTGCTGAAAGTGGTTGGTGAGGAAGGGTGGCTGATGTGGCGATGGCCCTGGGCCGTTGGACTTGTTGCAGCCGAAGGGTGGCGCGGAGGCGGCGGCGGTGGGCGTGGGCGTGGGCGTGGGCGTGGTGGCGGGCGCGGGCGCGGGGGCGGCGGCGTGCTGCGAGAAGGCCCGCAAGGAGCACCCTCCCAGCAACAAGCTGCGCGCCCGCCGCATCGACGAGCTGTCGCGCCTGCTCTTCCCGCTCGCCTTCGCCATCTTCAACTTCCTCTACTGGACCTACTACCTCTCCTAACCGCGCCCCCGCCACGCGACAGGCCGGCGCTGGGCGCGAGGGGTGTGCACACACGACTTCGGACCACTCGCGAGGGCCTCCGCGCCCGATAAAGTCAACTCGACCAATTTCCGATTCATCGTCTGGCGGTGAATTGCATTTGTATGGGAACGCTTTATTTACTCTACGGCAAACAAGGCATCTATCAGAAAATACGATGGCTAGCTTGGGTTCCTATTGATGCGCTACATACATATTTTTCCAATAACACCTCTTTTGTTTATATTGTTAATAATATTGATGAATTGAGTGTTAAAATAGAGGTTCACTTTCCTTCTTTATAGTCCGATAAATAAATATCATGGAAACGAATTCATTAATGAGTGCAAAACCAATTGTTCACGATGGGATTTTTTTAAGTACTTATCATCGTAAAGTACTACGAGTTTGTTGCACAATCATATCTACTGGCAAGACTGTTCTTAACAACATTCGTGTACGTGTTGCTCGGCAATCTTACTTGCCACGCGTTAAAATCATTCATTCGAGCGAGAAAGTCGAGTTGCGGTAGTTCGAAAATCCTAAAAGTCGGTTTGCATACCTCTGGTTTGTGCATGGGTGAAAAGACATTGTGAACGATTTACTATATAGAAAGACCGTTCTGCACCTCTTAGAAAATAACACCCAACGCCTCTAAATTATGTATGTATGTACATACTATATATACACATTCGTCTCCAAAAAAGCATGTACAAAATCACCCGAACGTGTTGTGCACAGAAATGGGCCAGGCTTGAGTAAAGTAGTAGGTTACTGCTTCAGACTGAAATGGGTCGAATATGGAAGTCACCACAGTTATGAGATGACTTCTAATGGAGGTGCCAGATGAAAAGAGGAAACCCTAAACGAAAATGGAACATCATTATTGACACAATTTGTACGACAGCATGACATGACACTAGAAATCTATTTGGTTGTATTTTCTACAATGCCTATTACTCAAATTACCGTCTGTGTCAAAGAATATCGTACCAACATAAAATTATTTTGATTCTTAAATTTTCTAATCTAGCTGTCGTTCAAATCAGAAAATTTTACATTCTTTTTGAGGGTGCTTTCCTCTCTTCTGACAAAAAAGGCTTCGTCGCGAAGTCAAATGTAGGCATGACAAGTCAGACACGTAGTCGAGCAAGTGGACATGCTGCCCAGCAACGAGATACCATTCCAATCTAGCTCAGAAAAATTGTTAAAATTTTAAAATAAAAATACTAAAATATTTCTTAATACCTGTCAAAAACAATTATGAAATTGTGAAATACCATTCCCACTCTCATTTTCAAAACCATTAGTTTACCATTAGTTTACCACTAGTTTGCCTGGTGAATGACATGCACGAAATGCCTCTGAAACCAATATTTAGGGTTCTTATTGATACTTGTCATGTAAAAGAATTCTGGTATGTTCTCTACCACTAATGTATCATTCTTTGTATGTTTTTATGGCAATCCAATTGATATTAGATGTATTGTTACATTACTTTCAAGGAGTAAGTTTCATCCAAATGTAGGTACTAAAATTATGAGAAACTGTCCTCAGAAAGAGAAAGTTATTCTGAATATACAGAATCAAATAAATGGTGAAATATTGAAGAATAACTAGTATTCACTCAAATATGTTTTAAAGCTTGATGGACACTTACCTCATACATTGAATTACTTTTTGGATATGCCATGTGCATTGTAGCACCCTCATAAGATCCAAAAGTAGCCGGAAGTTATTGTTTATAAATTGTATCAACAAACTATTATTGCTAAATTATTATACTGCGAGAGCTCTGTCATTTGACAGTCACCTACACTTAATTGCTCATTACTTCTAAAATATAATGTTTATGAACATCAAGTTCATTTCACGTTTTTATTTAATTTAATCAAACTAGCAATGATATTATCCAGAAAATTTCACATCTCTTTAATATTAATTGTGTTCAAACAAAACATAAACACGATACATTTTGAAAAGAATAGTTATACCAACAAATATTTTCGTTAAATCAACTTCTGTTTTATATTGTCATTTTTATATTATGCACTGTCTTAGGGACCAGAAATATCTGTAAAATTTCTCTTTGATGAAAATCTGCATTAATGGAACATTTATTTATATATCTCAAATAATTTCAGAAACATTAATGACATTAGTATATAAAAAGTAGTTTTATCTGTATCACTAAGTTATGATTCTCTGTAAAAAGTCTTGATCAAGAAAAACAATTTTCATACCTGTACACTGTGTTGTATGTCCATGAATGTACCATCTCAAAAGGGATCAAGGATCTTTAATGAATTTATTACGTGCAGAGGAAACTTTTTCAAACTCTTCTCACAAAATGTAGCCTAAGAAATCCTTTAAAATCCATCCTTTTAATCATCAAAATCAAAATCTTGTACTGTAAAATGTTGCACCATGTAAACGCAACTGAAGAAAAATTCTGAATGTGAATATGAACAAAATAACTTCTTGTTAAAACCGATTATTCGTTGATGAAAGGAAAACAATTCCATTTCAAATAATACTTGAACTGAGTAGGCCTATACAAGTTTGAGAGAAAAAACGTCAGTACTGGCTCCAGTTGAAGTATTTAAGAAAACTGTTATCTCATTCACAAATATTTAACTCCAAATTTATGCAACACTATTGTTCTCTGAGCTAGAAACGTAGAATGATCATGCAGCATTTCCACTTCCTATTCACAGTTCCCTATGTCCATTCCTTGACAAGCGTGCTAACAGACCCTTCTAATTGTACTTCCAGAGAAATATTTTCATATATCTTCCTCCAGCCCCTACACTGACCAATGTACTATCATTCTTTAAACAAATTATTGAAAAAAATTGTAATCTATTCCACAACTGGATAATGACGTTTTAAATGTGAAATCAAGATGACATGTCCTTTCAGCTTCATTGCAAAGAAAGATGTGTAAATATTGTGTAGAGAGGATGTAGTAAATTTGTGGCTAAGTTAGCCACTAAAGACATTTATTGATTTCATAATCACAATAACCAGATACTCACAGAAAAATTCTATGTTCAATGTTAAAAGTAATGTTATTGTATAAAAATGTTCATTTATGATAGAAGTGTTATATTCCCTCATTGTGTAATAAATATCTTATTTGTCAAAGTATATTTTGGAGCTACTATTTTATGTCATTGTGTTGCTCCCATTTACATATTCCAGAATCTAAAATGAATATAGTCTATTGTACTAGTATACACTTTGCTACAATGATGATAATAACTAATTTTAATTTGAAAGTGAAGGTTTTACACAGTTAAATTAAAATCAGCAATTCAATTGCAAAGAAAACTTCCAGAATCATTACTTTATAATATCACATAAAGTAAATGAAATATTATTGAAACTCACATGACGTTAATTCATTGTATGAAATGTAAAAAAATGTAAATGAATTCATTCAGTCATGTAGAGTATGATACTCATACAAGACTTGTGCTTAAAAGATCTTTAAGAAGTGTTTTTGATGATTTTACACAAATATTGTGATTGTTTTCCTTGAAAACCTATATAGATGAACATGTGGCAGTATATTTGTGACTTCACACAATAACACTTTTCCACCACATTCTTTTAACACAAAAACACACATTAGTTAAGGTGTGAAACACTTGTTTTGGACTCCCAAACTTTCTAAAAAAAAATGTCAAAGTGATTTTCATACAGATTGAATAAGTTGAGAAAGGAAACATAAAATAGTTATTATTGTGTCATGAAACTTTCATTGTGACTTTCATTTTATGAATATGAATGTATAATTTTCTGTCAGATGTGGAAACTATTTCTATGCCAAAATATGTTACTTGACCCAGCATTCAAGAAACATTTCTCTGTTCAAATTATATTATCAATGCAAAAGTTAAGAAGAAATGTTTCTGCTCAGTTTAAAAAAAATTCTATTACTGTGAATTTTGTAATGGAAAAATATTACAATTGTTTTTTAACACTTGATTTTTTATATTGGTATAAAATATAGGTTTCCTTTTTGTAGTATTTCACTTAAACATGAGTGATGTTCACATGATGGGTCAAGCATATCCATTTTAATTGTAACATCCCTTACCACTTATAGAAAAATAAATATATTGAAACCATTATTCATTCAATATTTCCTGAGAGTCATTCTTAATGAATCTTATTTATGTATATAGATATTTCATTGTACCCCTGATTTTCTATTAATTTGAGTGGTGAGGAAACCAAGATTTCTCTTTGTGTTGTATGTGGGGGAGAAGTAGTGTCCAGTGACCTTGAGATTTCCTTATATGGAATGTTTCTTTAGAGCTGAAGATAAAATTAATTAACAGCGGTACTTTCAAAGTTCATCCCATGTTTCATACAGCCCGTCGATCGAAATCTGACAAGCATTATTTTCAGGGCATTCTTCGTCTTAACACGCTTCCTGCACGCCAACAGGAAATACACACTCCTAAAATATTGGGAACACCATATTCATGAAATCCCGCCCTCTCGCGCTTAACGGAAATACTCCTTTAGAATAGGATGCAATCAATGAATTCAGTTCAATAATTTGGTATTTTTCTTCTCCTGTTTGTTCTTCGGTTGGGGCTGTCGTTGCTCATTTTGCCGTGAGGGGGGAGGGGGAGGGTGCTTAGTTGCCGGTCTCGTACTATAAGCGTTTCCATCAGCGCGGGGGCTCTGTTGGCGCCGTGGTGCAGCTGCCGCTGGGGCTGCGGCGGCCGTGCTTGCGGCTGTTCAGGAAGGAGGGGAGGGGGAGAGCTGGTGTTGGGTGGGTGGCTCCGGCTTGATGCTCTCCTTTGCAGTATTATTGCAGGTGGGGGGAGGGGAGGGGTGGTGGGATGCTAGACTGGCTGCCACCTGCTTGGGGTCTGGGCGGTGCGGTATAGGCGCGTCTTGTCTTCTAGATGCAAGCGCATGTTGTTGGTCCTGACCGTCTTCTTTTTCAGCTTCTGATGCCGTTGTTCTCGAGCGCGTTGCCTTCGTTCACGTCGTAGAAGACATTAAAAATGGCGGAAAATATCATAATCTTGACACAGAAAAGTCCTGACGAACGCGGGTGAGTGCGTTCGTCCCACACGCCCCCGCAACAAGAGAGCGTCTGCAGAGGACCGGGTGAGCGAGCGCGGGGCGATTGGAAAAGGGCGCGCCTTCAGCCCGCAATACTGCTGCGCGCTATGTCCGCGGCGCGGCGCAGGCCAATGACGTGGGAGCAGTCACCCCTACACCGAGGGCGAATGCATACAAGGGCGAGCCCCGATCGCTGATCCAGCAGCAACTTCGCCGTGATTAAGGTAGGAGTTATTGGTCGTCAGAGAGACGCCTAGATCGCGAACTTTCATTAGAAATTTTACTGGAGGAAAGTTTTTATCAAATAGGGCATGAGGATTTAATTTTGATTCCATCATTCACTGTGAATCAGAGGACGGTAAAGGAGGGTTAAGCAGACGGGGACGAAAGGCGCCGGGCGAAGAAGACAGAAGCAGGCGGGGACGAAAGGCGCCGGGCGAGGAACACAGAAGCAGGCGTGGACGAAAGGCGCCGGGCGAGGAAGACAGAAGCAGGCGGGGCGAAAGGCGCCGGGCGAGGAAGACAGAAGCAGGCGGGGACGAAAGGCGCCGGGCGAGGAAGACAGAAGCAGGCGGGGCGAAAGGCGCCGGGCGAGGAAGACAGAAGCAGGCGGGGCGAAAGGCGCCGGGCGAGGAACACAGAAGCAGGCGTGGACGAAAGGCGCCGGGCGAGGAAGACAGAAGCAGGCGGGGCGAAAGGCGCCGGGCGAGGAAGACAGAAGCAGGCGGGGACGAAAGGCGCCGGGCGAGGAACACAGAAGCAGGCGTGGACGAAAGGCGCCGGGCGAGGAAGACAGAAGCAGGCGGGGCGAAAGGCGCCGGGCGAGGAAGACAGAAGCAGGCGGGGACGAAAGGCGCCGGGCGAGGAAGACAGAAGCAGGCGGGGCGAAAGGCGCCGGGCGAGGAAGACAGAAGCAGGCGGGGCGAAAGGCGCCGGGCGAGGGAGTCGTAAGACGACGCGAAAGGCGACGCAGGAGGGCAGCGAGAAGGCGCCGGCGACCAAGGGGCCCCGGTGCGCGCCGAGGCAGAAGGCGCGGACGACGCCGGTGCGCGTCGAGGCCGAGCTTTGGGGCAGAGGCGGCCCAGCGGTGCGAGGAGGCGCTGGCAGCGGAAAGGCGCTGGAAGTAGGCCATCGTCCCTCGACCAGAGAGAACTCGTTAAAAGGGAAAATTGCTAGGGAAATAACTATGGAGTTATCATTCAGTTTCCTGCCATTTTAAAGAATTTTTGCCTGCAGAATTGTAAATAAATCAATATTTATGTTGCTCGCGGCAACAGAGAAATTGTTATAGAGTTTACGCATCTGTGCACATTTTGTATAAAATTATTTGGATTGATTGTTAAAATGAACATTGCATCATTGGGTAATGTAAATAGCAATTGCAGAATAGTTAGTAAGCGAAACAAAGAGAATTTCCCAAGGTGTTTACATGCGCGAACAGATTTATGAGTAATTCGTGCATTGAAAAGAAGGGGTACCATTTTTCTGTTGCTTTTTTATTCATGTGTGATTTTGTAAGCAACTCAAGGGTTTTTTTAGAGTATTAAACCCCCATTTAATTGTATTTGTGTTCTTGTTTGGATTTGCTCTCAACACCCAAAAAGATCCCACTGCCATGAGGTTTCACAAAGCTCGCAAGGGCATGATTTCTGCGAAGTCCCCAGCAGGCGTTTAGGAGTTTCCAGGCGGGGAGATTCATTGAAATTTATCGTACTGTTGCTGAGTTAAGTTGCACTGTTTGAATATGTGAAGTTAAAAGTTGCTCTGAAGGTACAAAAATGGTCATTTGAGCAAATGGTAGAAAAGTACCCCGCGATTTTTATCAGATTTTTATGAAATTGTGTATGCCAAGTCCCACCTATCTCAAAAAATCTTTGGTGTATCTTTATAGGTGAAATTATTTTTGAGATAAAGCTGTTTTGTTTGGCACCGTTTTACAGTATGACCATTACATTTTCGCAGCTTTGGGAAACAATACTTCAATCTCCTTTATCACTTAACAAATGAAATTGGGCTCACTGCCTTGTACATGTTTTGCTCTATTGATTTGAAGTAATATTAATTTTCCATTTATTAATACACAGATGGTAAATTGTCGCAAAATTCAACCTCTACCTTTTTTGGTCAGCTGTGAAGTTTCTTATTTATTGGTAGCAATACAGGTGCAATTCATATGTATTTACTTATCGCTGAATGAAATATCTCCCCGTGTGTATGAGAGGCCTCCATTTTCGGATTCGCCAGGGGCATCAGAGGTTCTAAAAACAGCCCCTCTTCTTAAAACGAACATCAGACTTCGCAATACTTTTGATGAAATACTAATCACTAAGCTTGCTGATATTTGCGATGTGGATGCAGATTTCCCCCCACCTACACGCTGTCGAAAATAGAAAACTATGTTCGATTATGAGACAATGACTGTACAAATGATCCAAAAGAATTTTCGCATACCGTATGAAACGCATATCCTTACAGACGGCTATTATTGAGATCGTAGTTTCATCTGTAGATGAAAGGTTTCAATTGCTTAAAATCCCATCTATTCCTTAAAGTTCAATTGCTCCCATCAAGGTTTTTGTTCAATTTCCCTGATACATTGAGCAAATGCTGAGATGGCCCCTTGTTTTGCTTCTGAACGTAAATGTAGCTTCACTATGCCCACGTTTTGTTGAACTCTCCTTTTTCTTGTAGTGGTAGGAGTAGAGGTAAGGGCGTGTTACTTTTTTGTTAGTCATGCAGAAAATAAAATCTGCAGTTCGCTTACCGTTGAATATAAGTTTTCTATTGCTCGGGAACAAAAATGTCTAGTTGTTCAAATGTACCTATTGTCGCGCTTTTTTTAAAATATTATTATTATTATTATTATTATTATTATTATTATTATTATTATTATTATTTTAAATTTGTTTTTAATTTTTATACATTTTTCATCTATTTATAGTTAAAATGATGGGAAGGGATTCTGGAACTCAAGAAAACGTGTGCAGATTATCTTCTCCCCCATACGTCACATACAGTTTTTTACTGTTTTTTGAGTAAATAAATCTAAAGTGCAAAGTGATGCGTTTAATTTTGTATCTAACTGCAAAAAAATAGCAGAAATTAGTAAATCAGTATATTAAAAAATTGTATGGGTCTAGAATTTAAACTGATCGATGAAATTGATACTTAGTTCAAAAGATATAAAGGCATTAGTACTCGCAGATGAACTAAACATAATTATGAAATTTCTCTAATCAAAATCAGTACCAATTGAAGTACTAGAATTCATATATCAAAATAAAATAACCTCACCTTTCCCTAATATTAGCGTGATATTACAAATTTTATTAACTTTGCTAGTTACAGTAGCCACGGGAGAAAGATAATTTTCAAAATTAACTAGTGGTGCTGCCAAAGCATATACTTTCTCGCACTGATTCCAAATGCTCCGCAACATACTACTACATAAACCAGCAAAAGTGTTTTCAAGCAGCAAACTATTTTTCCTCTCCGATACTCGAACTCAAATCCTCAGAGCTAACATGCCGGCACTCATATCACTGCGTCACAGAAGTCGAATGCCCGAATCGCCGCATGAGCATGTATAAAGAGGTAAATGCCCGATTAATTTTTCATTTCAGAACTAAGTGAGAGCATGTTCATGGGAGTGAGCCCCCAAATATTACCCTGGACCAGTCAGTCTCCTTGCAGTGGCTGTTATATATCGCAATTTGATTTTGTGTTGATATTTTATATTGGAAGTAAATGCGTTGATGCAATTGTGCTTGCCATTGTAATTGTTGAATGTGTATTGTATTGTATTGTATGTGTATGAAGTTGAGAAGTTTTAAATATGTATCAATAGCTTTTATAAATATTACTATATTTTGATTTCCTTTGTATTAATCCACACCTGTGACAATTGAAACTGGAATAGACAAATAACAAAGTATTAGTTTGCATTTGCTGGTTATTTATTTTTAAAGAAAGTTAATACATTATATGCCCCAATTTTTTCATTCATTTTGCTTACTAATAAACTTCATTATTAGATTGTTAATCAATAATAAATTTGTTAAATTTCATTTGTAACAAAAACTTTTGTTCAGCATTAGTTGTTTTCTTTTGAAAGTAGCTCTTTTTAGCGATTCGTATTTGGCGGGTATATCTAATTCAAATTTCGCGGGTTTTGTCCACAACTGCCCACCGGAACGCTACTCTCGCACGACAGTGAAGTTACAGTTATTCGCAAGAACGTAGAAGCTGGGATTTTTAGTTTTACGCCCAAAGATCTTGTAACTACACTTCCTTCGGTGCTCTGTGGTTGGCTTGTGAAAGCTGACACACAGGAGGTCGAGGAGGTTGTGCTGAGGCTGTTCTGTACTGTAATTTATTACAAAGTTAAGATTGTGGACGTGCTTGGTTGATTTTGATGTAGGTTTTTTTTAAGACCGAGAACGTTGCGATCTTGTTATCCTTGCGTCCGGCTGTATTACTATATAAAATTATTGTAATTTAATAATACCGTGATGACGAGCCCTCTGGAATTACTGACTCCGAAAGATCGGGAAGAACCTCTGCTTTCAACGTACTATGGGTCTGTTGCTTGCGGTACTATAGGTTTTATCATTGCATGTGCAATGAATGGAGTAGCAAGGCGTCCAATCTACAGTGGTTTGTTTCAATTCTCATGTATTCTATTGATATTTGGAGGTATTGACTAGTGTATATTAGTCGTCAGTAACACCGAAACTTTCTTTGTAGGAATCCAGAAACACATTGGTTTTGTAACTCTTGGCATCGTTGGTGGACATTTCGTAGAGAAACAAAGAGCAATATATTTTGCAGAAAGGGATGCTGTGTTCCGTCACTATGTTGAATTGCATCCTGAAGACTTCCCAGCTCCTGGTACATTTTCTTTCTAAAATTATTGCATGTGACTTATTTATTATTTTGCACCTTTCCTTAGGAATTAAACACAATTCATTCATTTGGGGAATATTATTCAAAAATTCTGTTTGCAATTTTAATAGATGCATTTTGCAATTTTGATGATTCTCTTTAATAAGTTGCTCCCTAAAATCTGTTTTAAATGCAATTTCAAATTTACAGTACCTGATTGTAAAATGTCTTGATTTCCTTCCAGAATGTTTTATTAATACTTTTTGACCGAGGGTGGTCAGATATGAATTATAATTGACTCCAAAATAGTTTTGCCCAGCCATTGTCAAAAGTTTTAGTATTGAGTCTGATATTATAATGTTACAGTATGAAATGTTCTGAAGTCTGTTGAAAGTAAAAAAGTGGGTTGTATGAAAAAAAAATGAGCAAATGCCATTTACTTGCATTGTCTGAGCTGATGCTTGGTAGCATATAAATAAGTTTGAAGAATATTCTCAAAAAATTAGTAAATACTGAAACTTTAGAAAATACTTGCATTCCTAGACCCAGTAGAGCATATGCTCGTGCATCTACATTTTTCAGGAGAGTAATTTAAAGTTTTTGAATGTAGTGGGTAAGCGAGGAATGGGTTAATGTGGAATGGATTTGATCCAAACCTATGAAGTGAAATATGTAGATTTTGGTTTGATCCACACCTGTAGACAGGAACGTTGTTCACAATAAAACAATCTCATTTTGGTAAAAAAAGGAAAGGACTTACAGCCTGAGTCTCAGCCGTCAATGTATTGTACACACATTCCTATTAAAGAATCTATGTATTATTAGAAAAGTATATTCAAGCAAAAATTTGATGCAAGAAAATGTAAATAGAACTGCTAGTGTGAATGTTACCTGGTCTGAATTGGCGTAAGACTCCTGAGTATGAAACAGTTATGACACTATATGAAATAATGAAAACCATACCAATGCTTTCCTTCTTGTGCAATATATATATATGCCCTATATATCACCAAACACAATCAGAAAGGGCTTATAAAAACTCAGGAATGGCTTATCAAAGAGCTTTAGGCAATTGAAACAATGCTTTTGTATTTTATTTGCTCCACCACTCATGAAACTGAAGCTTAAGTTCACAAACTAACAATGGCCGAATTCATACACTCCGGTACCAGCAACATGTGTACATAAGTTAAAACACACGAAGTTGTATAACAGGATGAATGGGAACAAAATTGCATCAGCGGCATGGACAAATGAGAATATTCTCAATTTGCTATGAAAATTTACTCCTCACATTGAGAATATTTTTATTCATAGGAACTTGAGCATATGCTTAAATGTCAGTGAATATACTTTTGAACAAATGCTGCTTTATAGTTTATTCCACCCATTGTTTTGAATTTGAAATGTTATTTACTTAAATAACATTGTTTTTTATTTCCTTCCTTCTAACTAAAATCTGCGCCAAAATTTTATGTGTTGCAATTAGTTTTTTTTAATGGCTTTCAAATGTAATGTAATAACTAACAAG
The DNA here is from genome assembly GCA_038098605.1 of Gryllus longicercus. Lineage (NCBI taxonomy): Eukaryota > Metazoa > Arthropoda > Insecta > Orthoptera > Gryllidae > Gryllus > Gryllus longicercus. Next base: position 1,462,757 of record JAZDUA010000096.1, read on the forward strand.
AACGATGGTATGGTCGATCTAATCTTTTCTGATTCCACTTATTACACTGTTACATTCACCTGAGGAAGTTGTTTCTGTTGATGCTTACCATCCTCCCTTATGTTTGAATTATCAGTGTTCCACAACATGTAATGATATTTATAGAGAACATTGGATTTATGACTACTAATGCAGACTACTCTAGGATGGAATCATCTTTATGAATAAGATGCTTTATACTCATCTTCCAATCTTTACTTTTCTGATTCTATTTCCATGTTTTACTTATAAATTTATCAGTGTATTGATCTCTTTGTTTCTAAAAAGATCTTGAAAAAAATCGAAGTTTTCTCACTGGTATAGTCAGGATATAAAAGAATTAGTTTTGAGGAAGAAGGAAGCTCACAAATGCTACAAAATGTTTGACTCTCCATTGTATTACACTTTGTTTTCAAATCTGAGAGATAAATGTAAAAGCCAAGCAAAAGGTGACTTCACGAGGTATAATGAGGTTTTGCCTAACATATCAGTACTGATAAGAGAAACTTCTGGAAATACATTAACTCTAAGAAAACTAGCAGAGGTTTGCCTGACTCGATGAGTGGTGCATTTGCCTTTGTAAATACTCAGTCTATTGTAAATGGATTTGCAAGTTATTTCTCCATCTTTTGTATTCGTCACTCAAGTCAGGTAGATATATATCTTATTGATAGATCTCCCTATGTTTTGAACTCCATTGATTTGAGTGTTTCTGACGTACTTCAAAAAATTGAAAAGCTTACATAAAAGGGAAAACAGGTCCTGATCGAATCCCTATAATTTTGTTAAAAAATGTGTTCTCTCAATTGCTGAAGGTTCTATTTGATAAATCCTTATTTGAAGGTATGTTTCCATCCGAGTGAAAATCCTCATACATTGTACCAATCTTCAAATCAAGTGATAAGAATTGTTTTTCTAATTATAGAGCAATTGCGATTATGAATGTAATTCCTAAACTATTTGAATTAATAATTGTTAATGAATTGAATGAATTTATCTGTCCACTTCTGTCAGAGAGTGTGTTTGGTTTTATTAGGAGAAGGAATATTGAGGCCTATCTCATATATTACTGTGAATATATACTAAATGGAATGTAGAATAATGTTTAAGTTGATAGTATTCATATGGTCTTTTGTGAGTCCTTGCATTCAGTGAATCATTCCATTCTTCTCTACGAGTTGCAACGTTTTGGTATATGCCGATCTCTACTTCAATGGTTTAGTCATTATTTGTTGAGTTGTGTACAGCATGCGTTAGAAATGCTACTTCTGAACCCATAGATGTTTTATTTGAGGTACACCAAGGTTCCCACCTGGGTCTCCTATTATTTTAAATTTTTATTAATGATGTTGGTGATATTATAAGGGATGTTGAATTTCTTCTTTTTGACCTAAAAAAATGTTTATGATCTGTAAACCTCCTCAAGATAAAATTGTGTTACAGGAACCACTAAATGAATTTGTCAAATGGTACACAAATAACAATCTTAATTCAAATCCTTCGAAATGTAAAACAATTACTTTCTCTAGAACTAGAACGTTGATCAAAGGGGGTTATATTATTAACACCATGATTACTGAAAGAGTGTCAACTATACAAGATCTTAGAGTTGTTTTGGACATCAAAATGTCTTTTAAAAATCATCTTATTACAGTTAATAAGGCCAATCAGTTTTTAGGCTTTATTAATGCGTACATGCTATGATTTGCACTCATTACAAATATTGAGATCACTTTATTTGATTTTGATTAGACCAATACTTATGTACTTTATGTTGTTTGGTCACCTTGTTTTTCGAACGTATCTCTAGTTGAAACAGTTCAACATAAGTATTTTAAACCTGCTGCATACCTTGTACAGGTTCTGGATTCTTTTAAAATACATTGAAATCTTATAGAGATTATGTTGATATGATGTTTTTGTGAAAACTTTTTAGTGGTACTATTGATTGTTCACTTTCACTAAATCTATTGTGTTTTAAAGTTCCCAAATTCAATACCAGAAGACCCCAAATTTTTTCTCTGAAGTTTTATGAGCATTCTTACACAGCTAACAATCCTTTCGTCAAATGATGCAGCGTTCAGCAATGCTGTGACGAGTAAACTTTTTAAATGGGAATGATTTCTTATACTGAGTAATTGTTTGTTTGTTTTTGTCAATATTTTCATAATAGTGTTAATTCTTTTGTTTTGTTTATTTGCTCTATTAATGTTGTATGTGAGCTGTACTTTAATTTTTAGCATCTTCATGTCCCTACTCTTGTAATTTTTGTTGCAGTTCTCTAGTCAGTGTTTTTGTTTTCTATAATCGCATATTGAGTTGTAATTATTTGGGCAAATTGTCTCTTAAATTGAAAATAAATAAACTATATTTCACTCTTATCAACTGTCTGAAAATGCACAAGTGAAGCTCAAATTAACGCACATGATGTATAACAGTAATGCCTTATTTCAATTTGATAACAATAAAAAAGATATAAATATTTTTCTTGTTTAGAAAACAGTGTGGTGTACATATTCAAAAAATGATTTGTTTTGTATCTTCTCCATCATTTATTTATATTGCATATTCAATATTACAAGTCCTATTTATTAGCTGTGCTAGCTCAAGGCAAATTTTGCCATAGCAGGGTCAGTTGGGAGTTTACGAGCTCTTCACGGCAAAGATAATACCTGGTGGTGAATCTCTCTCAAACAGACAGTATGTCGACACTGGTTAGCATGTTCGAAGGAGGGAGGAACCTGCATGCACAACACTTACGAGACTAATGACAAAAGTTGAGGCATCTGGAAATCCAATTAACTTTAACTGAAATACTATTGAAATATGTTTTTCATAGATGAAAAATAACCAAAAAACATTTGAAATTCTAATGTGTATTCTGTGTGTATTATAATTGTAATTAATAGTTGGCCCAATGATAAATCTTTTCTCAGACTGATATTTTTGGTATTATATTTCTGTTAAACATTCTATGCATACAAGTTTTGTAACTTACTATTCTTTTTTATTTTGCAGAAAGGAAAAAATATGCAGAAATCTTTCGGCCTTGGTTACCTGTACGCTGATTGGTCAAGCACCACATAGCCCTCTTATAGATTGTATATACGTGTTTAAGTTAAAATAAATGAAATCATTATGCATAATTGATCTTTGTCAAGTGTGTCTTAATTTACCTCTGTATTCCCTGTACATTTTTTTTAGTACAAAAACTACTCCAAATCAACGCAGCAAAGATTTATGATTTTTCATATTTTGGTGGGGAAATAGATGGCATTAAATGATGGTTTATTCACATTGGGTAATGTAAGTGGTGTTCCGTGTTATTATTGGTTCAATTTAAATTAGTTGGAGGAAACCATATCAAAATTTTGTTTCTTCAACAATGTTTGCCTAAGGTTTTATTTATATATGTACTTATATCAAAAATGACGAAATAGTGCCAGGTGGTTTGGTACAACAATTTAAGCCTGTTATGTTGACGCGTGTCACCAAACGCTGATGAAGTCATCTGCATCGGTGCCTGCACACACAAGTCACTTAACACGCATTGCAGTTTAACACTGAATCTTATGTGAAACCTGCACATGAGCGCTCTTGACAATGTGCGTTGATGCACGTCAACACAATGCTGTGACACAGGCCCAAGTACTGTAGTTGGTGAAAGTGGGCATGTGTTCCCTGAGACAAGCTCCACAGTGCTTAGGACTCTTATTACTCAACGCAGAGAAGGAATTAGATATTGCAAAGCGAAACCTCTAAATTATAATTAACTAGTTTGAATATAAATAACTAAGTTTGTGCAGGAAAGGTGTACAAAAGATATCAAATTACAGAAATTGAAAACTAGTGGTGGTATGGAAAATTACAGAACAGCACTTTGTCCTTCCAGTTAGTTTACTAATCTGATCTGGGCTACCTTTTTGGTTTTGCTCCACACTCATTGCAGCTGCTACCTATTTGATCCTAAAAGGGTGATTTTATCCCATGGATACAAAAGAGTTACAAACTATTTAGGCAATAGTGTTGTTCACAGATGAAATTTTAACAAACTGACATTTTGAAAAAGGAAAAAAAAGAGCATTTTTGGGGGGGATCTGGTATCTAAGATGTATATTTCCACTGAAATCTTGTAAATGACTTTCCACAGCATGTCATAACTTCCTCTTTACTTCATATGATTCCATATATATATATATTTTATATATATATATATATATTTTTTCAAACTTTTCGCTGTGTAAGATGGGTCTATGGTTTGGTTAGATACCCAGTACCTCAGGAGCAATCCAAAAATAATGAAGTAATTTTGATTTTGATACGATCATTATTTTGATACGCATTTGAAAATGCGAATTTTTTATTTTGCCTCTCGCTAGGCATGTACTGACTGAATTCTCATAATCCGTGCGTCAGAGCATGTAACGTAGTTGACGTCATGTTGCAGCAAGAAGCTCCAAAGAACTGACTGTCGACTGCAAAAAGAATTGTTGGACTGTAATGCTAAATATCATTGCTGTTATTTTGCGCTGTTCATGTTATGTTAAGTTTTATTCAGTAGCATTTTTGCTGCTACAGATCACTAGTTTTGCTAATAATTAAGAGTTAATGTGAGCGATTGCCAGTAATAGCAATGTTGGAAAGGTCTAATTTTGAGAAATATAACTTTTTGTTCATGTGATTGAAGAGTATGGAAATATAGTTTCTTATTTAATGTAATTTTGCATTTGTGTAAGTAAAGTCATTGCTATTGACAGCATCCAGAACAAAAGTTAAAAATATTTTGATCAATTGATTTCATAATATTTACTCTGTCACTCAATATCAAGTATTTTTGTAATTGTGAATGTTCATGTCATTAGTCATGAATATAAATTAATGTAACACACGTAATTCTGATATATCAATTTTGACAGTATCCTTGTTTGCTTAGGCTCCATTTCATTTTTGATTAATTAATTATCGTATTACAAGCTAATATTCTTCATTTAACTGTATGTAATAATTAATAATTTAAAATATTTTTAAGTATATGAAGACTTGATTAATTTCATTTCTTAGAGCATATTTTATAATAGAATATTTTGCTTGAACCTTAAACAAAGTACAATAAAACTGATACTCAATTTAAAAACTAACTTTGAACCTAATTATGTGTTCAAAATGCTGGGTTGATTTTAACAAAGAACAGCATCTTGTTTTGTTGTTTTCTTCCTTGGAATAAGAAATCATAGTTAAAAATTATTGGAAGAACTGATTTTCAGCTTTTAATTAAAATAATGTAGAAGAAGTTGAAGACGTGCTTAATTGACCAGCAGATCTCAACTCTCAGCTTTAGCAGTTTAAAGAAAGTAATGAGAGGAGAATTTCATCCACTCCTCATTTTCACCTTCTATTCATATTGTCAATAATTGAGCTTGAACAAGAAACAATCCATGTTACATAAATGAACATCAAGAAATCTGTAAATAGAATTCGTTTATACCCTCAATGACAAAATAATGCACTTTAATCACATCTAAATTATTTGCTTATGTTTATTAACAAATGATATATTTTCAAATATAAGTTACTTACCCTCTGATTGCATAAAACAATGTTTATGCCAGTTACTCCTTACATTTATTTCCAGGAGTTAATTCATATACAGCAACAACACGGCTCTGAATTTCATGTGCTTGTGAAAATCGCTTCTTTGATATGGATTCCCATAAGTTAGGTGGTAATGGTTTTACTCGAGTAATGCGACTTTCTTTTTCTTCAACAATTAGGGCTTGGCCAGCTTGTTGGCCGGAAGACAATGCTATTTCTTGTGCCTTAGATCTTGCACTACTAACAGCTAATTTTAAAGCGTGTTGCCTGCAAAAGTGTTTATAATAAAGAGAGGCTCAAGAATACAAGTGAACCTTACTTGATAGAAAAGCAAATGCAAATCTACACCTTTTAAATCATATTGAAAATTCCATTGTTATTTTTACTTCACACAGAATTTCTTGTCAAATTATGAGGATGCTACTATATTATTTTCAAGTTTCTGTAGATAATTACTGAAGACAACATAGCAGCATGAAATTTAGTTATTAAGAGTAAGGTACTTTTGAAATGTGAAATTCTCATGAATTGTTGTTAAGGAAAGGAACCACTTATTTTTATTTTTGCAAGTGTTATTAAAGGAATATTCTTTCTCTTAAATACAATATTGGTGGTGAAGTTATTAAAAATTAGTGAATAATTCTTACTTTAAAAAAACTAATTGAAAGAACATTTGACAAATTCATTGCAGTAGAGACATTGCTATATTGAAAAGTATTTCTGCTTTGGGCCTACTGTCTTCCATAATAACTAGTGAATGGAATTTATTGTAATAAATAAAAAATTTAAAAAGTATTTGTATTTTTTTCCAAAACCTTCAAGAAAATGTTTACCTAATTATTCATTTTATTGTTTAAAATTCCTCTATTCATGTGTTTTGTGAGCACAGAACATCATCAATCAAATTGTAATGAGGATTCAGAGCATCTGAAAAAAGTTATACATCTAAAGAAGTAATTGTACACAAGTCTTCATCACAAGCATTTTATATGTAACTAGTGGACCCGCCAATGCTTCGTAATTGCAATGTTTTACACTTCACGTGCTACTGGTCACGTGATTGTTAACACGTTTTACGCTAGGCTCTGCACAAATTTGAATGGACTTCCTGCGAGTGTGCTCCGGTCCCTCTGTCCGTGTCGCTTTGTTTCTCTCTTTGCGTCTCTGTCTCTCCCGGGAGAAACTTCGTTACTGCAAGGGCAGAACACGCAATGAAGACGTCTTAATAATCGTGCTTCAGTGTGCCGCGGGTTGCGTAGAAAGCAACGAAAAGCGCCCCTAAATAAATAAAAGATAAAAACATCATCAACGCGCAACTATGTGCGCAGGTATATGCACATTCCATGATAATATGCCTATCTTCTTCCCGCAGGTGCAAGCAATAAGTTGACTAAGTTTTATCTCAATCGGTTGTATGTACGGCAGCGCATTAAGCACCGGCAAACAAACATTGTCTTTTATATATTAAATATAAAATACGTTCGTGATGGTATATTCAATGTTGTTTACAAAGTCTCGGTGCGCAAAGTGAATACACCGAATTTTTTTTTTTTTTTGTTTTTTTTTTGTTTTTTTTTTTTTTGTTTTTTGTGAAGCCAACACTGAATTCCGGGGAGGGGGTAAAGGGAACTACCCTCCTCCAACCCAAATCCAACAAAGGGAAGAGAATGATTTGTAAAAAATATTTGTTAGATTTTGAGGGAGTTATGCATGGACTCTATAAATCACAATTAAGCACATGGTTGAAATTTGCTTCTGCATCACAAGAGGGGGGAAGTTTGACAATTCATGGCAAAGATCCAGTGGTTGTAGGATCACAATAGCATGGCATGACCTTGTAAGAAAGATGATTCCAGTAATAAATGTTGCAAACTCCCATTTGAAATGGTCTATTTCAAACTATAAAATATATGAAATGTTTAGAAAGATGAAGTAATATGTAAAGTAAGTAATATTACCAAAATATCTAAAATAAAAGGGTTCTAATTCATTCAGAAAGTCTTATAAACTCAAAAAATGTATATTAAATGCAGTTATGTTCCTGAAAAAGTATGTTTTTACATGAAAGACTGTTCCTTCTAATAACGAGTACCATTATTCAAATTTTCTCCAAGAAGTACAAACAAATTTCGAATACACTATATTTCTATGAATACTGTGGCTAATTTTTTGCAATTGTAACAATGCTATTGAAGTTGATAGCTTCTATTTAATTTACATTTCTCCCATTTTCTTAATTTTAACCCACACAAATTTCATCAAAATTTTGTTTTTAAAAGTCATTTAAGCACCTAATGTGTTTGTCAGAAAAAAAACTGTTTTCTGTACTTTTTTGAAAAGTGCCATTATTTGTTCTTCTGTTGACAAAAAAAATTGAGAAGCAGCAAAGGAAATAACTAAACGCTTCTGAGCTGGTGGAATTCATTAAACCATCAAATATAATCCTATTGTAAATGCTAAAAAAATACACAAATTTTAAAATATAACATATATAATTTTCAAACAATTTGAAGCCTATTTGTTAAGATTTGAAAACATTTTCAGTTTCACATTGTAAGTCTCTTAAGTAATAAGTTTCTACCAAATTAACTAGGTTGAAAGTGGAGGAAAATGTATTGAAAAATACATTTTGCGAAATATTTATTTAAATGGTTCAAGGGTAAGGATTTTTGCAAAAGTAAGTTGTATAGCCCCAAGTATATCTTTCAAACTCCTTAAGAAGGATTTTGAATGATAATTACATGCATTCAATTCAGCATACAAAGTAGGAAATTATCAATTTGTTTAAGGTGTTTACTTCCCAGTACATAGGTATTATTCTAAATAGTTACAAGTAATAATTACTCATTCTTCTCCCTCTCAAAATGTTTGTCTGTGAATAACAACACCACTTAAATTATTCAAAGGTTTTTTTACAAAATGAATATTCCCTGGTCGATCTGGCCCAACTCAAAGCCCTGCGGTGTTGAAAAGAAGTCTTTAAATTTTGTGGCTTATGACTTTCTGTACATTTCCAATTTTTTTCAAAAATGACTCGAATTTTATAAAAATTGAGAGAATTACACTCATAAAGAGAGCATAGGTCCAATTTTCACTGTTTGTAAAATTTCCAACTTTTTGAAAATACACTTATAAAGATGGCGTAGGTCCTATTTTCACTATTTATAAAATTTGCAACTTTCTGAAAATTGCAAAAGTCGGACTTTTTTTGGACCCCCTCTTACAACTACATTACTGAATATTGAGATTATTTCTGCAAATGAAATTTGTTCCCCGCAATTTTTTCTTTAGTTAATATTGTTGTATACTTTTTTTTTAAAATAGAATTTTTGCACAATTTTGAGTGCAACATGGGCAATATCAAAAATAATATTGTCTCAAAAACTGCTCAATTTTTTGAAAAACGTTTCGTACGGAAAGTGCGCATAATAGCACGACATTGCGCATGTGTGGCAAGACCACGCGGTTGCCATGGGGCTGCAGTGAGCCTACACGGGTGGGAGAGAACAGCAAAAGGGGCTTTGGTTCCGGAAACCTCTTCAGCGACGCTGTCGCAGCAGTGCGGTAAGGGTATGAAGGGGGCTTAGGCGCCTCACATTCGGTAATAGGCGGGTAGCGAGCGACCGCTCGTCGAATCCCGCGTAGTGTAGATGGTTCGCTTGTTATGTGCCGAGCGACGAACTTAGGTGCTCGCCCTACCCACCGCGTGTCGATCTTTTGCACATATCAAAGGAAGCGAACTTTCGCCGAGCAAATCAGCTGTTCGGGATTGAGCGAGCTTTCGCTCGCAAATTGGCGAATGCCGAATGTGTGGCGCCGCACGTGCCAGACGGTTTGTTCGGTAGATGGCAGATGTTAACAGGGAGCGAACGAACCGGCAGTAAATGGCACGACTCATATGCATATATGGAAATAAACTACGTGTATGCAGTACACCATAGTCTCCGTCACAACATAAAGGCCATTTCCCCTCTGATCGGGAAGTCCTAGGTTCGAGTCCCGACGGTGGCAGGATTTTCGACACTAGCCAGGTCGAATTCAGCCGCTGTCTGGAGGAGAATTCTAGCGGGCGGCTGCTCTGATCGCTAGCTTCCCGTGCTTTCTCCGATCAACACCAGCCGAATGCCGAAGCAGTTCCCTAACAAACGGGCCACGGACCATGCGCGATCTTTCCTACCGCTTCTTTCTCCTGTCCACACCCCCATTCACACATACACGCCAATATGTACCACACTTATCGGGAGACCGGTCGGTGGCTTAGAGCTTGTTCCGACTGGGGCGGTGCACCGCTTGTGGGAGTTACCTGGTTAACTGAATTTTTGCATGAAATTAATGAAATATATACAGGTTTCACACCAACTACGGACCACCTTTCATTTATGGCACAAATGGCGCTTTTAGGAAGAATTGATAAGAAAATACGTGCCCATCGCTGCATGCGCGCTTTGTTGTCGACACTCATGAACTGAGGTGTGTTAATATAGACAGAAATGCCGCATAACATTACATAACCGTTGCTCAAGGGCGAGAAAGTATGTGCTTTTTTAGCACCACTAGTTTCTCCGATCGCGATGAAATTGGATACAACCGTACATATACTACCTGCAAACCTGAACTGTGGAAGCACACGCAGTGATAAAAATATTAATGAAAAAGGTAGATGATACCAACACAAATTTTTGATTTTTTTTTTCATCGATGCCGACAGGCTTTGTTCGCTAATGAGCAACCCCATTGTACTTTTGAGAATGATCACCTATCCTTTTGGTGACAGCTCTCTATACGATATACACATCTCAGTGTCGGCGATAACACAAGTGTGAAGAACGAAAAATATAATTCCGTTTACACTAGTTGCTTTTCAAGATCCAAAAGGGAGTTCACGGTCGCATTTTGAAGTGTCAGCGTCGCGAGAAAAAGAAATTCGGAGCCATCATACCGCGCGGTCACGCGGAATCAAGATTACAAAGTAAATATTTATTTCTTACACGTTAAGTGATAGTGTAAATTTCGGTTTGAATAATTTTAATTATTAATTTTTTACAATTCCTTTTACGAGTGAGTTTTCATTGTTTACATGCCTTTTTGCAACCCTGCTTTAGCTAGAATAAATGCCTTTTTGGAATGCCTATTTTAGTAAGAAATAAATTCTTATTTGCCTATTTCAGCTAAAATAAATGCCTGAACTTCCGGGCTCTACTAATAACACTTCGCGGGGAGTGGTGGGTGGCTATGGCTGAAAGGTTCAAATAATACACATCCATCTTTTCTTTCCTTTAGATTTTAAAGTAGTTGTTTGCCGCGTTTCTCCGATTTCAGAATTCAAAAAGCCCGGCATTTCAAGTCCCGTGTTTTTCTTTATTGGTTAGGGTTGTTTGAGATCTGTGTCCTATTACAGTGTAGCCAAATATGCTGTTGCCGTGAGCAATTCAAATTATTTTAAACTAAGTTAAATAAAAGTCTATATTGAATCACTACTTCATAATTTTATGCGTCGTGATTGAGTCAGGTAGCGCACGTAGCTCTGGCTTTGATTTCCACTGAACACTTACGTTTGACTCCAGCACTTCGCAACAAGCACTATTGCTTCGACACGTTTAACGCAAATAAAATTATTTTATTTCGAAAATATCACTACCCTGGTTTATTTTGTAACGAAGATCCTTCCACACACGCTCATGTTCCACAAGCGTTCTCCACGGTGTAAAAGTGCAGCGTGCTGCACCTACCGAGAAATGGACTTCCTTCCAGATCGGCCAACTTCACAAAAATTCATCTAATGTACATTTTGAATTAGTAAATCTAATCCAAACCACACCAAACTGTTTCTTTAAATTTTCTCCAGATATTTAATAAGGAACGTAAAAAATATTGCGCTAGTCTCATTTTCGGGAATTGCTGGATTTTTCAAAAATTGCAACAAACTTTTTTAAACTACAAAAGAGAAGATGGTGATTTTTGCCTGAGACGGTTTGTTGTACAAAATAAACTCTTTAAAAAAAGGTCATTTTTTTAAAAAAATGTGTAATTTTTTGAAAAAAAGATAAGTGCGAAATTTTGCTTGAAATTAATGAAATATATCTCACCAAATATGAGCCACGAGAAAAATTTATTGAATAATAAGAAAAATAATATAATTTTAATTATAATTTTCTACTGAATATCCCAATATTAATTCTATTTATACTCTTTCACTTTTTACTTTTTTCTCAATTTGTATTCTCAGTATGTTGATGTATTTCTTTTTAAGCAATCTGCAAAGCTTAATATAAATATTGCAACAATGCGGCACCGATGAGCTAATTGAGAAGGAAATTGTTGTCGAACTTCGATTTGTTGGCGGTGATAAGATACATCTGTTTTATTAAGTACAGCTGGTGGTGTTGTAACTCCTAGACCGATAGCCTGTACTTCCGTTTGCGATGAATTTCGCGGCAATTACTCAAAATGCCCGGTGAAGGATGTTATATATAATTTTTAATCTATTTTCCGTATATCCTTCGTATTGGTTTAGATATACAATAAACAACGTTAAGTTGTTATTCATTTTTGAAATATGCTAATTTTATGGGCTACATTTTTATGCCAAAGTATCGGTAAAGTTGCACATGGTATGCAAATGCATTGTGTGCATATTATTTTATAAATGTTCATTCAAATAGAAACTATTAATTTGTTTATCCTGATTCTTGTCTTTCCCGTGGAATAACGATTCAAATATCTGGAACTCTGATACCTAACGACTAAAACAGAAACCTTTTTACCTTCCTTCCTGAATGGACTTCGATGAGTGAAAAAAGTGTGGTTCACTTATAGTTACTCCACTCTCCAGTTTTTCCACAATTATATTAATTATCTCTTCATATTTTTGTTCAGCATCACACTGCACAAGAACTTCCCCAATCAAACGAAACTGTTCACCAGTTCTTTGCAATAATCGATTAGTTGTTACTGTTACGTCACCCTGAAAGTAAATACTAGTTGATATAATACAGAGTGTGAAATTTTTTGTTAAAATATATTGTTATCTAAAGTCAATCTTACCTTAATATTCGCGTTTCGTATTATTTGCAACAGGTAGTCGATGCGCTTTGTAACACTTTGTTTCGCATCTTCTGCTTTATCCTTGATGCTTTCGACACGAAACAAAAATTCCACAACATCAGGTTCAATCAAAATTTCTGCCGAACCTTCAACATGAGCTACATGTATATTTGAATACGTATTCGGCACTTTTGTTGGAGACAAGGTATTTCCGCCATCATCCCCACACGCCTCCATCAGAATGTGAACAGCAAAGTTCCACACGCCTCGCTGACATTCAGACCAGTTATCTTGTAGGCGAAAACTTTGCTACTTTACACTATAGTAACGTGGGTAATGAGTATAGCATTTGGTCTGCAAAATATGTCAAATAACATTGTAGTTCAAAGTAGACACGAAACAATATGACCGTCAGTTTCATCGATCTAACTCTAAACATGAACCCACCTGTATTCGTTCCCATGGAAACAACTAGTAAACAAAACCGTTCAGCGGGAATATCAAATAACGAGAATTACAAAACCGATAAAATACTGCGACCTCTTTATTCAAATAACTTATGTTTGATTTTTCACACATAAAAGTATAACCTCTTCGCATTCTCGCTACTGCTTACGCAGTATAGAGAAAGTATTGTAACGCTGCGGGGAAAACGGCGAGTTCCCGAGAGAAAAACTCTAATAGCTGGGCCCTGATGACGAAAGAGTGGATAATATTGTTTCTACATATAGTAAATTACTTCCTCTAACATGTTGTGTAGGCAGAATCCATGCTATGTGGGTCCTTGGTACCGAAAAATCGATTGACGGCGCCAGGAGAGATGGCCTAGGCATTAACTGATGTTCGTCTGACCGGGAGGTCCAGGTTCGAGTCCCGACGGTGACAGGGTTTTCGACACTAGCTTGTCAACTACTCGCTAGCTTTCGACACTAGCTTGTCAGTTACTCTGGAGGAGAATTCTAGCGGTCGGCTGCTCTGATCGGTAGTTTTCCGTGTTTTTTCGATCAATACCAGGCGAATGCCGGAGCAGCACCCTAACAAACGGGCCACAGACCGCGCGCGATCTTTCCTTCTTCTTCCTTGTCCTATTATCACCCCTTACACACACATGAACTACACCACCACACATGCCGGGAGACCGGTCGGAAGCTTAGGACTTCTCCCAGCTGGGGCAGTGACCCATTAAGGAAAACCCCACTTGCCGACGATAGGTCGACGCCGGATCTCGCTATACAGCGGGAGAAGACCACCGCCGCAAAACATGCATTCCATTTACAGGACTAATGGCCTTAGTAGTTGATGTGCCTGAAATCACTAACAATCAATCGATTGACGGCAAAACGTCTCTGCCCGTCAGTGGTCAACCCTAGCGCCTAAAACGTTCAGCAAATTTTCTCCGAAATCGATCCGAAATCGAGATTCGGTTTCTCCGATCGAATCAATCTGTCTGATGTCGCGACCCTTGAATTTGAAACAGATTTTTCTTTTCTTTTTAGGAGCACTTAACATGAAAGCTCTGGAACGTTTTTAAAATGTTCAAAAATATGGCACCAATTTTTTAAAATTAAATTTTGTTGACGTACAGCGTGCCGGACGCTTGAAAGAATAGTGGAGATATTATTTTCGTAAAAATCCTTGATTTTTCGAAATTCGCAGTTTTTTTTTCGGCGTGTTACTACAACTAAAATAGTGAAGATAGAGATTTTTGTTTCCCTCAAATTTTCTACAAGTTGTAAATGATTTTTTTTCTTCAAAATCTGTCATTAAAGAACAAATCTCATCAACAAATATGCCATAATTTACTTTTAGGAATTTCTGTACAGAAATTTAAAAGTCACTACCCTTAGGTATCACTATGGTAGGTTACTACACTTAGGTATCACTTTCTGAGAAAAGCAATCAGAACCACCCTAGTTTATCCCAAATTCATAGAGAGCTCTAAATATTACAGAATACATCAATAACATTTGCAAGAAATAGAACAATAATAATACCGCCCACTCCATTGTAGACCGAGTTGTCCTTCAACCTTTCAGAATTATATATTTATCACATCACATATAACAGCAAATACATATTCATATCATTACAAGCACATCAACCAGTAATAACAAGAAACCAACCTCCGTTTCACTTAATTAAATTTCACGAAAATAATTAAATCGAAACTTCACACTTATAAAGGGTCTGCATAAATAGAGAGTTCACTATGATAATTTTCGGACAAACTCCAAATTCATGTATTAAGATCGTAGTAAATCAAAATCCTTTTTAAAAAAAGTCTGTATTTAATGTGACAAATTGTTCGTTCGACATTGCCTGTAATGAAAATGCACGTCATCTGTATAGTGCGATTTTTATATAGCTGCAGCATATTATACCGCTAGATGTCGCATGATCGCAAGCGTACGGTTTCAATCGCGCGACATGATCGCATGATCGCGACCGTATGAAGCAGTGCTTGGGGGAGGGGGGGTCATGCGACATCTATGCTGCAATTTATGCAATTCTACACATCACTTTGCTGACGCTCAAGCTCCCGATTGGATGAAACCGAAACAACTGGTATCTGCCAGAGGAACAAAAATTGTAGTATAGCGGCACAATCGAGAAAGGCGCGAAATGCCGTGACTTATTCCATCGTGAAGACGGGTCTTGAAAGGCAGCTATGTAAAATAGCACTATATGCTTGAGTTTTTATTTCTTGACACGTGAGGGCCTGTCTTCACGTTGGAATATCTCATTTTGAGTCTTTTTCGGCCTCTAGCGGAACGACCGAGAAAGACACGGAATGCCAAGAGATATTCTATCGTGGTAAAATGTCCTCACGCGCCAAGAACTAAAAACCCAAATATAGCTGTCATGAGCATGTCGCTGAGCCTAGTTTTTTATTGTTAAATTTAAATTTACAGGTACTAATGTACTAGTGTCTTCTCAACATTATGTACTGGAAGGAGAGAGGTACACTAACATGTAATCGAGACCTTCGTTAAGACTAGTTTTTGATTTTGAAGCTCCGAATTGGATATTTAGTGTCCCTCCTTTCAGTTTACGACCTTCAGGAGATACTACATTTAAAGTGAACTATAGGCACTGAACTTAACCGAGCCCATGCCCGGCTCGGTGTGCCGTGGACAAATACACGAAAGGAATCAGGAAGCGGCAAGTACATTTCCTGAGAGATAAGTGAGCACTGTTCCGTATGCATTTATTCGATGCTGAAAATTAAGAGAAAACTAACATAATGTTCCGGATTTTGTCACGAGACGTAGCACGCTTAACATCGCCATTCGTCACAAGAAATGGAAGTGGAAAACTTTGGAAGGTGAAGAAATGTTTTATATTTATCAAAAATAGTGTGACAGTCTTCACTGTGTTTCCCAAATGGCCAGAATTAAGCTTCATAATTTTCCATTTGCTGTAGAATCTGGTATGGCCGTGTTACACTAGCACTACTAACCTGGCCTCATCCAGTGGGAGGCAGTGGTCGAAGGTATATAAGTTTTAATTTTTGTGATCATGTGTACATATTATTTTGAATTGGATATTTTTTATGAAAAGTTTGATAATTTCAGAATTGGATTATTGGCAAAGGAAACAAAATTGCATCATTTAGCACAAGTACTGTGAATGTATCTTCAACGCAAAAGATTGTTGGATATTGGCTTCTTGGATGTAGTGGAATGGTTTTTGGAGCAGTTATATTAGGTACGAGGTTAAATTTTATCTTGATGAATGTATTTGAAAAGTATTATGGAAATATGCCATTGTTTGGTATTGCAGTGTTTAACACGATACTGGCAACAAGTGAATTTTCATTCCAACAAATGTGCAATCTGTCAGTCATAAAAACCCTCTTGTTTTAAACTTTCAAGTATTATTAATAAAGGGGATATAAGTTATCTTTATTTCCCTGTTTAATATGCAATTCTGCTTGTGTTGTCTTGTGGTATCTTAGGTATTAAAAACCTCCAAATATATGTTTTTATCTTTACTTATTGTCTGATTAAAACAGGGTGAATTGATATTTGATCAGCTGGGAAATGGCTGTCCAATTGCTAGATTCAATTTCAAAAATTGTGTTATTACGAAACTCCAGATTTGTTAGCTGGTTCCCAGTTGATCAAACATCAATTTGCCCTTAATTTAATTAGTCATCATTAATTTAAGAAGAAACATTTTGAGGGAATTCCTTCACATAAGAGGGATGACTTTCAAATAAATGTCAAGGGAAATATTCTTTGTTATTAAATTTTGCAATGTTCTATATTTAATAAAGAAGTGTGTGTAACACATAAGTACTCAGCTTATTAACCCAGGAGGAGCAGCATGGGGTGCTTGAGTCACTCTACCACTGGTTCAGAGCCGCTATATGTTTAAGATATATTTATTATCTTTCAAGCTTCTCAGTACCTTTTGAAGAAAACATTATGCACGTTCGTGGCTGCTTATCTTTCCACTGCTCCCTGTCCCTGCTGAGAAATTTTGTTGCAAAGGAAATGTGACTTGGCATGGGTCACTAAGTCACTTTGCATCTCCTTTTGTTGTAGCTCCTTGCCATGTAGTTCACAGCACTTGCTAAACCAGAAGCACAGTATGCAATTTTATTACCAACCACATAAAAATTCAAATGTTATTTAGGTTCTCTCTTTGACCATATTATATTTTATACCAATTTGCAAGATTATTTCAGTTTACTCTTTTGCATACAGCTTTTCTATTTTCTTTATTGTAAAACAATGTACTTCTGACAAATGTTCTTTAACTAGTTTTAAACAGACTAAAATATTTATATTATTAAATATATTTTTATCACATAAAATATTTAGAATATATTATTATATTTTTATTTCTTTAAAATGTATTTTTATGTACAGAAGAGTTTCTTACATACACATGGAAAAAAACTGAAAAACTTGATCATTCTGGTAAATGTGTGAAGCTAAACTTCCATTAAACAAATGAAATATGTTGGTAAAGGTTGTTTGTAAGAAGAAAATTCATAAACATTTGTAAATTACTATTATTGTCTCCGAACTCTTTATATAAAGTTTAAAATAAAATGTATCTAGTAAATAAATTAAAGAGGCTATTATTTTCAGTTTTCTTGTCTTTTTTAGTGCGAGATGACTGATCCCCCTTGCACCGTATTTTGTTACCAAAGCCGGAGTAGCTACTGACAGTTTAATTTTTGACTTCTATTAAAAATTGTGAATGTAATACTTCAGAATTTATTTAGGTTCTATGAAATAAGTATGCAATTGTTATTCTTAAGACTTACATTTCTATAGAATCCATCTAGATTAAAGCAACCATCTGTTAGCCCCTTGTTAAGCAACGAGTGCTTTGCACTTAGGAGTAATCCTCCACTAAGATTCATGATATCTGCCATTAAATCTGTCAAGTCTCATGAGTCAGTCAAGGGGACCACCAGGTAGTGTCTCTGCGGGCCCGCTTCTGTGTCACTACCCAGTCACCAGAATTGGGAAGGAAATGGGATAGATGATTAGGACGCTTCATAAGGATTAGACTAGTCCCTGTAAAGTAGGCAAACGTGTTTTGTTGGAACAAAATTCACATGTGATTGTCGAGGAATTGAACACTCACCTCCTTGGTGAAAGGCAAGAGACTTCACTCTGTGCCACGAGATTGCTATGCAAAAGTGCCAATAATCTATTCAACAGACAGTGATTAAATTGTTAGAAGCAAGTTTTGCCCTTTTATTTGTTAATTATTCTATAAAATCTTCAAAGTTTTGAAATGTCTAAAATTGTTTTGGTGAACTGTAAATGTGCCTACTATTAATCGATTTACCAACCACTGAGACTTATTGTATTTTTTTCATTGTTCTTAGGAGGTGTAACACGCTTGACTGAATCAGGGCTGTCCATGGTCACATGGCGTTTAGTTGGGGAGAAGTTGCCAAGAACGGCTGAAGAATGGGAAGCAGAATTTACTCGCTATAAGCAGTATCCAGAATTTAAAATGTAAATGTTGGTTTGCATTAAAATTATTAGTGGGCTCTTTTACAAGCACTTCATTTACTCTGTTTATTATCTTTTCCTAGAAAAAACAGAGAGATAACTCTGGAAGAATTCAAATGGATATGGTGGATGGAGTATGGTCACCGAATGTGGGGGCGAGCTATTGGTGCTATTTTCTTTATTCCTGCTGTGGTGTTTTGGTCTCGTGGTTGGTTAAAAACTGGAATGAAGAAGAGAATTCTTGCATTTGGCACTTTGATTGGTTTACAGGTATAAATAATGGATTTAAGAGCTGTATATTTTCAGTTGATGATGGAAATTCAGTCGATATGGCAATTTGATTGCAAATATCAGTAGCGGTGACATCAATTTTGTGTCTTATACCTTACCCTGCCCCCACTCACGAATTGACTCCTAATACCGTGAGAACACCGAACAAAAGCAAACTGGGGAGGGGAGGGATAAAAAAAAAAAAAAAAAAAAAAAAGCATGATTTAATGTTTCTGCAAATCTAAAATATTGTGCCCAAAGGAAGTACTGGAATAACCATGCAATGAACACAAGTTTGGGTTTGCAAAAGTTTTGAGTTTTTTTGGCATGAACAAACCAAGAAATTGAAACCCCATAATTCTCCATTCTCTTTTATAAGAAAGCAATTTAATGGTTAAGTTCGATACCCTACATTACGTCCCTGCGGTGACAAACAAATAAACATTGCCGTGCATAACCCAGTCTCTGCTAGAATACCCTAGAATTATTTTCAAGGTATTTTAAAAGCTATAGGTCAAAATGTGTTTAATTGTAAGTTATTTTCTTAATAAATTATTTGTATTTGTTCTCTTTATTTTTATTTTCCCAGCAAACTGCTTGGTAGTTACTATTTATGGCATAAAATTGTGTTAGGCTGAGTCAAGGGTGTTAAATGTTAATTGCACAGGAGTCTCATTACCAATTTGGACAATTGTAGCAAAGTATCAAATGGACTTTAAAGTATTAGGTTAAATACTACAATTCTGCATGTGGCGTATTGTCCTCCATGTTCTCACAGTGTGTATTTATCCCTTCATGTGGGGTCATTGTAAGGAGGAAGAGATCTTAAATTTATCTCTGACACAAATTGTCAGAATTGCTACAGCCATTTCTTTCAGGTGTAATGTTTATGGTTGACCTCTTCTAAACTTTGTTCCTCTCGTCCTGGCATACAGATGGATATCTTGTGGAAATAACAAAGAAACAATATGAAGGAAAGAACAACAACAATTCTTGCAATGTTTTGTGAGCGTCATGATACTCAATGCATTTGCAAAACATCTAATGTCAGCAATGCAATAATATTCTTAACTCTTCTTTTAATGAAATAATTATGCGACCAATGCCAATAATTTCCTCTCTAAGTGCATGATATCACCTTATCAAAATTGCCTTGGATATTGAAACCTAACTACTTTTCAACAGAAAGACGTAGACTTGTGCTATTAAATTGTTCAGAACATCAAATAATCAGTTTAATTTTACATAGAATTTTAGTCTCCAGCAAACTTACTTCTCTTCTAATGCTGTATCCAATATTGTTGGCAAAGTATTAGGGAACTAAAGGAGTGGAGTGATATGGAACTCTGCAGGTGACAAAATATTTCAAAAAGGTGTTTTAAGGGGAAGAGGAATGTACAACACACAAATTTTAAAAGTAAGAAAGACATACATTAGAAATGTTACTTTCCTGCTGTTGTTGTGACTTGTATTATAATAATACAATATTAAATAACTTCGTACAGAAATTGAACAAATATGTCCATTTATACCCTTTTATTACACAGAAAAACTATTTCCATCTTACCTTTAGGATTATATAAGGGAAGAAAATTTGACACAGGTATGGACAGTTTGTGTTGAACAATTTCATGTAAAATAAACAACTACCCATATAAGTATTTACAAGTACTTAATTCAGAAAATAAAAAATCACTCATCAGAGGTAATATTCATTTTCTGAAGTTGTTTCAATATTATTTGTTGCAATATTATTTATCAATTAATTCTTGTATTATTTGTTAATAGTTCCACTAAATGTCGCAAGACATGGTTTCCGTTTCAGGGTACTCTTTTTTCGTATTTTTAACAACGGTCAAGCAAGCTCAAAAGTATTTGTGTCATATTTGGGAGCAATCACACTGGTGGTACTAATTTTTGTGTCGCATGTGATTGTAAACAATTTCACTCTTGTATAATAGGTTGTATATTTTGAAACTGAATTAATGGAATCCAAGTTGCATCTGCTTTTGAAGAACAGGACACAAAATGAACCAAAATGTTATCGAATGTGAATGTAAATTAAATATTAGGAATTGAAGATTAAAAGATGTAAATAATATAATAATTTGGTGTTCTATTTATTTTGAATTGCCATGTAACAGAAATTACAGTATATTATGAAAGTTTATCAAAAAGCAATTTATTTCTCACACAGGTACTTCATTTTAAGTCAATTTCTGTTAGTTTGTTTGTTTTTTCTTTCAGGGATTAATGGGCTGGTACATGGTAAAGTCTGGTTTAGAAGATCGATTCCACGGTGAAAGTGATGTACCACGTGTCTCACAGTATCGTTTGGCTTCTCATCTTGGCTTGGCTTTTGTTCTGTATACATTATTTTTGTGGTCTGCTCTTGATCACCTACTTCCAGCTCAGAAGCTTTCAGAATCTGTTCCAAAAGCTGCTCGCCAATTTCGAATGTTAGCACATACTTGCAAGGGGATGGTATTTCTTACTGCACTTTCAGGTAAGAACATTTGCTGTTCATTCCTATGACACATTGGTGATAATACATTATGTGTTACGTGTTACTCATGAACACAATACTTCTGATTACAATTCTATAGTAAGTGCAAGATCCCCAAAACACAAGTTCAACATTCAAAGCGCATTAATTGTTTTGAAAGTAAAATGGTGATGATAGTGATTTTCTATTCATTCCATGTTACATGATAATAAAAACCTAGTTTTATTTTCAGTGTCAAAGTACTTTTCATTAAAAATGTACTGTCTTATTCTTGGAAGTGTCATCATTTTACCTTTTTTATTTTCTCGCACTCTGCTTATACAGTACAGAGAAAGTATTGTAGTGCTGTGGGGGAAAAGCTACAAATGGTCATCAGAAAAACTTTAATTGTTGGGGTCCTGGTAATGAACAAATTGATAAATCTTGTTCCTTTGTGTGGAAAATTACTTCCTCTAACACTTTGTGTAGTCAGAATTCCTGCTTAGTGCGTTCTTGATTCTGAAAAATCGATAGACAGCAAAACGTCTGTGTACATCGCTAGGAGCAAAAGCAAAGTAAGCAAGATTTTCAACAAAATTGATATCCCAAGATCGATCTGACTGATATCTTGGCCTGTTGAATTTGAAGGGATAATTTTGAATTTACAAAGAAAAATGGCTGCAGTTTTTTTTTCTTTGTAAGAACTAAAGACGCATAAAGAATCAGTGTTTTCTTTGCACTTTCTGAATTTTTGAAATTGCAAAAGTTCAAAATTCATCCCTCACTATATCTCCGTGATAACCCTGGCACCCCAATGGTGTGTCCTCTTGTTGAATTCCACAGTGGGTAAGGAGCACAGAGACAAAACAACTTCCATCTTGTGGAACACAAACCCAATCTCTTGCCCTCTTCCAGAAGGAAGAGGTGATATTTTGGAAGAACTGTAAATTTGGATAGATTTTGTTTTCCCAGAAAAGAGGACAGACTAAAGAGGCCAATTGTTCTTTCTTATGGCATTCACCTAGGAATGACAAATGTTTAAAAATGTGAGTGTAGTCTGTCTCATGCTATTAAGACATAATGATGTTCCTGATTGGATAGACTCAGGTAATCCAACATCAATTCGCCCTCTCTTTTAAACAAAGTATATTCACAGTTTCCACTTAACCCACTCACTTTGGTGTGAACCTCCTCATAGGCAGCACAGGCCCTCCTCCAAGTCCCAAAGGTAATTGCCACACTGGTAATGTCACCTTCAAGAGCCCATGGCTAACTACCCACTTTATCTTGTTATGGCCCATTCTTACACTTCGATATTTGACACAACAATTACCGAAATCTCTTTGTTTCCAAGTAAATAACTGCCATTTACTGTCCCTTTATTAAAACGGTGGAGGGAGAGGTGTTGCTAATTCAGCACTGAAAGAAAACTGGAACATTTCTATAACAAAGAAAATCAGAATAATTTTATTTTATTATCTTATTTTTTCCCTATTTATTTATTATACCACAGTCCATTTGTCTATGTACACTCACACTTCATCACATCATTTTTCATTACTACTTCTTATAATTTTATATAAATGTTATTTAAAACTTGTAAATTTTATTTTAAAAAGTTGTAATGATGTGATGAAGTGTGAGTGTCTATGTGGTGACAACTACGTAGACTTATTGACTGTAGTAAAATAAATAAATAGGGAAAAAATAAGATTAAAAATCAAAAACACAGTCAAGCAAACTCATATAAAAATCAGATTAACCCATGTTGCAGTGTCTGGAAAATTATTACTAAATTTTTGAAAGTAAATGACAAAAAATAAAATTTAAATGATTCTCCCTTCAAAAGTAATGTACACTCTTTCTGTTACCTTTTAGGTGCATTTGTTGCTGGATTAGACGCTGGTCTTGTGTACAATTCTTTCCCCAAAATGGCAGACAGATGGATTCCAGAAGATATTATGGCATTTGACCCACAATGGAAAAATTTTTCAGAAAATCCTACAACTGTGCAATTTAATCATCGAATTCTGGTGAGTTCAGATCTCTATAAAATGAAATGTATGTAGCTAAGTATTGAAAAATTAGTTGCTGTTGTTTTTTTCTTTTTTCAAAGATTAAGTAAAATAGAAAATATTATTGTTTCCTGGG
Source organism: Gryllus longicercus (assembly GCA_038098605.1). NCBI lineage: Eukaryota > Metazoa > Arthropoda > Insecta > Orthoptera > Gryllidae > Gryllus > Gryllus longicercus. Next base: position 1,486,301 of record JAZDUA010000096.1, read on the forward strand.
CTGACAGGCCGTAGTCCAATGGAAAACATATTTCCAAACATTTTGTCTGGAGCAGTCGTAGACATAAGCATGGTCGCAGGTGAAGAAACCTAGGGCGGCTTGCAAATACGTCAGTCATCCGCATGCCGCCCAGTATTGTCTGTTCAGTAATATGAGAGGTGTACCTTGACACACATTGATGCCAGGCTAAATTGGAGGGGTGGGCAGTGAGTAGCACATTGAAATTATTTGGGAACTTCAGTTCCACATTCCATTAACTGGAGAAAGTTTGCAAAATATCACTGTATTTATGAATTTAGAATAACAGAAAACTACATTTTAAAACTTCAATTTTAAGTAATATTATTTACTTTCATAATTTTGCGATAAAAATTTAGTTTATTGCAAGTTTGTGAAAGTAAACAATTCCCCCTTTTTGAAATTCGGTATTTATGACTTGCCTGGTTACATCCATTTAATGACTTAATTCACGTGCATACTACATATTCTCATCTGTTTATCGACATAATTTGTACTAATTTTTACACTATTATTGGAACAATGTAAAAAACACTTGAAAACTATTCTTTACCTCCAACTTGTGAACTAACACAAGTGTCACACAAGTTTGGAAAATTAAGTATATACTCACAGCATATACATCATTGCATTTGAGACATTAACAGTTTTTGCTCCAGCCCATGAAACTTGCAAAAGAATTATGAAACTGTGAAAACATTCTACTGGCCTTGACGTGCCATAATCATATTGCCAATGGGGAAACAATAAGCATATTGATGCTGACTATGGAAGCCTATATTACCTCACTTTTTAAAGAATATTAATGTTGCCTTTCAAATAGAAACACTTCTCTTTTCATAAAATAATTAATTTCCAACCTATCCTTTCTGATTTATTTCAGGGCACTGGAACATTAGCTCTGATTTCCGGGATGTGGTTTTTATCCAGGAAGACCAAGCTTCCCCCCCGAGCATATACAGCTGCCACAGCAGTAGCCATAATGGGATGGATGCAGGTAAATGAGTAACATATTCCTTTCAATTAATATTTGATGGTGTACTTAGTAATTTATTAAATCAGTGTTCTATTTGTTTACCAAGTACGGCATATAAAAGAGGAGAAACCCAAACTAATTGAAGAGTGCCCTTTTATATTGTTTTCTACCTGCATTGCAGATTTGTACCTCTACAACTTTAATTCCTTCCATTATTCACAGATTATTTTAAATGAACTGAGAGTGAATTATTCTTCACTAATGGATATTTTTTTATTTTGAGCTGTTTCCTGCTCTGATTTCCTGTGGGCACTTAGCTTTTTGTATTAGTTCTGCATTGAGACTATTGCTAGTAATAAAATTCATACAAAAAACAACAACAAACAAACGCTACAGTAAAACTTCACTTATACATTTTTGAGGGGGCTGAAGGGAAAAAATAAATGTGTAAAAAAGGCATAACTGAAATTGAATATGAGTAAAATAAAAACTAAATATTTTTACACTACCATTTTATTAGAAAAGATATTACTAAAATGAAGAATTCAATACACTGTTAAAAAAATTACATATGAAAAAGTCTTTTATCTTGATGTGTTTAACATTACGATTCACCTACAGTGTAGTAGGGCACAAAACTTATTCCGTGATTAAGTATTAAATCTTAAAATCTCTGTGAATTTATCTTTTGAGTCTTAAAATTAACTATAAATTTGCATATTGTGTTTTTATTTAAAATGTTATTTAAATTGCATTGTGTGATTGAAATTTTAAAAAATGTCAAAAAAAGTTGGTTTCTTGGAAGTTAAATTTATCTACAGTCCCTTGTTCCCTTTCCACCACCGAGTAGAGTTTCTAATTACAGTTTCATTAACGGGAATTCACCTCAGAGGCCGACAGGTTGCTTCCCGGGAGCACCCTTGAGCAGGCAAACGTGAGTAAAATTCCAGGTCACCCTGCGGTTTACCCGGCACCTCTGCGGGAACATTCAATCGTTATATGGTCTTAAAGGGACTTGCATTATGAGTGTTTAAGTGTGAAAAATGTGTAAATATAACACGCATATCTGAAATAATTTAGCATGGGAATCATAGGCATTTATCCGGAACTTACCAAAAATAAACAACGTATAAAAGGAGTTTTACTGTAGGGTTTGAAAATACAATGCTTGCACTTCAGCTTTTTGTGACAAGCTCTATTGTGTGGACACATTTTACACTAGTTCATTTCATTATCTTGATTGTTAGAAGTGATGATAACAAAATAAAATTATTTTGAAAATTTTGTATACTAATCTGTTTTATGGAAAGTTCTGTTCTAATAACAATGATCTGTTCTTATGTCAGTGATTCTAATGTTATCCCAAACGGGTTGTGATTCTATAAATACACTAATATTTTTCATTTATTTGCATAGGTTGCTCTAGGAATCACCACACTCTTGACTTACGTACCTGTATCTATTGCTGCAAGTCATCAATCAGGATCTCTTATATTGCTTTCACTGGCTGTATGGCTTACTCATGAAATTAAATTTATGAAAAGACTGCCCAAGTGAAATGCTTTTTAATTATACATTTCTTTTAATTATGTCAAAGAGCATGTTTGCAAATAAGGTTTTAAAACATGCTGTCTGTTGTGACCTCCATTTGAAATCAACTTAAAAAATTATGCATTTATTCAAGATGGGGATTGTTGTAGACTTTTGAAGTGGCCACGATCATTATGATGAAGAGCTATATCAGAAGTTTTGTTGTTCAAAACCCTGGTGACCCTGTGCTGATTTACATAACCAAAAAAGTTTATTCTGAACTCTATAAATTTAGATGCGAGTAACTTTGGAAGTTCTTGCTAGAAAAAATAGATTATTGAGAGTATTTGTGTTAAGTTAATTTAGAACAAATAACTGGAAAATGTAATTTACTACATTTGTTTGTACTTGCTATAAGTCTTTTAAAATCATTAATAGCTATTTATTGTTATTAAGATTACATTCTAGCAAAGGAACCTCCTTTTTGCAATGAATTCTGATTCAAAATGTATTGTATTATTTCAGTATTTTGCAACTTGTACATATTATATAATATATAAATATATTAATTAAAATGAAGGTCTCTACATTGATGTAATTGTGGGGAAAGTTGTGAAGAACAATGATTTATCACAAAAGATAGTCAATGTATTACAAATGTAGTTGTAAATTTTATGTAATCTTTATTAAAAAAAAATATTTTTGACATTGTTGTCTTTGTATTGTTGCTTAGCAGCTGATCAAAGAAAAGAGAGGTTGTATATTGTGGATTAATAAGTGAAAAATTAATATTAGTTCCATTGAATAGACTGGAAAAAGTTGTACCAGTAGGCTTGGTTTCAGTCATGTAGCAATAATGGAGAGGGAAGTCTTGTTTGCTAAGGTCACAAAAATACGATGGCCATACTGTACAAATACACTGCATAGGATCAAATAAACCGCTACATTTGAAAAAGTATTTCACCTATAAAGCTTTAGTTGGGTTTTTGTAATATGGCACATCAGGGGCTGCCTTCATGATGGAATATCTCATGCACAGCCATCAGTAGAGGATGGCCATGTCTCACAGCATTTTGCATCTTTCTCGGTCGTGCAGCTAGAGCACGGCCATACTTTACTAGGTATCTTTTAGTAGAGAATAGCCGTGGCTATAATGCGATTATTTTAACTGTGCCCCTGAGTTGAGTCTTCTCATCTGCATTATGTCACTGTGTTTCATGTCTTTCTAGGTCATGCCGCTAGATGTCACAACCGTATGATGTAGCGGTTGAAACAGTTGCTATCATACGACATCTAGTGGCATGCCGAGGAAGACACGAAATGCAGTGATTATGCTATTATTATTTATTTATTTCCTTTGGCAGACGTAAGTGTATTCAGCCATATAACATATTACAAATAGGATTGCCAACTTAAAACTATTACGTTTACAACTATTACACGTGTATACAAGTTAGCAGAATATTATCTCGAATATTAAATTTCTTCTTTTGACTATACATATAATTGGAATAACATGTGTATCTAAATTTTTTAGAATGTCCACAATATTTTGGACAAAAGTAATATTAAGACTGTTGAGTTTTACCGTAATAATATTTATTAAATTATCAAATAATGTACAATGCCATAATAAATGATTAGTGGTGTCATTCTCCCCACCACATTCACACAGACCTGCATTGACAATTTTGAATCTATTCAAACTGTGATTAATGATGAATTATTTGACCTCAGTCTATTAGTAATAACTATTCTAAGTATATTTCTTTTGTAGTTAATTTGAAGTTCTGAAACCATGGTATTAATGATGTTCTATAATAATGTAAGAAATACTCTCTGTCTTTAGAGTGACCAAGATTTTTAATATTTGCAAAATTATTTTGTTTACAAGTCTCCTTGTCTATAGCAACATCAGATACCGAGATACTGAATGGATAAACCATGCCATCTTTTATGGCTGATTTAGCTTTTCTCTCAGCATTCTCATTTCCATTTATACTTGGGCAGGAATCAAAGTTATACACATTTTGAGGTTGAGCTGTCTTGCATAATCACATAATTTCTTGATTTCTAGAATAATATACGATTGAGTTTTTGTTCTATTACTGTTAGATAGAGAAACCAAGACGCTCTTCGAATGAGAGAAGATAATTGAATAATAATTTTTATTGCTTCAAGGATAGCTAGAGCTTCAGCAGTAAAAATAGATGTTTTAAAATTGACTTTAAATTTCCTAATTAGCCTATTGTTAGTGCTCCAGATAGCAAAACCAACTGGGCACTTCAAATCATTCTTTGAAATTCTATAGAGAAAAGTAAATTTCTTCTGAATAACCTCTGGAAGAGTGAAATAATGAACCATAAATAAGACATTTGGGCAGGAAGAATTTGCAATTTCCATACCAATATGAATATTAACCTCTAATTTACTAAGCTGTACAAAATAATCAAACGCATAGCATGGGGCACAATCAAATTTCTTAATGCTGTCACAAGAAATAGATAATTCCTCAAAACATGCAACTAACAAAGATTTCTTAATTATATTATTATATAAGAAGCGTTTTGAAACATTGTTTATCTTGGACAGAACAACAATCAAATAATTGTTTTTAAATTGAAGACATCTAGTCAAGTAATTCATACGTAAAAGAGTTAGTCTTGTCTTCAGAAGAGGTTCCCGTGATTCTGCTAGGATTACATTGGTTGGTGTAGATTTTGTGTAGCCTAGTGCAATTCATAATGACTTAGATTGTAATCTTTCTAAATTTATCCTACTATTATTTGCACAGTTAACAAGCAAAAAGCCTCCATATTCAATCTGTGAACGAATCTGTGCTGTGCTTATTAGCAACAGAGTACAAGGGTCTGCTCCCCACAAAGTTCCACATAAACAGCCCATAATTTGAAGACCTATATCACATTTTTTTAAGAGACTAGATATGTGTCCTTTCCACTGCAATGAGTGATCTTGGGTCATGCCCAAGAAAACGGCTGAAGGAGAGCTATGAACAATTATTCCATTGACATAAATTTAAAATTTATGAGCTTTTAAATAGCTCTTGCTAAATACAATAAACTTACATTTTTCTGGTGCTAGGAGAAGGTTTCTCTTTTCTAAATATTGACTCAATGATTCTACAGCATCCTCTAGAATATTGATGGCATCTTCCTCTGGGTCTGTTACTGAATATAAAGCAATAGCATCTGCATATTTTAACATGAACACATCACTTGGTAATAAATTTTTCGGTTTATTAGTGTAAATAGAATAAAGGAGAGGGCCCAGAATACTGCCTTAAGGAAGACCCTGGTATGCTACATTATTCTTTAGAGTAAATGGATAGTTCATAAAATCTAGGTGCCTATTTCAATTAGTTCCTGAATTAATACTGAAGGACCAAAACAATCAAAAGGCCCTTTGATATTTAAAAACAATGTAGGTAGAGCTGAATTCTTACAAAATTGGTGATCAATCTCAATTTGTTTACAATCTGTTTACAATTTACAATCTACAAAGTGTTTTCTCTGAATTAAAATTTGAAAGATAAGAAGATTTACTAAGTTTATTTTTGAAACGTTTTATTCTGTTGCAGATGTATGACATGTCACTATTTCTATTAAGTGACCTACACAATTTTTTGAAGTTCTTAGATTTCTCATCTTGAATAATGAATCTAGCATTTGCTGCCTTTTTTTAAAAATTCTATGATGTTTTATTTGTTGAAACATGTGCGAAGGAAGCAAGGGCTTGATTTCTGTCTTTAATGGCTTGTTCACAGTCTATATTCCACCATGGATAAGGATTGCGCTGTGGGCATTGTGATGTAGAGAAGTAATTGTTCTCTGCATTTGGTGTGAAGGATATAATAGCTTCATGAATAATCTCAGTCTTTGATATTTGTGAATTACTTTAGAATTCAAAAATTTCAAACCATTAAAAACATGATACTAAGCAATCAAAACTCTCCCAATCAGTCCTCTATAAATTATATTTAAAAGCCTTAATGGATGATTTCTCATAAACCAGTCCTATGTTAATGATAATAGGGAAAAGGTCACTTCCCCGATTGTCATTTACTGTCCATGAAGAATAGAAAGCTAGATTAGGAGAAACAAATGTCAAGTCAATCGTAGATGATGTTCCATATGAATTAGATTTATACATTGTAACTTTTAGCTCAGTCGGGTCGCTGGTTCATTCCTTTAATGGATGGATGGAAGAGAAGGGAGGTTGTGAAAATATCTATTAAATAATTTCATTAATTGGGAAAAAATGAATTTATTCCTGACAACATTAGCTGCCAGGGAAGTTACACGTCGCAAGAGAGCGACAAAGACTGCCTACCAACTTTACGCAATGAGCTCATGGTACTAATAACTAGGAAGAAACATCTTAACACTAACATTGGGGTTTTGTCTACAATAATTCGTGCATTGTTAAGTAATAAAAAACTGCCTGAACGCGGCAACGCTGAAACTTTCGCCGGAATACCCAGCGAAGGAACTCCGTGACGTAATCAGGGGAGAGAGTTCATCTTCGGTTAAGTACCGGATTCTCACCGCTGGTTGTCGGCGCCTCCGCAGACCGGCTGGATGGGTGTCCTCGTCTCGTGATTCACCTTCGCTCTGGCGAGGGCTGGCGGTGTGGTGCGGCGGCGACGGGGCGGTGGTCAGGTCAGCGACTCCCCATTCGGTTCTCCTTCTCAGCTGACATGGTGCGGCTCGGAGTCGTCAAAGGCGGGCGGGCTCAGTCAGCTCGAGGACACACGGGCGCCGGGCGGACGAAATGCGGGCTAGAATGGGCCCGAGACGGCACTATGGGGCGAACGCAGATTGACGCGTAGTCTGCGCGGGTCTTAGGTGCGGTGAAAAATCGCACTTGGTGGCAAAGTTCAGCCCTACGAGCCGAAATTAACAATGTTCCTCACTCCACCAAGTCTTAGCTAAGAGCCACCTCTTTTCTCCTACAATTTCTCCCTAATAATGTTTTTCTCTACTCGGCTCCCGGCCGAGCTCGCCTGCGTTTCCCCTCCCGAAAACTTCTCTGGACCCGTAGCTTTGCCCCTTCCCTCACGGGGAGATGTCTCATAGGCCGAAACTATATGCATCGCAATTTTATGTCACCCAATCGGGACGCACTGATCCTGGAATTTTCCACGGCGATCTCTAATTCTGGAAGCATCTCTTGCAGCTGCCCGAACACGTTCAGGCGGCTTTGTTTTCGGAAACATAATTCTTCTGCGCCGTGATCGGCAGCCGGCGACGGGCGAGCTGTAAACAATACCTCTGGGATTTCGGAAGTGTTGTAGGGCGATTCCTTGCGCGGGCGCGAGACAAATGGCCGGCAGGCGCGGTCTGTCTCCTGGCCAAGACGCAGGTTGTCATTGTCTCGCTAAGTGCGCGGGGGCTTCCCTAAGGGGGGTGGGTAAAGTCTTCCCTGCGGATCAGCAGCCGACGAAGGCAGTGCGACGGGCGAGCGCCGAGCGGGCGGCTTGTCGTAAATAAGTCTGCTGCGAACGGCACCCTATTTGGCGGGCGGTACGTTGAAAAGAAACCTTTGTGACGAGAGCCCAGTCTTGCGACCTACTTTCTTTCCGTGGAGAAAACTATCTTAATATTAAATTAATATAATAAAATTTGGTGACGCCACAACGTAGGAGAACCGTCACTGAGTAGGAACATAGCATCAGGATCATAGTTGTCAAAAATAATTTCACTATTTGGTCAGTTTCTTTTGTTACCCCAGGAAGCATGATGTGAATTAAAATCACCTCCTATGACAAAGTTCTCATGTTTGGAAACTTCATTAATAAAGGAAACTTTCTGATTTATTAAAATCAGATGTTGGTGATCTGTAGCAAGCAACCGCCAATAGAGATACCATATTAAGACAAACTTCTACTGCACCAACTTGTAAGGATTTGGAATTGAATTTCAAATCACCCGGACTGGAGACTAATCCTTCCATAACAAGAATGGCCAAACAACCCCCTTGTTTATTTAATCTATCAAATCTAACATAATTAAAGCCTTTAAAATCAACAAACTTGTTGATGAACAGATAATTTTCACATAAAATAATTATATCTGCTCCTCAACTGTTTTTGAAAAATCCATGGACTTTTGGAATGATACATCTGCAATTCCATTGTATAATTTTAAGAGGTCTAAACATGAATAGGAAAAAATTGTAATAGTAAAAACAAAAGAAAACGAAAAATTCAGTTAGCTATTTTAAGATAGAATCTTCAGAAGAATTCATCTTTACCGATTCAATATCAACTTCAGCAGCATGTTCAATCAAAGAAAAAATGTGCGGATCTGAAAGATAGAGTCCTCACTTTCTTCATTATCAGTGTAGATTTGATCCAATGACCTTGCCTTTTCTGATAGAGAAAGCCTAAGTTGTTCTTAATGCTTTACTCCAAGAGTAGAGATCAGTGTTGTCTCTGGAAATGACTTCACTAGCCAGGCCCGTCTTCTTCGAGCCCCGTAGAGAATTTACTTAGCCACCTTGAGTAATTTTAGGTAGCACAAATATTTTTAGGAACCTTACTCACTTGATTCTTTACGGAAGACCTCTGCGAGCTAGAAACCTTTGGACTGCCCACTTGCTTTGCTTTTTGTGTACCGTTCTTTTGTACATACGGCGAACGTTTGGCCCTGACCCGAACTCAAAAATGACTTCAGACGCTTCATCCTCGTCCAACACGTGGCGCAAAGCTACTTGGATGTTTCGGGTAGCTGCCGAAAGCGTTGGAAAGTTCTCCGGGGGCGCTTCTGGAATCTCAGGTCGATCTCTCGTACGTGCGCCCTTGGGGATATCGGCCTAACATCCTTCGATTGATGGCTAGCCTCTTTGAAGGAGATTTTCTCTAGTGTAATAACACTGTTTACTTTGGAGTTGAAAATGTAAAAAGGCCAAGATCTATCAATAGATCTATGATTTTCAAGACAGTTTGCACATCTAAGGTTTATCACCTTTGCAGCCATATTCATGTTCTAACTCCCCGCAGGTTGAGCACCTTTCTTTCCCTTTACATGAAATACATAAATGTCCGTGATGGCTACATTTATAGCACAATTTTGGTAAGAGTATGAATATCTTAACTTTGTTTGATACACCCATGACCCTGACCATATCTGATAGGATTCGCCCTCGAAGATCAGAACCACCGACCTCGTGGAGAATTTCATTTTTTCACCTTTTACTATTCGACGCTTTTCAATTCTCCACGCATTCACTACTTTGATTTTGTCAGCATTATTATTTATATCGTTGGCTATGTCCATATGATCTAGATCTAGTGGAACGTCATTAATAGTACCCTTCCTAATAGTCTGTAGTACTGGATACTACAGGAATACTTTCCATCTAAAATGGCGTTTTTTAACCAGCGTATTGGCCTCTTCTCTATTAGCGAAGTTTACCTCGACTAGATTTCTGCCCTTTTCTGGTGATATGTTGGATGGAGCTGAATTTCTTCATCAGAGTATTTCCAATAGCCATTGGTTCCATGCGCCTGTCCGATTCAAGGAGATCTTTCAATTTCACTTGAACGATGGAAGGTCCCATCTTCTGAATTCCGTATTCTACTATACTGCTTCGCACATCATTGAATTTCGCTTCTTTTGTTTCTTTTTCCTTGGAGCGTTGATCTAGGACTAAGTTCTTCTGCTTCTTTCGTGCACCTGTTCCACTTTTTTCAGCAGATCTCTTTCTCCCCGGATGAGACAATTTCTCGTCGATATCCATCGAGGTGTCCGCCTATGCCATGTTAGCTCTTAGATCCTTGAATAATGTAACAATGTCATTGGACGACGACTCTCCTTCACGTAAGACCAAGTTAGCAGGGACTGAGAAACTATTTTCATTTACGTTATTAGCAATGTTCAGTTGTCTTTAAAGCTGCCCGAGGAATCGGGGGCGAGAAGTAGAACTGAACTTCTTATATCACGGGAAATGTTAGGACACAGTCACAAAATAGAAAAAACAAACAAAAAAACGTACACTAACACCTGTACTACGCCATAAATAACCTCACGAAGGTAGGCACTCGATGTACACTCGTCTGTGCAGTTAAAAAAATTCGCAATGCATGATACGGTCGCGATCATGCAATATCTAGCGGCACGACCGAGGTGTTTATTTTTATTTAGTTTACGTGAAATTACCATTTTTATGCCTCCAAGAAAACTTGTTACTTCACATATTCAAACATTGCACTCCAACTCACAAAAAGGACGATATATCAATATGTATGTCGATGCATTTTTTAAAAATATTATACATTGCTTAATGAATATATTAATATATTATTTAACTTAAAGCAACAAGATTGGACCGGGCGTCACAAAGATCATGGCACAGAGATACTCGTATCTATTCTGTCGTCTCGGGCGATATCGGAATACGTCACAGGCTAAAGGTGGTCCATTCTAAGTGTACTTTCGTTCAATTTTGCGCATGCATTAGTTCACTACTCGGAAAGAAAGGAAGCATACCACCCTTTTCTCGGAAAGCAAGCAAGCACGCAATAGCGCACGGGTTCCTACAGGAGACGGGATTTGTCCCTTTGCGCTTTCTCCAAAGATCAAATAGTGTGCCCCCTTCATATCAACGAGCATTTCTAGCCCTATTTAAGGCTAAATATACCGACACTATGATGATGAGCAGAAAACAAATGAACAAGAAGCAAATTTACACGCCAACAATCGACGTGTTCGAATTATATTAATAATAATAATAATAATAATAATAATAATAATAATAATAATAATAATAATAATAATAATAATAATAATAATATTTATTGAGTCACATATACAATTACAATCATGTATGACGAGTCAATATGATGCCTTGGGTGGAGAGAGCGAAGTTACTGTTCAGGAGCAAGCAAGGGGCCATCTCAGCATTTGCTCAAAGGACCAGGGAAACTGAACAAAACCTGATTATATTGCCAACAATCGAAGAGCTCACACTGAAAAACAAAAAGAATCATCCTAACACACGTGCATTCGCACATCAGGATTTCTCTTAGAATGAACGGATAATAGGGCCAGCATTTTTTACAATTTTTTAGTCATTTATTACCGCAAAACCATTTTTAACGCTCATCTTCACCACCTATTGGGGTGGGAGGTGAGCTGTAAAATAATTGGTTTTGCTGTAATAAAATAGTTAAAAATTCTGGCTCTAATTCGGTTTGATTCTGCTGTGGTAGGCGGGCCAGCTTGATATCAATCTAGCGCGCCCCCTTTCTTTGGGGTGAAGATGAGCGGCAAATAATTGTTTTTTTCGGTAATACATTAGTAAACTTGTGGTGCTACAGAATGGCACCAACTTTCCCGTATTAGTTTCCTATTTCCTTTGGTCTCGGCTAGCTATTCGGACTTGTCACATAGTCTTGCTAGCTACCATCTATCGCCGCCCAAAGTAGTCTTATATATATATATATATATATATATATATATATATATATATATATATATTTTCTCTTATTTTTCGGTTTTCTATTAGAACGGAAATATTATTTTAAGAACATTAAAGAACGGTAAAACCTCGTTCTAAATGACAATTTTCTTTGAAAAATTTGGAGCCGTTTTTAAGACGAAGGCGATTAAGCGCTACTGTAAAATTGACAAGTAAAGCTCTTTATTTCAGAATTTTTTTGAATTTTCGAAAAACTTTATTAGAAGTCATGTGAAGCATTTTAACTCACAAATACAATAAAGTTTACAAATTGCCGAAATGTGCGGGAGAGATCTTTCAAAAAAATTAAATTTGTGTAATTAAAAAAAAATGAACTCTACACATACTAGAGAGAACTATAAGCACCATCCTTACGCAAAGAACAACTTGGAGCAGTTTTCGAGAAAATGGCGTTTGAGCGTTTCTGAAAATACGGAATTTTGAGCTAGTTTTCATAGATACCCCTGCCTTGGGGTTCCGAACAACCGTGGACCATGTGGAGATTCCTAAACACACTGCGTGCGGGTGTTGGCAGATGTAAATACAACATGCAAACATGGGGATTCTTGGCCCAGAATGACTCAGTGATGTGCTCTTGCGGTGCTGAAGAGACGATCGAACACCTACTTCCTGCCCGGACTGCCCTGATGTGTATCCAAAGATGACCTTGCTCTATGAAACCAGAGAGCCTTGGCTCTCTCTACTTACCTGCAAAACAGAATTTATCTGTCGTTGACTCGAAAGTTGAAGAATCTTACAGGATACATTTAGCACTATCCATACCAATATTTTCAAGAAAAAAATTGCAACCATTTTGGATAAAATATTGTTTTTGTTATTTTTTAATATTGCTCGAAAACTTTTAAAAGTTTCAAAAGAATGTACATGACTTTAATAAAAGAACAAATTATTGACAGCAATTTTCATCTGAAGGAAAGGTCTCTTGTCTTCAATATTGTAGTTGTAGGAAGATGCCGAAAATAATTCAAACTAGAAATTTTCGAAAATACAAAGTTAACCCTGAAAATCGGACGTATGCCACCTTTATAAGTGTATTTTACTCTATATTTACAACAAATTTAAAGAAAAAAATTTGAGCCGATTTTGAGAAAACTTTGAAAATGTCGGCTGGGCTACACGTAAAGTACCCTCGAATTTTGAAGATTTTTTTTCAAAATCGTGGCGCCTCGAGATCGACAGGGGAATATCCATTTTGGAAAAGTCCTACGTATGGTTTAGGCCAGGGCTTGCCAACTTAGTTTTGACTCAGAACGGCACGTACCAAGTTACAATGCTGGCAACAACCACCCCGTACTTTCAAAACAATCGTAGCATTTCTCGTGGCACGCTTTGGGGAGGTAAGTTCATACCCACAGTTCGTACGCCCTTTTCAGCCGTGACGTAGTCAAATCCCTCCTCTCCCCGCACCCCGCGCTATGGAATATCAAGAAAACTTGCGCGTATAGTACTGCATTTGCAGATGCACTTGGACACGCCAGCAATCTCTATCTTCTGCGCATGCGCAGATGCACTAGTGATGTGAAACTTAAACTGCACATGCGCAGAAGTTCGATAGCGCTGTTCGCTATAGCGTGCACAAACTCCCTAGTAATGCTAAACTCGAACTCAGCATGCGCAGAAGATTGATAGTGCTGGTGATTGTTATAACGTTTCGCCAACCAACTTAATAGTTTGACTTGCCGTTAGTTAACTTGCAAGTGACAAATAATTAATATATAACATTTTTTTTCTGGGAACGGACGCCAATTTTACACGTTACCTGTCACCGTACCAACTCATGGATTTTAAAAGTGAAGTATGGACTGTTTTAGGCTACAACAAACTAGTGCATTTACGTAAGCATGTACAACGAATACCTGCAAATAAAAAGGTGTCATATTTACAAATTATACTTTATATATTTTGCTGGGACACACCGTAAAGCTTTGCTACGCGTGTCCAATTTCATGACGACGCTACGACCTTCTCCTTCGCAATATTCATAATAGTACGTCCGTCAAATGCATTTGCAAAGTAACTCTGAAACTGCGGCCTGCATGATTTTTATAAATCATCGTGTAGGCTCCTTATCCAAAACAATTTTATTAAAAACTAAACAAAACAATAAACATATGGTATTAGAATTCTGGCTAGGCAATAGTACAATGTTCTAAACTCTTCTTTCAATTTCTACTAACCTCACACAATTCATTGATATTGTGCTGTACTTCTATTGTCGTACGAGTGGCAATACGACTTATCAAAATTTAAAATGTAAGATTGGCATCAGGTTTTAACAAATAAAGTAGGTACGTATGTCTTGAAGATTCCCCGTACGTAAACTTCAGCTCAAATTATCTCACCGCCAGAGAAATTAGTAAAAGATGGTAATGCCCGGGCCCCGGACCGTTCTTTAAAAAAATATTTAATACTACATTTTTCAAAAAAATAAAAAGGGGGAAATTATGTATGATTTAACTATAAGCAAAGAATTTTCATAAGGCGAGATGTGTCGTGCATCATTGGATAATATTTATAATATGGAATATACGCTGGTTGATGCGTTTCAATTTTATTTTGCACAATTCAGTAAATAATTAAACTATTTCATTAGAAGTCTTTTTCAATATTTACTTATAAGTACATGTTCAATTTTTTGTTTGAATGATGTACAATTGAAACAATGAGAAATACTCTCAATTTTTTTAAATACAAATTACAATGTGAATTAATAGGATTTTCTTTATATTTCAGCATTAAAATGGGGGAGGGCGGGACGATGAAATTATAAGTAGGGGGCCAAAAAATATTAATCTAGGCTCATGGGCCCCCAACGCGGTTGAAACGGCTCTGCTCACCGTCACTCAAATACAGAATATCATAAAATTAAAAGATGTTATGATTTGACATTGTATAATCATTTGAGAAAAACATATTGCAAGACTTACAATCGACGTGCGAATTACTTTAAGTTTTTTATGTTCAAGTGAACAAATGAAAAGTCATGATATTCAATAGTTTAAAAATGTGAGTCTCTAATTGTATTTCACAACATATTGTTCAAACTTGTTTGATGAAATCTGTACTATGTATTATTTTCCAAATGTTAGAAACGGTGCATTTAACTTCATAATTTCAATTTATTTCAAAAACTACATTATAGCTTTTACAAACAAACAAAATAATCGGTAAAGATAATAATAATAGTATCACTGTTAAAAAAAACTGATTTATCCTCATACAGGAATCGAGTTACCTATATCTGTCACGCAGCGTTAGATCCTTTCACGCTCACTAGTCGAGACAATAGGGTGCCTGCACACGAGCGTTGCATTGACGCGCGTCGTAGAATAAAACTGTATCTAATGAGAAAAGGCACGCAAGCACTTGGCCGTTCCGCCTAAGATACATTGTTTACCTACGACGCGCGTTACTTTTCGCGCGTCAACGCTCGTTTGACACAGGCGTTGAGATGACATTCTAAGCATTGTGGTCTGTTGAGGAACTGCTTTTTTTCCATCCATCGCAAAGATTCTTATGTTTCTTAACAAACTTTTTTTTTTTTAAGCAACTAAAATGCGTTTTGGGTTTGATTCCTCAGGGTAAGACATCTGTTGGCACAATTCTTAACCAGTCTCCGTGAGGGTATTGTAGAAGAATACTTGAAAAAACATTTTTTTAAAATATTTTATAGTATGTAGTATTGCGAGATGCACACGACTTGTAAACAGTGGTATCAGGGGAGATAAGCAAGAGAGTTATTTGATGTATGAAGGAAATGACATATTAAGAAGACAGAGAGCAATAATGAATCATTTCAGTACTATAATAAATAAGATGTTATAACGATAATGAAGTACTAATTCATCGATGCCAAAAGGAAGTAGCAAACAGTATCATCAGCAAGATAAGTATTTATAATATGAAGTCAATGCAACTACAAGTACATTAAGGAAATTCTGAGAATTACTATTCTCTTTCCAGTGTTTACATGAATCATTAGGAGTTAAAACTCCTCTGACTGACAATAATTACCTACTTCTGAAAAGAAACAAAAAGTTAAAGAAGTATTTTGAGCAATACATTGGCTTGTAAATTTCTATGCTTGAAAATGGATGAACCAGGCTGGAACGTTTAAAATTGATCTTTAATATAAACTTTGTAACATTAAAATATTCATGAAAAGCACAATGCTAAGGTAGTAGAAAGTACTTCGGCTGAAAGAGGTTTAAATTTGCCACTTATCTAAACTGAGATATGTTGCATGGAAAACCATTTGAAAAATATATCAGTTCTGAGACTACTCAGATCTAGTAATATTATTAAAGAGTAAACATGGTTCTTGATACAGTTCCAATTCATTGATACAGAATATTATTAAACAAATAAAGACTAGATTTGGATAATAGAAAAAGAAAGCTCAAACTCGCACCTAAAAGGACATTCCATTATATGTGGGGGCTTCGTGGATTTAGTGTAAGTAAAATTTTGCTCAGACATCAAGGAAAGATTTCATGAAATATTTTTTTATTTTTATGTATTTCACTTCAAATTATTAAAGACCTGGAAATAACTAAAGCAATTTTGATTTGGAACTGCCATATAAGATTCTATTAAAAATATGTTATGAACATACACAACCAAAGAAATTAGTTTGAAACCAGAAAGACACAGTTGCACTGCGTGCATCAGACAATTACATTTTATATCTAATTTTCAAAATTATTCCACCACTGAAGAAATAACTGTCATATATAATATAAAGGCAGAGAGAGAGCAGTCTCTGTATGAATATATGGTCATAATGAAATTATATATATATATATATATATATATATATATATATATATATATATATATATATATATATATATATATATATATATATATATATATATATAAATAAGTTAACATCTCGACAACTGATTACTGCAAGATGTGGCGATGGCGAGGTATTGGAAGTTGCAGAATCATTACTAAAGAGATTCATAAATTCTTACTAATCCTAGAAGTTCAAAATATTAAGTACATTTCACGTTGTTTGTTTATTCATTAAATTAACTGCATGACTGTAATCTACAAGTTAATAACCTGTAAATGTAGCACCTCATTAATTATTAAAATTTTTAAGTTACTTTGTGTAATTCCATATAATTTATCTCACATTTCAGATCTGCAATTCCAGTAACATTTTGATTCCCCTTAATGTGAAGCTTTTTGAAAAAATGTCGGCATGGTTCAAATAACCATAGACATAATTCCAGTTTTGTTTCTTTCAATGCTCTATTGTCACATTAATTAATATTTTATTATCGATTAAGATTGCAATCCCATTTAATTATTAGCAATAATATTATTGCTATTGAATTGCTTTTTATGAGTTACTAGTTGAAAACACATGTGGCCAGCTGTCTTTGCGCAAATCCTAAATGCACTATAACTTTGAAAAATAAAGTAATGAAATTTTTTTTATATTTTGAAATAAAATCCATTTGATGTTTTTCTTTCTTAGTGTGAAAATAAGAATTCCATAAAATATTTTAATGGTTTAACATAAATCACAGAACATTTTTTTACTGCAGTTATTGACAAATTTTACAAATAGCTATCACAATAACTTAATTAAGCAAAGTTTTATCATATTGATATAAACACTGTAGGTCTATTTAAGAATCATTTCCTTCAGGAAAATATGCTTGTAATCCAAAATTTCTCACCTGATTATTGAACAATTGTGTGAGGTGACATACACAAACATGCGCACATAAGGCTAAAAACCTTCACCCACATATACCACAACCACAACTCACAATCGACTCTCACAACTCACTCGTATAGTTTCTTAACCTTCAATTAGTCTCTCAGGGTCATCATGACCCTGAACTCTTCTTTTATTGAATTCCTGGATATTATAAGAGTTGAAAAATTGATCTTCCCAATATCTTTTTTCTCCAAAGTTCTCTTAGGTCAGTTACCTGCCACGTTTCCATGCCCACATACACCAGTGCACTTGATAATCCCTTATAAGTGTGAATCAAATGTTTTAAAGTATGCTGCACCTTAAAATGTCTTGAATTTTAAAGATCTTTTCATTTCTTAGGTTTAAAAAATTCAGACAGAAAAACATGCATGAAAAACACACTTTGTAAGATGCCAGCATTCAAGAAATATTTCCAGCAATTGATGGGTAAGGGCACCACTTCTTGAACTATCAGAAATAAGGATTTTGTTGCAAAATAGGGGATTTTTAAATTTCTACATATATTTTGTAAATCAATGTGTATATAATTGAAAAGTTTATGTTAATTTATTATTTTAAATATGATTTTATTGCTGAAACCAGACTTCACGTGACTATGTATGCAGAATTTAGTCACAACTAACTGAAGGTTAATATCAATCTGCAAGTAAAAAATATTGCTAATAAATTGTATATCAAGTCAATACTTCTTTCAGAAGACTGTGAAAACTATCACAAGAACACAAACCTTGGTGGGTGTGCTTAGTCCATAGTGCAGAAGATCAGCACTGGACATGTCTCGTTTGCTTAATTTCATGCACTTTAATTTGAGTGGTATTACATTTTCATCAAATGTTTGGAAAATCTTAACCTGCATTTGTTAAACATTTTATTGAAACAAACGAATGCTCTTTTTCAACATTTTGCAATTTAACTAATTAATAAACAAATCTATAAATAGCAACGTAGTGTTTACTTCGACAATAGTAATTACACAGTATCAGTTCAATCTTCAGCTACAAGCTGAATTTAAGCATAGATATTTAAACATAAATTAGCACTTCGTAACTTAAAGTTTGCTCTCTTCTCTCTACTATGTTCCATATTCATTATGGCACTTTCATCCTCACAAAACTGGTAATTACAGGAATCAAAATGTTGTCATTGCTTCATCTAAAATTCAATTCAAAACTGTGGATACTACTTCCTTTCAATAATGTACCTATTGTTATCACAGCAAAATTCTAATTTGGTAGCAGACATACCTGAAATAGTATTACACTTCAAACCTATGAAATCCTCACAAAATGAGAAGCCAAGAGTGTCATTAGTGAAAATTATAATGTAAAACATTGTATTACCACACATCAGAATATTTTAACAATCACAGGTTTTTAATTCATTGTGCTTTAGATTCATTCAGCTCTCAAGCAATTCAAGATCTCTACATAAACATTGCACTCGATGATATAATAGCAAAATATATCACAATATACAAACAGATCTATCAAACCAATTTTTTAGAAGTACATTTGAAAAAATGATTCACCTTAAGTACCTACAATTGCAACAAAAACCCATGTTATGTAGGAAAAACCTTACTCCTTTCCAATAATATTTCGTTTCAATATGAAGTTCTAAAGCTTTTTTTTTTCCTGTAAATTTTAAAATGTATTTTTCATGAATATGATTTCATGTTCCAAAATAATGGCAATTCCTATACAAGTAGTAAAACATGATACACAAAAACATCACCCAAAAATTTTAAAATAAATCATACAAATTGTGTTAGAATCATAAATGCAATGAATATACATCTTAAATTTCACTTGAATAATTTACATTAGTGTAATAGTTCAATATACACCCATTTCTTTAGATTTTAACCAAGAACCTCATCATTTCTACAATTTTCTTCCATGTTGAAATCGCAAAATTCACTTTTAAAAGTTCCAATCACTATAATGCACCATCTTCATGGCTTTGAACACAAGTCCTTTCAACTCTCTGTGCGGTACATATGGTCTGGATTCACTATCACTTGTACAACATAACCTGGGGATATTTTTGCTTCTTCAATGCGCAATTTATCTCCCAATAATTTGCCCCCAAAAAACCACCTTTGACGAGATGGCTCCAAACCTTCTTGACTCTGAAAAGAGAGAAAAAGAAAACAGCAGCCATTACATATTTTGGCATAGGCCTACTGACATTAAAAATGGGCTATAAAATCATACTAACTTGCAATTTTTTCTTAGCCATTCCGATTGTGTCTTTACTAGACACAGTTAATTTTATATCAACACAATTAGAAGAGAGGCGTAATTTAAGCACCATTTCTGTGCCCCCTTCAACTGGTTCTAAAAAGTTATTTATTTTGTACATTAGTAGCTATCTAATATGAACTATATTTCAAAAATGTATTTTCACACATAGATCTGAAACAAACCTGAACACTCAGCAGGTGAATCTCTTCCATTATCTTCCTTAACAATATTAATCGGATATGATAAACAATATACAGGCACTTGATAACGGGTGCCAAGTTCATCATAGCATTCAGTCAGGAATCCTTAACAAGGAAATTTTAATTAATTTATGAAATTATAATTATACTTATTAATTAACTTACACTATTTGAATACTAGCATGTGAACACAATCGAAGGACATGGATTTTGAACCATTTTTCAACTAACACATCCCATGAACTTTTCCTAACAATTTATATTAAGAAATTAATACCAGACAAGAAGTCCTTTTCAATAATTTTTAATAACTTGAACAAATTCTAATAGTGACACTACTACAATCTATTTACCAATAAAAGGGCATCTATAATAAAAATATTTTCATTCTACATCACAAGGAGCTACAAGAAACAATTTTTACCATTAGGAACTGATATGTTCGCTCCATCCAATATAGCTTGTGCCAGCTCAAAATCCAGAGATTCAGATGCTACCGCAGCTGCACGCAACGCATCCCAAATTTCTTTCCGCCCATCAAATGCTGGTGCAGTGTCCCAGAATTCATCTCTTTTACTGCGCAATTGTCCTTCTGTCAATGGCACATCAGACTTCCATCGAATTGTTTCATGGCACAATGGATGGTTTTTTCGTGCATTGCCTACAATCAAGAATTAAAAAGAAATAAATACCTGCATACGCATGCTTTTTAACCTGCATGCAGTCAATTTTAAGGTCTTGACATTATAAAAATTGAAAAAGACAAACAAATTCACAAAGAGATTTTATTGGAACTTGATCTTTAATAACAGTGTAATTTTAAAAAATCTCATTGAAAAATTGGCATACTTATAAACCAATAAATTTATATAAACAATGTAAACAAACTGGTATTACACAAGCATTATCAACAACAGAATGTTTTTTATTAATACATTTTGGGATTCTAGGCCCCACAAGAGGGGTTCTGACTTTTTTTCTTTTAATTTAACCATCACAATACGGATGATGGGTATTTATACCAATTCTTGTTTAGATGAACCAACACATTTGCACTCAATTTATCGATTGACTTGAACCCAGGGACAAATATACATCAATGATTCTAACAAATGAACTGTTATTGAAATTCACAATATGTTACAATAAGTTACATGCAATACATTTTATCTTTGCAATTTTTTCACATACAGAAAGGCAAGTCTTTACAGTTGTAAAAATTCATAATTGTAATAAAATTCCTCCAAAATTACAATTACAAAAGTGAATTATCTTTCAAAAACAATAAATCTCAAGGAAATAAACCATGCTTGAAAAATTAGTTCTAAAATTAATTAATGTTTATGTAATTTCTTTTAACTCTATCTGAAATGAAACTACCGTGATTTTCAATTAGTATGCAAACAATATTAAAACAAGGGACACTTATTCTAGTATATTGTTAAAATCACTTTCAATTAAAAGAACTATATTTCCCTTCAGAACTTTTTAAGGAGTCTGACTTAATATTTCAAAGTCCAAAATCCCAAACACAAAATGCTCTATTGCAATATTTTTGGGAGAAAGTTTATCTAATATTGGTACATCTTTCACACAATTCACATGTTCAAGAGGTCACAACTAAATAAAATGTCATGATTTTTGGAATCGGTATTTCTGCCACATCGGTTCAGGGAGGTAATCAAAAATCTTACCTGTATTGGGTCTCGTTATGTTCCCTGGTGTATCTACTGGACCATCATTTCTAGATCTACTAACACCTATGCACCCGCCCATTCTGAATACCTCGGTCTTAGCGGCATTTCAGCAATATTTATCAGCATTTTACATGCTCCCGGGTCCATTTTTCAATCATCCTTTAACTCCCCCTGACTCCATAGATAAAATTTTAAACGCCACTACAGACTGCAATGCACCTTGGCACAGGACATGGGTGCCATCAGCAAAACCGAGTATAACCCATCTGCGCCAGACGATCACTGTCATCAAAAACTTCCCTAGAGCTTACAACAAAGTAAATGTGTACTCTGTGACGGAATATTTCTACCAAGAAGGAAAAGAGGGATTTTTAAGAAAGGTTAAGATTGGTAAAGTAATCAGAATGGGCAATTAAAACGAGAAAGGGAATTATTTAATTTTCCAAAATAATGATTTATTACCATATTATCGTCAAAAGAAACAAAACTGAAAGAAAAAAACGTTACAAGGAAATTGAAAACAAAGAAATTTATCTCATGAAAACTTCGATTTCCAATCATCATTTTGATAATTCTTACAATTGTCTTTTTACACTCGTACTTCTAAACTGTAGCTATGTGTGTGCTGAATAAACATCTTAATTTATATTATGATTAGATTTGATAGTTATATCGTTTCAACTCCACTATTTTTTTTTCTTTTTTTTTTTTTTTTTTTTCAATGAAACTCCATCTCAGTCCCCAGTTTTGTTTCCCCAATGCCCTAGGATATATAGTACCCAAATCTTACGCATAGTGAGTGCCGTATCAGGGCCAGGGCCAGAGGAGACGCGACATTGTAGATTGTTTTGGTGAAAAAATAAACAACAAGCAGTGAGGATTGGAGGGAGAATCCGGCTAGGCTGGTATGCACTACTTTAAAAAAAAAATATATTATTTTGAAAATGTCGACTTTGATCATTTTCAACAACTTTAATCATTTTGAATCATCCTTAATTTTTATCAAGTAGTTCAGTAAAAAACTAATAGTACGATTTTAAAATTTGATCCCTTTATTGTCAAATTAGAAAATTCAAGATACTACCTGAAATCGTTTTGTCTCAACAGTATAATATACCGAACACAAATGCACATTCTACTTTTCTGGCTCCCTTCATATGGAGACTAAAATGCACTTGCGAAAAATGTTACAGTCGCATGGGCATATGAACTCACAGAATAGTATTTGCGTTTCGTGTTGGCAATTGGTGTTGCCAACATTCCAAGAATTACCCGATTTATACCGTACTAACATTTTAATAATGCGAAAAGTAACATGATATATACCATGTTTGCGACAAAAAAATTAAGACTTAAAGATTGTGCCATATTTCCCTAAGTCATGACGCGATACTCCCCTAAGTCAATACAGGGGTATTGGGCGCTCACATATGGAGAAAACCTTCATTATAACACACTTATTGCATTTGGAGCAATCCTTCGTCAACATTTGTTTTATATTTGTCTGTCCTGTCTCGTCGCAGTCAGTTCTCAAGGAGACCGCCAGGTAGCGTCTCCACCACGCGCCCCTGAGTCATTACCCAGCGGAAAGAACTGGGAAGGAATTAGGACAGGGTTTAGGATGCTTAACAAGGTTGGTGTAGCCCCTGGGAAACAGGCAAACTCGATTTGTCGGAACAATTTTCACATGACATTGTCCGAGGTTCAATGGGAATCCGATGGGAATCGAACTCGTATCTTCTTGGTGAAAGGCTAGCGACTTTGCTCTGCGCCACGAGATTCCTCAATGATTATGCCTCATCTGATTTGATTTGATTTATTTAGTAGTTAACAGTAGTAGAGTGTAAAAACTTTGTGTGACGTTTGGGGGAGAAGTATGATCTGTGCATCTCTGTATCAAGTGTCATACCATCTGTGCTCGTCTCCTTCTGGTCCAGAATATATTCCCAACATTGAAACTATAAATAGTCGAATGAGGAAAAAAATATAAAAAAGTGAGATTAACAACATTTAGAAACTAGACATTTTTGCTCCCGAGTTTTAGAAAACTTATTTGCATTGGTAAACGAATTATCTATTTGATTTTGTTGTATTTCTAATAATATACATACCCCCATTGGTAACGCATACCCCAGCTGTAATTCCCACCATTATTATCAAAAGGAGAGCCCAGCAAAACGTGCGCATAGAGAAGCTACATTTATTTCCAGAAGCAAAACTGGTCATCACAGCATTTGCTCAATGGATCTAGGAAACTGAAAAAAAAAAAATCAAGATGGGGTCATTGACCCGGAAGCGGAAGTACATTTACTTACAAGAAAGTATATTAAACCTTTACCTTCCCATATACATTCGTATATACGAAGTAGTATACGTAGTATGTGGAACGTTATGTAATGTTGCGCGAAGAAACAGCTGATTTTTGGCAGAAAAAATTCATTGCCTGGCCCTAATAACAAAAAAGTGGATAAATCCAGTTGCTAAATAAAGGAACAAAATTCCTATAGCTCGTGGTATATCCAGAATCCCTATTTTGTGGGTCATTGATACAGAAAAAACAATTGACGGTAAAACGTCCGTCCGTCCGTCTGTCTGTCTGTCTGTCTGTCTGTCCGTCCGTCCGTCTGTCAGTTTGTGAACACCTCTAGCATCTAAATCATACGTACGGGTTTTTTTCACAAAATTAATATTCCCCGGTCGATCTGGTTCTACTCAAGCCGCTGCGATTTTGAAAAACTTTCTTCAAAATTGGGAGTACTTTACATGGGGCTCCCTGACATTTTCAAAATTCTCTCAAAAAGGGCTCCATTTTTTTCTTTAAATTTCTTGTAAGAATACAGTAAAATACATTTATAGAGATGGCATAGGTCACATTTTCACGCTTAACTCTGAATTTTCAAAAATTGTACATTTTTAATTGTTTGTGGCGTCTTCTTACAACTACAAAATTAAAGATCGAGATTTTTCCTTCAAATAAAATTTGTTCTCGTTTGTCTATTATTTCATTAAGGTCATTTACATTTGTTTTGAAACTTTTAGCAGTTTTCGCACAATATTGTGTGCAATATGAGAAATTTTAAAAAATAACGAAAACCATATTTTATCCAAAAGGGCTCTTTTCAGTTCATGCTCATAATGTTTGTTTTTTTATCTCTATATTAATAAAGTCAATCGTTGTGGAGAAATTTTATTTAATTTTGATATCATCGGATTTAGTGAACCATCATAGGTTTTAGTTGCTCTCGAAGCTCAGTGGCGAAGTCACTTGCCTTTCACTACTGAGCACTGAGGTTCCGGGCTCGATTCCCGTAGAATCCCCGTAGAACCTCATGTGAAATTTGTTACGACAAAACGAGTTTG
This sequence comes from Gryllus longicercus, assembly GCA_038098605.1. Classification (NCBI taxonomy): domain Eukaryota; kingdom Metazoa; phylum Arthropoda; class Insecta; order Orthoptera; family Gryllidae; genus Gryllus; species Gryllus longicercus. Next base: position 1,511,569 of record JAZDUA010000096.1, read on the forward strand.
CGTGCTTCACAGGCGCTAGTCCAACCTCTGTGAAGTGTCCTAAACCCTACCTCTATCCTAATTCCTTCTTGCCAATTCTGGCCGCTGGGTAGTGACGCGGGAGCGCGTAGCGTACCCGGCGGTTCTCTCGACAACTCACTGCGACGAGACGTGGCATTAAATAACAGATAATGTTAATGGAGGATTACTCCCAAAGAAGGATTATAAATATAGCGTGATAATTAATGGTGGATTACTCCCAAGCGCGAAGCGCTCAATGCCCCCCGGGGCTTAGAGACGCGTCGCGTTAGTCCCCAGAAGTTAACTATAACCGAAGTTCTGTGCACAGAACTGGTAACATGTAAGGTAACACTCTCTGACACTGAAAGTTCGATGCGTTGTTGCCACACATTACGAGGCAAGTGGCACCACTTATATGGCAGGCAAATTAAATCTCAAAACACCAACACTTACTATGAAGCGACGACACATGTTGATGTCATATTCATAACCTTTGCCAGCCGAACTTTATCGCCTCAGTAACTTCGTGTGAGTCGGATGAGCGGCAACGATGAACCCTGTTTGTGAGAAAATAAACAAATGCTCGCAAGTTCTTATGTGCTGCCGGTATTGTCGCATTGAATGTCTGTGGCTATACGGTGTAATATAACTCAAACTCTCTACGGTGTAAAAAACCGAACACCGCGCCTGTAACCATGGTCACGATGTAAGATATATTTCTTACACCATAACATGGCCAACTCAATGGATTGATTCAGTCTCGTTTGTGTGAATCAGTTGCATATCTGATTCTTCGTCTCGTATTATCAAGGAGGTTAAGATATACTATATTATAAACTCCTTGCCTATCATCCACCTGGTTGACCGACATTTTGGGATAAGGGGGCTCTGCTGGGAGTCCGCAAGTTGTATTTGTACAATGGCATCAAATACGATAAAAAACCCTCTACTGAGAACTGTTGCTGTAAGTGATTGGCACTATACATTTTGGTTCATTCAGGTTACGTTACCTGCGACTGAAAATAGTTGATCTATGCTATTTTGTTCCTTACCATTTCTTGGAATTAGATAAAATAAAAGGGAATATTATTTTATTTATATAGCACGGGGTTCTTCTTTAAATATTAACCACGTACGATATCACAAGCATACTTAAATTAATGTTCATATGTGAATATATAGTGTTCAAGGAATACCGGAGCCTTTACTAGGGTTGTTAAAGGTTTCTTTTAATTTTTTATGTTAATATCCAAATGATGCATGTATTCATCAGTGTTCACTTATCTTATATCTGTAATGTCTTCACTTTGCAAACAGCCAGTTGTCGCAACCTAATTACAATTCTTGAAGGTTATGAATAGAGTTGATAACTTGTATGAACATTAAATTGTGGGGGAGACTTTGTATTAAACCATATTTGTCTGTCTTTTCTCATGAACACATTGATATTTTGCTTCATGCTTGAAATTCTGAATTGATCTTGTATTTATTTTTAGAACCGCAGCTTCAGTGCTCAAGCTTGTGCTAAGCCTGTTCCCAGTGCTAATGCAGAAGTTAAAACTACTGTATTGCCCAATAAATTAATTGTCGCGTCTGTGGAAAATAACTCTCCTATTTCACGAGTCTCTATTTTATTCAGGTGAATTTGTGCTTGGAATTAATTTGCAAATGAAATAGATGTTTTTATTTATTCACACAGCGTAATTTTTATTTAAAGGGCGGGGTCTCGTTATGAAACACATGATAACTATGGAACTTCCCATGTTCTTCGAATTGCTGCTGGTCTTGGAACTAAGTGTTACAGCCAAATTGGAATTACTCGTCAGATTCAGCAAGTTGGTGCAAATATAAGTGTTACATCTGACAGAGAATTGATTTCTTACACTCTTGAAACTACAAGAAATGAATTGTAAGTATTGTGGAAATAACTTTCAACTTTAATCTTTCAGATATTTGAATGGAATTCATTTACTTTGTTTCAGAGAAAATACTTTTGACATCTTGAGTAATGTTGCGATGCAGCAAGCTTTTAAGCCTTGGGAAATTTCGGACAACCTTTCACGAATTAAGTATGACTTGGCAGCTCTACCTCCTGTTATAAGGTCTGTGGACCTACTTCATAAAGCTGCATTTAGAACAGCGTTGGGCAATTCCATATTTTGTCCAAAACATTCTATTGGAAAGATCAGTTCAGAAACGGTAAATATTATTTGTTTGATATGTACATGTATTCATACTAAAATGTCAAAGGCGAAAAGTCTTTAATACGAGCAAGATTTCCAACTAGTAAGATGCAATTTGGGAAGAAAAAATTAATAAATCAGGCAAATTGGAAATTTCAGACTACACTTCAAAGAAAACATTAAGTCCATTGACACTTGATCAACTGTAGTACTGTCATCCTATTGGAAGCTTAAATGTCACCACAGTAACATTCAAGCTCCCCATTGGATGACTGTTACTGCTGATCAAGGGTCAAACTACTTAATATTTTAATTGAAGTATAAATGTGCAGTGTTTGTCAAGGATATTATATCGAAGTCATTACATTATTGAGATTTTTTCAATATTTCTGCATGAAGATGATGCTATTGTTATCTGATTTACTTACATGAAAGATGAATGACAATTTCTTCTCAGATTTCAACTCTTTATCAGTTTTTTGAACTCTCCACCTTTATTATGCACCTTACACCAGAGATTAGAATGAGATGCTAAAACTTTCTAGTATTCAGCCTAATATTAATTGACTTACTCTAGAATTGATTTTGCTTGTTCAATATTTTGATCACTATACAAAATATCAGGATATAATTTTATTAAAAATAGAAAAAATGCTAAATTTTCCCGAATCAGAGAACGAGATTCACGATTGTGTCTATCTTAAATATTTGGAATCCATGATCTACAGCAATGAATTGAGACAACTCGAATAACAGAAAATTTTCTATTATTGACTCAAATAGTGGACAGAATACAGAGAATAAAGAGGTTTTAAATTTTTTTTTTTTTTTGAAAATAGTAAATTTGGTTCCAAGGATTTGAACAACGAAACAAATCCACTGTGATTAAAATTTTCAAATCTTGTGCAATGTGTACTGTGGCTCACAGCATCAACTGATGTCACTAGGTCCTCTGAGGGAGGTTCTAGGTTCATGTCCTGACAGTGGCAAGATTTTTTAACACTAGCTTATCAGTAGGGTCGGATTCAGTCACTGTCTGGAGGAGAATTCTTGAGGCCAGCTGCTCTGATGTTTACGTTTTCATGGTTTCTCCATACACCATATGAATGCCGGAGCAATTTCTTAACAAATATGCATGAACTTTCCTTTCTCTCCTTTTTCTTATCCTCACCCTGTACACAAACTTACGCTTGCATCCACTGCACCTGCTGGGAGACTAGTTGGAGTTTTGAGCTTGTCCGGGCTGGGGCAGTGACCTGCTGATGGGAGATACCTGGTTGGGGAATCCCCTCTAGCCTAAGGAGGTCGGCACTGGATCCCATCATCCAGCAGGGGAAGATCACTGCCACCCTCTGGGGGGGACACATGTATTACACTTATGGGACTAATGACCTCGGTAGTTGATGCACTCGGAATCACAAAGAAACATCCAACCAACTTTGTCGAATATGTAGCCCAATTTCTCTGTTTGGAGCCACAGCTTATGGCATTCACCCCAAAATTATCTGTAAATTGAGTTGTCACTTTTCACCCTAATATTCAAATGATCAACATCAAAATAACTGCAGACACAGGTAAATCAGGGCCTATTTTTAGGATGGAGGTTTTGCAATTGTAAGAAATATTAATTACAGAGATAAAAAACAGCATCATCCGGAATAAAATTTTTTCTGCATTGGTAGCTTATTTAACCCTGTTTCTAAATCTAAAAATTTAAGTAAGGGGCCGATTTTGATGACCTTAAACATCGCCAAAGATGACCAAAAAAATGCTCTTAAAATGTTTTTAAAAGGCCCTAAATTTGAAGAAAAATGACATTAAAAAATATCAAAACCTGTTGAAATGAACAATTCGAGCTGTAGGATTTGTTACTGATGTAACCGAGGCAGCTTCTATTTGTTCAAGTTAACTTGGCTTTCAAACTTTTGATTTGGACTGTTCTTTACCAGAAAATCTCTGACTTTGGTTATCCTGAAATGGGCTGAACCGCCCATGGTGCTGAAAGGCATCTCAGGAATCTTAGAGTACGTACTCACAATGGCTGACATCAGAACTTCAGAGCAAAGAAATTGAATAGGCTACCGGATATAGGTACTTAGGAATTCTGTGAACACCATTTGTTGCATGTCGTAAATACTATTTGAAGCAAGTACAATTAAAATGATATTAAAATCAATTAAATCAGTGAGAAATGCATTAAAAATTTCTTAAAAAGGTAAAAAATGACTTATTAGTCGAAAGTATGAAAAATTCAAAACATTACACATAAAATAGGCAATTAAGTTTTGTCATAACATAAAATTAATTTCTACTCTAAATATCATTTTTCTGAAGTGAAAAGATAAAAATGACATTTCATTAAAATCCACCCCCTAAATATAAGCAATTCATTATGTTTTCATAACATACTTAATATCATAAAATGAAGTAATAAGGCAGATTTTTCCACTATTGGTTGTAAGAACTTTACCATTGTTAACTATAAACATGACTCGCAAACTTTTCATTTAAATGTTCTTTAGGTTTGATGCTTGCCGTCTTATGTGATAATGTTCAAACGAGAGCATTGAATATTAATTTGTTAAAGGATATTTTTATTACACTGCCGTATTTCTGTTCACTATATACTTTATGTAGGGGGTCCCTGGATAAAAAGTTTTGCTGGCAGGCCCCCTCTCATTTCGTTACACTACTGCTCAATACAAAGGACATTAGCATTAAGATAGTGAGCCTTATTCATTATCAAATACTGAATAGCTCTTGCTGATCCTGCTAATCTGAGCATGATTGAGCTCTCAACAGCATGCATTTTCACTTAACTGTTCACTGTTAAATTGGGGTTTTAACTTTCACAGATAAGCTAGATTAACTCTAATTGAGGATGTGATTCTTTTTCTTTGGAGCCCTTGTGAGTGGTACTTGAAAGAAAAAAACAATGTGCAATTTTCGCTGACTACTTGGGAAAATTTTTCATTTCGGTTTCTACTGTAACTCTTGCGGGGAAAAGCGGAAGCCAGTGTTTTGTTTACTAAGGGCATGCAATTCGTATAAGCCGGTTCTTACGTGTGGGAAGAACATGCCAATCACCTATATATTTCTGTAGAGTAAAGACAGTGATCAAGTTTTGTTTTTAGCCAAACGTAACAAATATGTCAAAAGGAATTTCATGAAGAGAAGAATAGGACTTTTACATTATCATAGATAATACCAAGAGTGCTTTGGAAATTGTTGATAAATCCCCAACTCATGAAACGAGAAGGGGACTTATTTGAGTATCCAAAGCACAAGCGGTATTTAATAGAACTATTCCACGAATGAAATTATGCCCAACACAGTCCAAATATTGAAAATAACTGAAAGCATGTTAAAATCAAAGAGGTTAGGTTATACTACATACGCAATACATTGCCCAGATTGGGGCATTTTATATGTGTAGTTAAACATAATTGGTTTTAATTTCACAAGTGGAATAGTCAATGTTATTGTTGCTGGAAGAAAAAAAAGGAAAAGGAGGGCTTTTAAATCAGGTACATTGTTCACTAACTAGTGGACCATGATGTTCATAGAAACAAGTTAAACGTTCATTTGAGAGAGCTTAAGCCAAAGTGATTTTGAAGGCAGAAACTGCTCTTATAGTCTGTTCTCAAGATATTTATTTTTATGTTTGAGTAAATTTGTAGGATGAGAATTAGTGGACTCAATCAATCCATTTAAAAGCAAATAAAAAACACTATACCATATTTATCCGGATATAACGAAGTTTTTTCCTATATTACTAATTTGATGAATATGGGATCATCTTATATTTGCAAATTAAGCCTAGTGTATTAAGAAATATATTTTTACACTGCTTTTCAATGCAAAGAAGAAATTCAAATGCTGTTGAAAAATGAGTTGAAAGGTAATATATCACACGTATATATAATAACTAATTATTTTTGGGGACTATTGTTGGCATTCAACATTAATTTGGACACAATTCAGACCAATAGTTTGTAATGGGCTGGTAAAGAAAGAATCTCAACGAATGGCACTGAAATGTTATCATTATAGTAAGCATTATTATAGTATGACATTGTGTTATTGTCATTGTAGTAGGTGAAATGCAATGTGAAAAAGTATAAAAATTGTTGGTGATATTAATAGGAATTCATGTTTTATTTGGGTAAATAGGTTACTTGCTGCTTGCTTACTAGTCAGTAAGGCATCCATTTCTCACTCTAGGTTTTGCCCAAAGCATGTGTTGCACTGAAAAATGTTTTGTATGAATCCTGTTATGAGTTCTAAAACCAGTGGGATTTATTGTGCGTGGACAAGTCTTATGTTAATGCAAAGTCAGCCACCTACATTTGCCTTGCCCTTGCAGTTTTGTTTTCCACAGGAGATTCACCATTGAAAAACAGTGCACTTGAATTGTTCTTTGTGACATTTACTATAGAAATTTACTCTTGTAGACTTCTTTCACTTTTATATTGATATTTTCAATTTACTTTGTAATTTATAGTAATCCAAATATTAAAATTACTAAATTATGAATATTACTTATCAATGTTTCATGTCTAAATAACAAACTTTTAGAATTTACATCTTAAGAATGGGCAAATGAGGCAATTGATTTATGCATCAAAAAAAACATTTCACTATGCTCCTTTGATTGCTTCATGTTCGGTTATTATTTATCGTGTTACAGTAAGGTATGGATTCCTGTAAAGTCAGAGATCTTGAGTTTCATTCTTCGCAATTGTATCTAGAAAATTTTCTTTTGAGATCTCTTAAATTTTGGAGGCTCATCTATTTTGGTTACTCCACTTTGTTGCAAGGGTAGGCATTTCAAATTTAGAGATGTGCAGTATCTCAAATTATTTGAAAGCAATTTCAACATCTGAATCCTTGCAGCATATCCTAATAATTCTTACATGAGGATTTGGAACAGCCCAGGGCTCTTCTCTGGGCCCATTGTCTCTTATACTGTGGTTCTTGAAAATTTCATTCTCCCTATGTCTTCACATCAGTTCCTCACTAACTTTGATTCATTGATGTTCCACATAAAATTATATTACATTGAAAAAAGCTTTGAAATGCATGGTTGTTAAGTTAGCTGTTTTACAGTTATATGGTTGCTAATAATTCAACAAGGCCTCTGGAAACAACTAATTTGTGTTCTGAATTCCAGTGCATCAAAAATTAAGCAGAGCTATGAGTGTCACTGAAAAATGTGTGAATAAAATTGAAATTTGAGTTATTTCTTATACAATTCAACTTGTGTTTGTACAACAAATGTTCGTTTTCAAGTCATCCTTTGAATCTTATATTCCTTACTTCGGAAGCAGTAGAATCACTCTTTTAAACTACATTCTGTACATCTTTGGTAAATTAAAATTTTTGACTGTGAACATTTTCTTTCAAATTAGAGAAACATGGTTGGGAACAAAGTTCAAGCTGTTGCGCAGATAAGACAAGACTTTAATTATTCTTGAGTTTAATGTTTCCAGTGAGGAGGAGGGTTCCAAGCCGGACGTACTTCAACCTTTTTTCTTCAGCAATTCTTTGAATAGGCAGTTTCCATACTTTGTGATCAGTTATTATTTACGATTACTCCAATGAATCTGTCACATGGCCACAAGCTAAGCAAATGCTCACCTTCCAGCACTTTTGATGGAGAGTCGTCACTTGTCAAGTCTGTGTGCTGCTTTGATTTCTGACAGGAGTTCAAGATCTGCAGTACTGTTGAAAAAAGGTTTCCCGTTTTTGATACAGTCCCAGTTATCATTAGACCTTTTAATTTTGTGTTTAGTTCTCAACATAATTTTAAATAAACAAACAAATAAATACTCTGTTCTGATTAATTCTTGGCTGTTGAGTACTAACTATTTTTGTGCCAGTGTACTGTGCATTATCTAATTTTGTTGTGCTTATGTTTGCAGCTTCAGCATTTTGTAAGGAGTCACTATTTGGCTAATCGTGGTGCAGTTGTGGGGGTTGGGGTTGATCATGATCGCCTTCTGGCCTATGCCCAGAATTTGTGTATTGAAGATGGAGAGAGTTGTGACCAATCTTCTACTTACAAAGGTGGGGAGATTCGTGTGGATACAGCCTCTTCCAGTGCTAATGTAGCTGTGGCTGTGGAGGGTGCAAGGTATTAGGAAACTACTTGATTGAATATTGTTCTCTCTTCTTTCTTTTCCCCCCTTTGTATTAATTAACAAAATCGTAAATTTTTTTAACATTGACACCTTTATTATTAAAAGGCAAAACGTTAATTCCTTTACTATGCCTTTCTTATTCCAATAGTATATTTCTTCGCTTATTATTTTCAATAATTGTTCTAAAAGTTGTAAATCTATTCTTATGTAAGGAAATGTATAAGAAATATTTTTTTCGTGATTAGTTGGAAAGATATTTTGAAATATGTTTAAAATGTTATAATTTCTTATCACAAACAGCTTAAAGAGTACTCAAGAAGCGCTGGCATTTGCTGTTCTGCAATATGCCGTTGGTGTTGGCCCATCAGTGAAGTGGGGATCCCAAAATAACACACCATTGGGCAAAGCAGTTGCTAATGCAGCAAAAGATGATCCTTGTGCTGTGTCTGCTTTGAATGCTAGTTACTCGGACAGTGGATTGTTTGGTTTTGTTGTATCTGGTGCACCTAATGTTGCTGGCCAAGTAAGAATTTGTTCAATGTTTTGTAATTCATATTATGCTGGTTATTGCCCCTATATGAATATTCTTTTGAATAGTGTTGTGTAGTAAATGGACGGAGCTTACTGAGGTAGTTCTTATTTGATTTAATTTTTTTGGGGGGGGGGGGGGGTTCTGAGAGTCTAAACTGTATATTGAGAGGGAAGAATGAATAAGATTTAGTGGTTTATAGAGAGTATGAATTTCATGCCCTGTTGCAATTGTTTAATTTTTCATAGGCTGTTAAAGCCGCAGTTAAGCAGCTGCGCAGTGGCAATGTTTCTGAAGAAGATATACGTAGAGGAAAGGCACAGTTGAAGGCATCTGTGTTAATGGCTGTTGAAAGTGGAGCAGAATTAGTTAATGAAATTGGAGCACAGGCTGTCCTTTTGGGAAATGTTACATCAGGATCCAACCTGGCATGTGTAATTGATCAGCTGAAGAGTTCGGATGTCAATGCTGTAAGTTGATTTAAACATCCAAAAATTAGGAACAGTCATCCATAATAATAATAATTAATTTCACTATCTGGTCAAAGTTGGAAATTTAACAACTACTCAAGAATGTTTTTTTCATTGGGTAATTGTCAACCTTTGCAACCCCATAGCTACTAAGCATGAAAGTAAACTTCCAACTGTGACCGGGTGGTAAAGTATATTCATTGGGATTCTTAGCTTCTTAAGGCTGCATGGGAGTTGATAGCTCACGAGATTAAAGCAACTGACATTATACTGGGTGATCTGGGTTGAAACTGAGGAAGTCAATGTTTTCAACAGACAAATCAATTCACAACAAAAATAATAGTAATAATAATGTGTAATATTAATAGTATTATCATTTAATATTTTGATTTTCTTTTTGTAGGCTGCGAAGAAAATTGCATCAGGAAAGTTGTCTCTAGCAGCAGTTGGAAATTTGACATGTGTCCCATACCTTGATGAACTTAAGTAAACACATCATGTACTGTATATAGATGTAAGAGAAAATGTACATTATGCCAAATAAAAATAATATTAGAACCCACTGTAGTGAACAGACTAGCTGATGTGAATGAAAGAAGAAAGATTGTTCAAATTGTATTGTTATAATACCAATTCCTACATCTTTTATTCAGTAAAGCAAAAGTTGTTTCTAGACCTTGATATATCCAACAATTGTATTTTTTTATTTCAAATATTGGGATAGAAAGAAATATTTATTACTGATTTGAATTTTTAAGAATTGTGTGCTTATTCAGTATTACAGAGAACACCGATTTAACTTGTAGATATTAATAATTATGAAGTTATTTATTAATAATTATCAGATATATTCTTAACTATTTATTGATATTTTTCCATCAAAATTACTTATTGATCCTAACTTCCTCTTTAATCGAATAGAACCAAAGCTTTCTAGTAATTTCCTACTAAATAATCTTTGTGCCGCCACTAATATATATTTTAAAAAGCTAGTTTTGTACAACAGACTTTGTCTGAAGCAAAAATCTCTATCTTCAATTTTGTAGTTTTGTATATTTTTTTGCAATTTTTGAAATCATCAAGGAATACCGGAAAATAAGACTAGCGCTATATTTTTTTACCGTTCCTTGTTACATATTTGGAGAAAATTGAAAGAAGAAAATCGGAGTTCATTTTGAGACTTTTGTAAATTTCAAATGCAAAAACCACTAGTTCTTTCAAAAAATTGAACTTTTTTGAAGAGCCAATTTTGTACGACACACTTATTGAGGCAAAAATATATCTTTAATTTTGTAGTTTTACAATGTGTTTATTTTAAAAAACGAGAAATGGGACTAGCTCCATATTTGTATTGTCTCTAAGAAAGAAAATTTGAGCGGTTTTTAAGTTGTTGTTTTTTTTTAATTGCCATCGAAAAAATCGCAAAAACCACCAGTTCTTCAAAAAATTGTATGTGACCTATTTTGAAGAGCTAAGTTTGTACAAGAGACTTGCTCTGGAAAAAAATTCTATCTCCAATTTTGAAGTTTCCCAATTTTCGAAAAATCAGTGTTGACAACGAACGTAAGACGTACTTCATTACTTAAACGTACTTAGCAATATTCAACAAAATGTAATCAAAGAAATTGGTGTCTTTGTTTTAATGTCCCAGATGCTTCATGTAAATGCACTCAAAATTAAAATTTCGGTTTCAAATTCCAGGGTCCGCGACTACAGCAAGAACTGGGAATCAATTTTCGAGAAAATCGGCTGAACGGATCGCTAGCGTTGTGCACAGACACGAGTTTTGCCGTCAATCCATTTTTCGGCATTGGCCCACAAAACATGAATTCTGGTGTTACGTGTTAGAGGAATTTTTTTCTATATTTAGCAGCTGGATTTATCCACTTTTTCGTTACCAGGACCCGACAATAAGAGTTTTTGTGTCGAAAATTCACCATTTTCCAGCGATGATTACAATACTTTCTCTTCTTACGTTAATAAGTGCGAGAAAGTAAAATATGAGTATGACTGATGGTAATTATAAATTAACGGGAACATTGAATTTTGCAATTTTCATTTCAATTACGTAAAATGTGGTTATAACGAGTTATTTCACTTATTTGAGAGTCATGTCATTTATTTATTGCACCTGCTTATATCTTAACTTCAATAAATCGAATTCATAAAAATTTCTTTTGTCGTGGTATTAGAGCGGACCATAATGTATTCAAACGGCCATCGAGTATAAATAATCAAAATGCTCGTTAGGGTATTAACAATACCGTTACGTGTTTTTCTGTTCATAAACACACGGCAATGAATTAGTAAACCATAAACAAAACTAGCGGTGCTACAGAATGGCACATTATCCCGTATTAGTTTTCTATTTCCTTTTGTTTTTGTCAGCTATTCATATACTCTTTTTCAGCTCTGCCATCTATTGCCGCCCAAAACTTTTTTCCCCCAAATTTTCTCAATTTTGCGGTTTTGTACGGAAATATTTTTAAGAATATTAGAGAATATCGTCCTGGCAATTTTCCTCGAAAAATTGTTTGTGTGAGTCGTATTTAAGAAAATGGCGTTTAATGCAAATACGAAATTTTACCCTCTTTTTCACTGAAAAGAATTGAGTTTTCGAAAATCTCCACTTAAAATCATTTCGAGCACTTTGTCACAAATGCAGTAGTGTTTATAAATTGCTGAAATGTGCATACTAAAGGCGTGGGAGATATTTTAAAAAAAATACATTTCTGTATTTTTAAAAAACAAATGAAAACAATAATTAATTATGTGTAATCTTAATCAGTACAATTAGCACTATCGGCTTGAAAATTTTCAGGTAAAAAATTGGAGCCATTTTTGTGAAAACGGCATTTGAATGTTTCTAAAAATGCGAAATTTTGAGCTCATTTTTACAGAAAACTTGAGTTTTCCAGAAATTTTATCTGATATTCTTTAAACATATGCTCGTAAATACATTAATGTAAAGAAATTGCCGGTAATGTAAATATTAATGGCGTGACAAGTAACAAAATTACATTTTTGTAATTTTTGAGAAAAAAAACAATAGACCTACATGGCGTTTACGTCATCTCATCGAGTGAATTTGGCACTAGCCCTACCAAAAGTTAAAAGTAAAAAAGTTTGAAAACTTTTTTTTATATATTGCACGAAAACAAATTTTATTTGAAGGAAAAATCTCTATCTTCAATTTTGTAGTTGTAGGAAGACGCCGCAAAAAATTCAAAATTTTGCAATTTTCGAAAATTTAGTTAACCGTGAAAATCTGACTTTTTCCATCTTTATAAGTGAATTGTACTCTATTCTTACAAGAAATTTAAAGAAAATTTTGGAAATGTCATGTAAAATACCCCTAAATTTTAAAAGTTGTTCAAAATCCAGGCGCCTCAAGTGGAGCCAGATCGACCGTGGATTATCCATTTTGGGGAAAATCGCTCGTATGATTTAGGCGCTATACTTCGGTTTATGCAATTCTGCCCCTGGCAGGTATCAGCTGTTGACGGTTTCATCCAATCGGGAGCTGAATGTCACCGCGGTGACGTCACTATTGTGACGTTTAATCGTCCCGCCGCCGCCGCGGGCGAAAGGACTGCCGTCCTGACGGAGGAGCAACGCGGCAGCTCCGCGGTGATCCAAATGAGATTGAGTGTTAGATTTAAGTTAGTTAAGTACATTATTGTAATGCGAGACCTCACCTCGGACATCACCCTTTACATCAGATTTCGACAATTAAATTCTTATTATTATTACAATGTCTTATGCCTGCACAAGCCCGAATGACACACTCATGTCTCCTCTTCACGTAGGAGTAGCCGGAAAAAGCTGAACCGAAGCCGACTGCGGGGAAGCAGGTGAGTGGGTTCACCTGGAGATGGTAATCACCAGAGATTACAATACGTATGTTTACGAGAAAGTAATTATACAGAAAAATTTATTATGACAATCAACAAATCGGTTATCAGTGAAAATAGGACGTATGACACTTTTATAACGGTGTTTTACTCTATTCTTATAAGAAATTTAAAGAAAAAAATGGGAGCTATTTTTGAGAATTTCCCAAAGGCTACATGTAAAGAACCCTGAAATGTGTTCAAAATCGCAGAGCTTCGTCAGAGGTTTCTTCAATTTCGCAAAAAATGTTTGCGTGATTTAGGCGCTAGTGTTGTTCACATACACCGTACAAGACGGATAGACGTTTTGAAAAACACTTTTTCCCGTATCAAGGAACCTCTACACGCGTATTGCCGTTGAAATCTCAAAATCGATTTTCCGCAGCATTACATAACTTCTCCTATACTACATATGTATGTAAACGGAAAAATAAAAAGTGATATAAACAGCAAATATTTTCCGACAAACAATTGTCAATAATACAAATGGAAAAACATGGTTAAAGTAAAACAAAATCCACTGATTTAATTTCTAGTTTGTCGAAGTTTTTCTTTTTAAACATAATAATAAGTTATATTTCGAGATTTAAATTACACGTCTCCCAAAATATCACCGTCACGAAGAATTAAAAGAAGTGTCAATAGTACAAGAACCATAAATGGATGCGTGAAAGTAGTAAAGGAAAAATTATTTTTGCTTGCTTTTTGTCGCAGAATGTAGTATCGTCATTGTTATAACTTCTATTAAAGTACAGAAGTTCCTGTTTAAGTACAGAATTCTGCAATTCCTTTTCTCTTCTATTTTGTGTGAAATTCAATTATGACTACCCCATATTATGATTGTAGGATGATTTTTGGTCCAATGTCATCGATCAATTTCGGCGAATAAATATTAATATTTTAGAGATACAAAAACATTTATAATTGTTTTGTACATTTTTACATTCGTATCTTCTTAGTACGGTGTTTGACGCAAGCTCTTTCATCTACAATCGTAAATTAATCTTACGAACACATCGGAGAAAGTGGTTAAATTTAGATTCAGCACGTGCCTTAGCATTATCGATGAGCAAGATAATATGAATACCGTCTGAATCTTCGTCGATAATTGTTTAGATAATTGTTGGCCTTCCCATTGCATTCGTAATACGAACATTTGGAAACAATAAATTGACCAATGGTATGCAACTGCCCAGCCCCCGGGACGCCCAAATGGAATAAGAGGCGTGAGGCAGTAGATCCACGAGGCCCTCTAATTCCCAACAAAAGTTTCTCAATACATAAACAAAATTTATTTCTCCAAGTAGCATAAATTATATCGGTTAATTTGAACTAAGAGTGAATACATTTTTTAAATTTATTTTGAAAGAAAAGAAATTAAGGTTTCCAATTAACCTCGAGGCCAGGGGCATGTTTCCCTAGCTGCACCCCTCTTCTCCCGTTCTGGGCGCCAGCACCCTAGCCCAGAATTCAAATTGGACTCTGGGGACAGGGTTCCTGCAATGACTCAAGTTTTAATGAGGGTCCAATGAACGATAACCCAAGCAAAGGCCGTCGATAATTCTCTATCAATGCAAATTACGCACCTTGACCCCGAACCGTAATCATTTCATATTCAAGTGCAGAGATTATAAAACATTTGTTTCATGATATTCAAATGTTTAAATAACTTATATTTTGGTCAAACAATTTTTGCGATTCCTTTTTTGTAGATGTATATAACGCTAACTGAGAGGGCCCAGAACATTTATTTACGGGAGGAAGTAGGCTAGCGCCGCATCGTTCTTTCTTGTACTATTTGTAACAATTAAGTAAACTTATAATAATTATTATATTAAAACTTGAACACAACTAATAGTTCAGCCATCTCATGTAAAACTCCCATCAAACTTCTTGAAACACGGCGTAGCACGCCATTTTAGGTTTTTACATTTTACAAATGTCATAGAAAATTTTCATCCCACACTGTAGCTGCACTGTGGGCTGGTGGAAAACCGGGTGAAAGGGCAAAACGAATTGATACCTATCTCCCTTCCTTTTCAATCCCAACGAAGTGCGATTCAAATGCGGGATTTTGGATCTTTTATGGGGGGGGGTAGTAAAGGTTCCCCCTGTATAAGATGATAAAATGTTCCCCTAAACCAAATGGCATATGAGTAGTTACACTGTAAGTAGTTTCGAATATAAACATATTTTTGAAAAATTTTCTTAGCCCCATCCCCCACCCACACCCCTCTACAGGCAAAAACATTTTTTTTATTTTAATTTGTTCTTCATTTTAACACTATTTTATCTGGTTGAAAAAATATGAAAAATAACAAAATAATTTAGACTATCAGATATATATTTTTTGATATTTTCTCGCTATGTAATGCGTGCGAAAAAAGGCGAATTTTCTGCAGAAAACCTCTTATTACAGGGCCCCAGCACCGAAGAAGTCGATAAATCCAGCTGTTAAATTTAGAAACAAAAATCCTCTAACACGCGGTGTAACCAGAATCCATGTTTTGAGAGTCCTTCCTACCGAAAAATTGATTGACAGCAACAACGCCTAACTGTCCGTCAGGCCGTGAACAACGCTAGCGGCTAACCGTTCAGCCGATTTTCTCCCAAATTGATATTCTCCAATCGACCTGTCTGATGTTGCGACTCCTTTCATTTTAAACCGATATTTTAATTTTTTGGTGTGTGTGTGTGGGGGGGTACTTTACATGAAGCCCCTGGGACATTTTCAAAATTTTCCAAAAATTGACTCCAACGTTTTTTATTTAACTTTGTTATTGGATGGTGTGAAGAACATTTAAGAGAATGGCACAAATACCATGATCGTTAAAAACCCTGATTTTTCAAAAATTGAAAAAAAATGAATATTTTTTCGCGGCTCCCTACAACTAAAATTATGAAGATAAACATTTTTCTTAATGAAATGTGTTCATGAAAAACATATCTAAAAATGATATCATGGGAGTTGGCAGTGGTCTTCCCTCGCCAAGTGTTTACTTCGACATTTTGACGTCCTATATTTTTCACCATGCGAGAAACTCTTTTATTATTGAAGAAAAGCACAAACATCCAGCGGATAAAATGACACGGAAGTCCAAATATTGATATGAGACAACCCCCGTTTCTGTATGAATCATAGTCCTTGAGTTAGACGACGATAAAAACAATATTCAGTGCGTTCGGAACGAACATCTCATGTCGTTCAGTGATCTTTAATACGTCTCAACGATTCTGAACAGGCGATGAGGAAAAGAAAGAGTATTTATTTTTGAATTTCACCAATTACAAACAATGAAATACAATAAATATATCTAAAAAAAATTGACATATTGGCGTATGCTGTATTTATGTGACAAATATATTGTTGTTTTTGTTGCTTATTATTATTATTATTATTATTATTATTATTATTATTATTATTATTATTATTATTATTATTATTATTATTATTAAGTGGTAAATAAAGATCTGAAGAAAGTGGAGTCTCCTTGTCGTAATCCAGTCTCGCTAATTAATATAAATTTGTCGTCTGTGACCTTGGCTCTCGTGACTACTGACGAAATTCTGAGATATCGATGACAAGATATCGATCTCACTCGTCCGCGGGAAGAGAGCTCCCCACAGTATACGTATACTGTCGCTCCTCCTTCGCGCGACATCCGGTGTTGGAAGCGAGCGCGCCAAACATTCTCAATATTGATCAGTATATGCAAGAGTTGCAAGAGCATTAGATTGCTGTGCATGCATGGGTCTAGTGTCTAGTTTTAGTGTCTTAAATTTGAAGTGTTTACCACCTTCCTTTTTCATTAATTTTATATTCCGTTACTTGCAAGAATGTCTAGTGTTTCTCCCAAGAAAAGGTGTCGTGGAGAAACTTTGCGAAGCAAGGAACGCCGAATTATTATCAATGTTTTTGATTATTTTAGCAAACAATATAACGTTTGAACTGCTATCAAAGAAATGTCTATTACAACAGGTTATTTTGAAAGAACCATTTACAAGCTTCGAAAGGAATCTGCCTATGACATTTTGATGATACCAGGTAAAAAGAGAACTCAAAGCAAGCCAAATGAAAATGCCAGATAAACAATCAATACGTAAAATCTGGAATTCGGTTTTAGTTTATGAATTCTTTTTTTAAAATACACCCTGACATTCAAGTCAATTTTGGATGTAAGCAATGCTAATACAAATTTGCGTAACATATCAAGATCCACATTGCATAATATCTTGAAGGATTTCGGTTTTATTTACCAAAGAGGAAAGATGGCAATGTTAATGGAAAGGGGCGAAGACAAATTTCGGAAAGAAGGCAAAAGTATTATTTATACTGACGAGTCGTGGGTTAATGATGGGCACAGTGTTCAAAAGGCTTGGCTAGATACTGAAACTAAAACACCTCGCCCAGCGTTTCTTGCAGGCGTGGGTGTTGGTCTCAAGTCACCGACGTCCAGGGGTCCTCGTTTCGCCTTGTTACATACTGGAAGCACTGAGGGATTTTTAGTTGGAATAGGATTGGTAACTTTACGAACAATGGTTTGGGCAGATATTGCTAATTAATGTACCGAAGGGCCCCATAATAGTCATAGAGAACGCTCCGTATCATTCCAGAAAATGCAAGGCTTTGCCAACGAGCAAGTGGGAGAAAGAGTATCTAGATATGGCTACAGGAGAAAAACTTTGCCCATGAAGAGGGCCTATTTAAGCGAGATTTACTATCCATTGTCCAAAAAGAGAAACCAAAATACGAAAAATTTATATTTGATGAAATTGCAAAGGCAAGTGGATGTGAAGTATTAGGGTTACTCCGTACCACTGTGAACTTAAGCACATTGAAATGTCTGGGCACAGGGGAAACATTTCGTAGCAATAAGGAATACTACTTTAAGATCAATGACATGAAACTCTTTATACGCGAAGGTTTCAAACAGGTAACACAGGAAAATTGGCAAAACTATATTTCACACGTAGTGAAAATTGAAAATGATAGGTGGAAAGCTGATGAATTCCAAGATGATGTAGAAGAATTTGTAATTTATATATCAACATCGTCGTCTTCGCCATCTGACCCTCAGTTTTATCTGAAGAAGACAACGGAAGTGAAACATGTGAAGGAATAGAGAAGGAATGTGAAGGAATAGTCTCATCGTTACATAATTAAAGAAATTTTGGTAAGTGAAAATTGTATTACTTGATAACAATTATTTTACTGAAACTATTATTAAACTTTATTTTAAAGTAATTCAAAATTACATTAAAATTCGGCCATTCAATGTAGGAAACCGTAAAAAATATTACATTGTAAAGCATAATTTATTATATTAAATTAAGGAAGTCCATATAAAAATTGTTAAAAATGTTTTGCAACTTGTATACTTAAATGATTAGTTGTATTTGGATTATTCATGCACGAGTTCGACCTCGTCAGGACAGGCGGTGCGCGGAGATTTCCGCGCGTCGACAGGCAGCACGTGATGAAAAATCTGAACAATAATTGTCGTAAAACACCACTTGTAATGCTTCATATTACATTGAAATTTCCTTTATGGATTTCGAAAGGTGTTGAACACGCTGGTAAAATTCCATGCCAATCCGAGTAACCAGCAAGGCGATAGTTGTGCGTAAGCGCTGTGTGAGAAGTGCCAACGCTGTCCTCCATAAGCGCTGTACTCAATCAAATGCTTGGACGCTCTACAGTAAAGGATGGCCGTGGTGCGGCACAGCGTAGGAAACACGGCACGGTGTCGTGTAAATTCTTGCAGCGTGCAGCAAGACTTACACCATAGGTACAACGGGACACAATGGGAATAGTCGTATTTAAAACCTCAAAATTTGAACACGCAGTGACGCTACGCGTGTTTCACGGGAACGCTCTGGCCTCCGGCCTTCGCGATTAATATAATACATCCTTGAGTCTCTCCCAAGGAAAATTTCCAACGTATTTTATGCCAAAGTACATTTTTGTTGCAAACTTTTACCAAAAACATTTTGAGGCTGGGTGACGAAGTTGGGTAACTAAACTTCGGCCTGGCCTACGAGTTTAACATAAAACATTCTTGAGTCTGTGAAATACATAATATCCAACCCATTTCATGCCAAATATTTTTTTACCGAACACTGTTATCTTCACATTTTGATTCTTTGCTTACGCGCGTAAGTTAGTAGGTGACGAGTCTCCGGCCTTTGGCCTACGCGATTAATATAAAATATCCTTGAGCCGAAGCAACGCAGAATTTCCAATTGTCATACGAACTACGTAAACAACCCTTCTTCCTGCCACTCGTTTTTTTCTTTCGTTAAACGATCTGGCGAAGTTGGTGACAATTCATAAGATAAAGATATATACCGTATTTTTAGTACTAGCGTATGGTGCCATCTATTAGCATTGCAACAATATAAACTCGTAGATCATGGAGTTTCTAATTCCATTGACGCATTCTGCAGGAGAAAACGCAGGCGCGCCACTTGTGTGTGTGTGTGTGTGTGTGTGTGTGTGTATGTATGTGTCAGTGTGGGCGGGGGCAAGTATATGCGAGGGATCTAGAAGGACTGGGACTTCCTTTCAGTGAATGTAGTTGTGGGGGTGGGATAGTGCGGTTGAAGTGATTTTTCGGTAGGTAATATTCCAACGACACGACGAGTTTTTAGAGTCCTTGAACTTGTTGAAGAAACAAGTGTTTTTGTGAGATGAATAATTTTAAAAGATATTTCGTGGTGTATCTTCTGCCAGTTCGGGAATAGCCAGAAAATTACCGAGGTTACGCAAGAGGTGGTCCAAATATATCGATCTCACCTGCAAGAACGTTTATTAAGACTTATATTTTTACCGATATTGATATATAAAGTATCTTGAATTTGAATTTTGTGCTTTATAAGTGATGTGCTTCTAATAGTTCGTTAATGCGTTTATGATGTACGTTGTTGCATGTCATGTAATAAGACATACCTGAAATCGTCCACAGGTAGTGCGTAGCGAGTCGAAACTTTTGTGGACAGTTAAAATATCTGTAATTTAAAAAGAATGTTGTATTATTGCTTAATATATGGTGTGTTGAAGATGTTTCTTTTTTTTTTTTTACAGTTTGTGATAATAACTTTCTCATTTTCTAGACGTGCAGACATGTACCGAGCAAGGACAGTTCTGACAAATTTAGTACCATTAGCGTCTCTAATTCCTCGTGCAGCACCAGATAGATTTGCATCATGGATTTTAAAATCGGATCACATTTTGTGTTCAATAACTGGAACAGATATAAGACATTACAGTTCATCAGTAGCCACCGAACCCTTTCTAAATGGCAGTTCATCAGCATATGTGGAAGAAATGTATAATGCCTGGTTGGCAGATCCTAAAAGTGTTCATGTGGTAAGGTCTAAATTTTAAGAAAGGCTAGTTCATTTTTGATTTTTTAGTAATGTTGTTTGGCAAACTTTGAAGTTGAATCTTCAGGTTCACATGATCATATGAACATAGTATGAAAGAAGCTTCCAAAAGTCGTTTTTCGATATTTTCAAGTTTTCTTATTTAATATCTTACTAGGCAATAGGTTACAACTGGCTTCAAGTAAGTTTTCAGTCTTGAATTAATTTTATCTCCATAAGTTGGTATTATAGTAAAGCAACCCTTCAGTTATTCGGTCTCATCTTAAGCAGGAACGGAACCACATTTTAGTGTTTTCAGTTTGACATAGAGGCATGTTTGAAGTAATAAATATAATTATTGATGTCATTAAGAAAACATTTTGTTTATAAAATACCTTGTTCTTGGAGTTATTTTCTTAAATTTTTCAAATTTTACATTTACTTCAACCAGGGTTTAAATTATTTTTCAATTTTTTTTATGAACATTATCCTGTTATTTTATGTATAAGGTTTTTAATGTTTCATGTCTGAGTATTTTGGTTAAGATGATACCTTAATTTGTTGTGCCTTTGAAGTAAATTCCCAGCGAAGAAAGTTAATTTTTGTGTGGTCTCATGTAGGATTTAATTGTATTTCATTACTTATTTTGCTCATCTGTATATGCTAAATTAGTGCATTTTTTTGGTTTCTTTTATATTGTAAACAACCTTATACTTTTGCAGTCTTGGGATTCCTTTTTTCGAAATAGCACTGCTGGTGCTGCTCCAGGCCAGGCCTATCAAGCTCCTCCTTCACTTGCTGAGCCAGGTAGAAACCAGTTACCCATTACCAGCCTTGCTCCATTATTGGGTGCTGCTGGAGCACCTGCACTGGGTGGCCAAGTAAATGAAAAAGTCATTGATGACCACTTGGCAGTGCAAGCCATCATTCGATCCTATCAGGTACAGTCTAGAATAATTATGTAATATGTTGGTGCTTTACTTGTTGCTGAGGAGACATTTCAATTTTGTGATTGATTTCCTAAAGTTTAAATGCCTAATTTTTTTAACAGTGTGGTTACTTAAAAAACTTAGAGAATACTGTATAATGAGAATTTGTGACTTTCAGAGGAGTACAAGCGTATTAAAGTTATATTTTTTTTAAAAATTAGAATGAAATGTTTCTTTTTTCAATTTCAAGATTTGAAAGGAAATTCACATTTTGCGGTCACCTGATACTGAAAAAGTCTTCCATCTGTGAACACCACTAGCGCCCAAATCATGCGTAGAATTTTTTCCAAATTGAAGAAATCTCTGTCCATCTGGATCAAGTCGAAGCTTTGAGTTTTGAAGAATATTCTTTAAAATTTTGGTGTACTTTACTTGAAGCCCCCTTGCCATTTTCAAATCTTTCTAAAAAATGGCTCTAAATTTCTTGAAAGACTAGAATGAAATATGCTTATAAAGGTGACATAGTTCCTATTTTCACAGTTTTCTCTGAATTTTTGAAAATTTAAAAAATTGGAATTTTTTCCAGCATCTTCCTTCAACTTGCAAATTGCAGATAGACATTTTTTCTTCAAGTGAAATGTGTTGTCCATAATTAGTTCTTTTATTAAGGTCATTTTTTGAAAATTTTAATAATTTTCGTGCATTATTGTGAGCAATATGTTAATAAAAATAAATATAAAAACAAGATTTTCTCAAAAACCGCTCCAAATTTTTTCTGTAAACTTTTGGTATAGATAGTGCTAAATCTGCTCTATAAGATGACATAAACATCTATGTGCTCTATTCTTCTGTTATTAAAAAATTACCAAAATGTATTTTTTTTTAATATCTCTCGCACATTGTTAATATTTGCATTAGTGGCAATTGGTCACATTATTATATTTATGAGTACATGTGCTTTAAATAATGACATATAAAGTTTCTTGAAAACTCAACCGTTTTGTGTGAAAATTATCTCAAAATTCCCCATTTATAGAAATGCTTAAACACCATATTTTTCTAAAACGACTCCAAATATTTTTTTCAAACTTTTGGAACGGATAGTGCTAATTGCATCTCTCTTTAATATGACAAAGTTTGGGGTATTTTGTTGTTGTTTTTTCAAAAATTACAGAAATGTAAGTTTTTGAAAGATCTCTCGCGCTGTTAATATGCATATTTCCAGCAATTTGTAATCACTATTGTATTTGTGAGCTAATGTGCTTCTAATGACTTCTAAGGAAGTTTTTCGAAAACTCAAATTTTTTGTGAAAAAGATATTAAAATTTTGAATTTACAGTAGGGTTAAGCACCATTTTCTTAAAAACAACAAAATTTTTCTAAGGAAATTGCCATCTAAATTAATGTCTTCTAATAAGGGTGCTGGAGGAATGCTTCTGTGATTGCGGGATAGAATGTAATGTAATCTGAGCACATGTGGTGGATCAGATGGTAGATATTAAAAATTTTTATTTAGTAATGGAGAACCTTGTCTTCTAAATACATTGGATAACATTTGTCCAATAATTGCAGAATTAGGTTTTCACTTTTATTGTATTGTTTATAATGAATTTTTTATACAAATTAATAAATAAATAAAAATTGATAACTCTGTGTGGTTTTTCTCTCTTATAAGTAACGCATTTTTACAATTTTAACTCAGTGTTGACAATTATAGAAAACCCTAGAGTTTTAGAATCCTCTAAATCTTGGTTGCTCCTAGTAACTAAAGAAATAGGCGTATGTTTTTCTAGAATGAAGTTTGCAAGGTATGTTATTCCTACCTCCTTAGAAGTGTAATATTGTCCAGCAAAGTGGTACGGTAATGTAGAATGTTGGTGAATATAATTGGACCAAGAACTAGCTTAGCAAATTTTTTAAAGTAAAAACTGTTTCTTCTTCTTCTTGCCGTATTCTTAACTGCTTCTTCGGTCTTCCGGTGCCTAATCTTCTTCTCCAGCCTTCCTTGTTCTTCCAAGAATCAGCAGGTAATTTCCACTTCTTGATTAAAGCTAAAATTAAAACTTCTGAAAAGAAAGAGGGCGGAGAACTTCAATTATTCTGATAACAAAGGTGGAAATGAAGAGCAGAAGAAGCAACTGAAGGAACTGATGCAAAGAAGTGCCTATGTATTCACTGCATTGTCATGTAGAAAACTGATGTGCATCTTAGAATGCAGAAATAAAAGCCATGTTGAAATGTTGAAAATTATCCAGTTCATTATATTTTTCTGTTTGTTCTTTTTGTTTGTATTGGTAATGTGTAATATTTTTATAACTATTTTCTAATATTAATTTATTTAATATTAACATAAAAATAGGAAAATGCCTTCATTGTGATGATGTTTACAACCAAGGTCATAAACATGTGTATTTTAGTAATAACAGCTAAAATATATTAATGTTAAATAAAAGTCTTAGGTATAAAATGAGAAAATATGAAAAAAAATTGATTCTTTGAGATTAATACAGTCAAACAGGTTGAATGTTTACCAATGTACTGTGAAAGAAAATAAGAGGAAGGTTAGTGATTTTTTTTTACTAATTATGTATCACTGGGATTAAAATTAATGTCTTTGTAACATCAATGGCTCTCCTATTTTACGGAGAATGCTTGTGTGTTTCTTTTCTTTTGAATATAAAAATTATTTCCAAGTTATATAAATATATTAAAAATAACCTTAGGAACCATGTGCATACGTTCAAATTAAATAAGATAGAGCTAACAAAAATTGCTATTGTGCTGTGAATTATGCATCATATTCTTTAGGATAATATTCTAAATATTGTTACTCTTGCTATAAAATATACTTCAATATTGTACTTACATCTGTTAATATTTCTATATTGTACTTGCATCTGTTAATACTTCAATATTGTGCATACTTCTGTTAATTCTTTAGCTTATTAATATTACTATTAATTTTTTGATTGAGAAGAATGTGTTCCTCCTACGAAAGTGAATATAATTAATTGTGATAAAACATTCAAATTCTTGTAGAAAGTTTTTATATCTGTATTGTATTTGAGGACATTCAAGTGTAGTAAATATAGAGATATGGTTGTTTGATTTTGCATGATTTTTTCTTTTTTTTTTTAAATATTGCAGTTGTTTAAGAGTAATGAGTGAATTATCATTACTATCCTTTTTTTAAAAATATTTACAAATGTTTTTGTTTTCTGCAGAGTTTTCTTCAGGTCCTACTAAGAAGTCACAACGTAGGGGAAACTCATGTGTCTGGATATTAAATGCAACCTTTCTTAAAGTATTTGATGTTTAGACATGCGCAAAGAATTTGGATTATCAAATTTAGAAGTAGAATGCTAGCGATTAATTTATGATTATTGTATGAGGTTGTGTTGAACAGTAGTTCTTTCCATCTTTTTGTTTCCCTTTTTCAGCATGTCATAAGAATTAGTAGTGAATATAGTGCTTTAAGTCTTGAGTTGTGTAATGCTTCAATGTGCTTCAGGCTCGAGGCCACTTGGTGTCTGAATTGGATCCTTTGGGCATTATGTATGCAGATCTACACAGCACATTCTCAGATCGCGAGGGGAAGCCTCATGAAATAGTGGTGCGGAAGTACATGTTGGGTAAGGGGGTTTTGATTGCAGTTTCTCGAAACAAACTATTTAAATAGCTTATACAAGGAGTTAACTTGATTTCCTAGTTTATTTTAGTCAGGGATTTTTTATGGATTGGAAATTTAATTGATTTTTTATTGGATTGGAAATTTAACAAATTAAATGCATAAACTAAATTAAATTAATTCTGTGATTAATAATGGCTCCCCATTTGCAATGTGATGTGCTTATAAATCATAAATTTTATTATTGTGGAATTACTGTTGGATGACAGGTACATACATTATATATGGGATGATGCATTAGAATATTAGGTGAAATTCAATAAAGTTATGTAGTAAATACAATAGAGACAAACATTGAAATGCAAATTCACTATAAAACTCTAGTAATTTATAGCTAGATATTGAAATTTGTAGCTGAAAGATGAATTTGGTCTTGCAAATGCTCTATTAGTGCCTTGAACCATGTATAAGAAATGAGTAAAGGAAAGTGCTTGTTACTGGGCATTTAAAATTGTAGTTAATATTGGCTATTTAATTATCAGTGAAGACAAGAAAAGAATTCTATTTTCTCACATCAGTATTTGTAGATAAATGTAAGGATTTTGAAGTGGCTTTTAGAATAAATAATGTGAAGTTTGAAACTCATAATGAAATGTGGCCAGCCACACTTAGGTTTTCATTTTGTAATCTTATATTACTTTGCTAATTATTGTGTTCATGAAATTTAGTAGCTAATTTGCATGCTCTGTATAAGACATTTGCCATATTTTTTTTGAATTATTTTTCTTCTGGTTTTTGTACATAACCTCTTATTGATTGTATGAATTTTTACATTGAATTGAAGGTGGATAATTGAGAGATATACTTATTATTTCAGATATAGGCACGTGGTGCCAATAAGAATGTTAAATGTTATAGTTTATTCTTACTTGCTTTATTGAAAAATTGTCAACCTAGATTCTTTCATTTGCTGTTGATATGCTTCACATATTATATATTTATTTTCTGTGTCTTACTTTGCTATTCACTGCTTGTAATCATAGTGCAATAGGCTTGTGATTTTACCCCTTTGATAAACTATTTTCTGTACAAATGCAGAGTAGTATAGTATTATAGTAGTATATATTCTATTAAGTATTGCATGAATGTGAATAGTAAAGATTTGATAATTATATATTATTTGAAGAAAGGCCGTGGAAAATTAAATTTGTCACATATTAATATAAAAATATATTAACTTATTTTGGTCAATGTTTCATATTAATTTGCTTAGGTAAAATAATTTGTATAACTTGTGTAACTGTAGTGATAGATTATATTGATATAAGTATTCATTACATTTTTAATATTCATTATGTTTGCACTTTCAACAGCGATGATCATGAATTTTTGAGGCCTCTACTTACTACAAAATGTAATATTATCCATTACCAATAATGTTTTCTATAATTAGAGCTCTGTTTGTCTGCAATGAATGTGAATCAAATATGGAAGATAAGTGAAAAGTTCACTAATTAATATTCATGGTAGAATATCTATTTCTTCAATGTATTGACAGACATAAGTTTATGAAGGGTAACTTTCTTAACTAAAGGAGGAATTGTATGGAAATGATAGTCATTTCAGTTTTGGTAATGTATAATGTTTTGTGATAAATTTATCAGCTTTTGAATTGAGGTGTAAATCATCTGCATTATTCTTCTGTAATTTTTGTTTGCATTAATGTAGTGTGAGATATATTGAAAGTGACAGACAAAACTATCTATGAAAACTTTATATAAATTGGTAACACTGTTCAAGATTGGTTTGTTAATTTGATTCAGTTCAATTCAACAATAATTACAATTTTTAATGCTGTATATACTATGTCTTGATTGTTATCAAATTTCGGATAATGATGATAATGTTATGAAAAAACGGATAATAATGTCCCTCTTTTCAGTAATACTACAGAGCATCAATACTACACAGTAGTAATTTATTTTACTGTATTAATTCAGAAAAGCTGTATTAGTGGTGTGCGTTTGTGTGTGCATATTCTTTATTTGCTACTGCTTCTCCATTCAAAAAACCACAACAAACAAGCAAAAACCTAAATTAGGGAATTGTGTCAATTTATGATGGAATAGTAAAATGTAATAGTACTATTGATATATTCCTTATAAATACTTTCTATATTCTGGTCTAGAGATGTTATGTTATGTTTAGGTACGCAAGTTTTTACAGTGGGTGTAAACGTTTTTGTGTTTGAATGCCTAAATGAATGTATGTGAGTAATTCTTATGATTCAAGAGAGTGTGATGTTGTTGTACAAGATTATGAACTTGTTTTCCATGTGCGATCTTTATAATCCATTTTGTTTTTTTCTAACAAGAATAGATTTTTCAGTAGGTGGTACTTCAATAACATCGCTTTACATTGATCTTCCTGAAAAGTTTGAATGCGATATAAAATCAGTGTTTCTCATTATCTAGGGTGTTCTTGGAAATTACTTTCTTTGACCTACAAATGTTTGATAATGTTTACCGACCGGATTTGTCAAAGCAGATAAATAAGTACAGTGAAACTTCTAACTGACATGACCCTGAAGTGAACATTTTCACTTTCTCTAACTGGTTTGTACGGATTTTAAAGTTTCTGTAATGTTTGTCTAGCAGACGTTCTTTCTAATGGATGAGGATAGGCAGTAACCATCAATTTATTTAGATTAGCAATAAATTAGTTTTCCCTGTAATACTCTGCTGGTGAGCTAATGCCCCTTCTATGAATTTCTCCTCTACAAATTACCACAATTGTATTCTTAATTTTTATTTCCAATTCTCAGAATTTTGCGCAGTTATTGCCATCACACTTCATTCATTTTCAAGAATTTTAAAGCACCGCTTTAATTTCTGATGAGATCAGTGGGTGGGAAGAGGTCTGACTGGTTGGTCTTCTTTTTTACTTCTTCTTTTCCCTTTCGAAAAGTGTCTCACTCTACCTTAACTTTGAGAGTGTATCTTGTGCACAAAAAAATTATTTAATTGTCACCATATATATTAATTTCTCATTGATGAGTGTTTCTTTTCTCAGAATTTTTGTCAGCAGACAAATTCTCATTTTCCATTGCTGTCCGTTGAAGAGAAGTTTCACTGTATTATGAAACTCAAAATATATATGTTTTATTGAATAAAAAGTAAATGGCAAGAGATAATGTATACATAGTGACAATTAGAAGTTGCAAATATTTGCTGAGCTATTAAATAATCTTGATTGAGGAACACTTGTTTTTAACACCATGTGTGCATGCTATAAAAATACTGTTTTGCCTTTGTATTGTGTAAAGTTTTAGAACACTAACTTAGAAATACATAGAATAATAACTTAATTTTGTTAGTACATGCTTTTTAATATTTGATTTGTGAGTATGATTTAAAGTTGCACTAAATATTGATCATTTTGTGTTTTTGTGAAATTGTTTTCTTTGTTAAAAAGGTTAACAAAAGAAGATTCATCTCTTTTATTTCACATGTTCTGGTTTTTGTTCTAATAGTGTCATGTTAATAGATTCGGGGTCACCACATTGCCAAGTTGGATCCACTGGGAATATCAAGTGCAGATTTGGATGACAAGCATCCACCTGAACTCTTGTACAGTCACTACTCTTTTGGTAAGATTATTAGTGGTGAAAAAGTTACGTTATAGAAAATATCCTGCTATCTTTAAGCAGCATTATTACTATGTTTTTAAGTCTTATTCTATATATATATATTGCTTCTCTGCTACTAAAATTTAATTATACATGTGCCAACTTTGTCTATTGATAATGGTTCTTTTCTTTGTTAATGTTTGGATTAATAGAAATAAAATTAATTTTTAACAGTAATATAATGTGCATATAACCCATTCTAAAGACTTGTAAAGCAAACTTCTGGTTTTATCAAAAGTAACACGTTTCTCTTTTTATCTGCTCATGCTCTCAAATTAAATGAAGTTTTAGCTTATTTGTTTTAATTTATTGCATATTTTTATGCCTTATATTAAAATGGCATGAATTTAAATTGTTTTCTGTATTAGAGGTCTAACTTGTTTCTGTGTCTATAAATAATAAATGGTTACATTTCCACTTATTTTTCACAGCAATATTTTGGGTTCTTAATTATCAAAACTAGCTAAATATTACTGATTCAAATTGGATTTAATTTTTCTGATGAGCTACATGTTTGTTGTTTGCACACTGAACTGGGGATAAAATACGTAGAATATCTTAACGGTAGAACATTTGTGTAGGAAGAGGTTGATCTGTTCAAATTTTTGATATTACTGCTTATGTATTATTCGTATAATAATTGTTGCATGTTGTGTGAAATCTGCATCTCTTTGATAGTTACAAGTTGAGAATGTTATTGTACGGTATAAAAAATTTTAATTTTGCATTTAAATTAGCTAGTATCTTGTTATTCTCAGCATTTATTTTTGGCTTTTGCAACTTCTGTTTGCACCTTTTATTTGCTTTAGAACAGTGCAAGTGATACTATCTTTACATGGATGTTCACTTTTATCCGTATTACCAATGCTTTTTTTATAGTTTTTTATTTATTATCTTCCCTATGTGGATTTTAAATAATACTTGACTTTGATAATAAGACTTCTATAAATTTTAGTTTAAAAATGTGTCAGTTTTTATTTATCATCACCAATAGTGTGTACTTCACATGAAATACTGGGTGAGCCTGCATTGTGTTACTTCCTAATATGCCATTCCAGCTTTCGTTGTAAAAATCTAAGATAATTTTGTTATTAGCCAACTGCACATCCCATTAAGGGCAAAGGTCTCCTGCTCGCTCAGGGAATTATTAATCCTTCTTTAATGAAGTGATTGGATGATGATGATGATGATGATGATAAAAGGTGAAGGGACAATCACAAATACATCAATGCCTGAGGCAGGATTCGAACCTGCAATCCGAGATTGCCATGACACTATTGCCTTAACGATCTTGGCTATCGAGATCAACAAATAACTAAGATGATGACTGGGAAAGAACAAACAAGCAACATATCCTGAAGATACAGGATTTAAGAGCTAAATCAAAATGTTTATCATGTTCAACTACAAATGAAAGAGCAACTATAATAATGATCATTAGGGACTAAAATTTATTGGAATAAAAAATATATCTATTCATATTTTCCAAAATATATAGGAAAAAATAGAAAATAAATTAAATAAAATTATTATAAAATTATCAGAATGTCGCTGATCACATCTTAAACTGAATTGAAGAGATTGAAAGAAAGTTCCACCTCAACAGAAATAATTGTAAAATTTAAATATAAATTGTTCATAGTATTCAGTGTTGTTTAAGAGGAGTTGGTGCTCATCTGAATAATAAATATAAATGGAAAATAAAATGGTACGAAATGTGTAGTAATAGGTAAAATATGTAAAAGCACGTAATTAGACCAAAATATTTAAAAATATGTAAAATAAAAATGGTTCCAAGGCAGGTATCTTGTTCCTGTAAAACGATGTATTTATATGAAAATCCGTTCCCTAATAATGATCATTGCTTTGAGCTCAGAGCCGGCATAGCAACTGACTCTGACTGGAGATCCTAGATGAGGGATTGAGTCCTAGTGGTGGTGGGTTAAATACAGCCTGTGCCTGGAGGAGAATCGTTGCATACATATTTTATTTTTTAAATGTAAACCCAATAAACACCGTAATATTTTTTTATTTTTTATTTTGGCGATGGTTTTAATTCTCATTGCACCTAGTTTTTCAGTTTTCTTCAATTCATTATCAATTTTCTAATTTTCAAATGTTGACATGATTTATTGAAACCTTTAATAATCATTCAACTATGTAGAGAAAGGGTGAGATGGGGATTCTGGGGTTCAAGACACCATGCACAGATTATATTTTCCCCCCATACGTCACATACAGACTTCACTGCATTCTTGACAATATATATAAAAATAAATATCTGTAAGATTTATATTGAAATTACCTTCATCAAGTGGAAAATTCTCTCTTCCATCTACCAATTGTAACTACTATAGAAAATGAGTACTGTATTTTCTTGATTATATGCCGACCCCGAGAAATAATGTGAAGAAAAGGAAATTTATTTAAACTTAGAAAACCTATTTGATTCTTAACACACTCGGACCACTGATCGGACTTCTATCCCTTGTAGAGATCATTGACTCAGACGCCGTCATCGGACGGTTCAGATTCCTCACTTGACTTTTGTCACTTTTGTCCATGAAATGGAAGTTATCTTTGCTGCTGCTAAGGGCATTTGAGATTGAACACTTTTTAAAAGCCCTTGCGACAACTTCTCTAAGAATATTCTTCCAGGATCATCTGTCCAAGTGCACATTTGCGATAGACCAGCCTGAGATCACTGAAAAAGAATGGCTGCTGGGGTTGGTCCTGAGCTTGGTGGCCGGAACCACGTGCGTGTTGCGAGTAAGGCATCACTGCTTTCCCCAACTGTCTCTCATAATTTTAATCGGACAATTATATATTTCAAATTAATACATGCGGGTTTTACCCGTTTTTACAAGGGGGGAAAAAGGTTGGCTTACAGTCAGGTAAATATGGTATTGTCTGGACTTGTCAACACTTGTATGTAACATTGTTCTTCCTTTCCATTACTGGAAAAAAATTTATCAGAATTAATTGCTTTGCTTGCAGCTAGTAAAATAACTTGAAAACTTGGTATGTTGAAAATTCTGATGTTTGTGGCTAATTAATTATATATTAAGATTTATTAACAGTAATACTGGTTATCCACAATTGTTTTTCAGTACAAAACTTTTGCCTATTCCCATGAGGTGTATGTTGAGACAATCTACTCTTTGGTGACCATTATTATTTTCTCTACAGCTTTAAGTGTTACTCTTTTCTTTGTTAAACAACTATCATACAACTTCGGCAACCTTTTTCTGGAGAGAGAAACAAAAATCAGGAAATTTCTCTGAATCAGGAAGTGCTCTGGAAAAGTCAGGGGAAAACCAAGGAATTTACAAAACAATCGTTAGAAATCAAGGAAAATTTTCATCGGCGAAGAAAACTGATATTCATTAAAAACATTAATACAATTTTTGCCCAGTTTTTAATTGTTGACAAAATATTATTAGTTTGTACTTTCTCACAGTGAAATGAGATAGCTTATAAACTAGTATCAAACGGACTTCAATATTTTCTTTAAAAAATATGAAATAAAAAATTATTAGCCACTGAAAACCTGGTAATAGTCGGGGAAATTGGTTCCTGGAAATGAGTGCCCACCCTTTGTCTCCAAGCAGAATGCATCTAATTCCTTCATTCATTATGTCCATTAGTTTACGTAAATTCACATTTGTTAGTGTTTGATTCTGATCATTCAATACTAATCCACATTATAACTACCTGTGGTTAAATTCAACCCGCTGGCCAAATGCTTATTAATAACAAATTCTAGTTCTTAATGATTCATTTCAAAAGAAATGTTATTATTGACATCTATAAACTCAAGCCCTTTTCACATTTTCCATTCATGATACACATGCGGCATTAACTTACATACTTCTTATTTTAAATATTTTTTTTATGCAATCGTAGTTGTTTTGGTCAAAAGTGATTATTTAATATTGGACTTCAATAAAGTATCGTAGAGATATGTACAAATGGGTGGCTAATGTATGAACATTATATAATATAAAAATATAAATAGTCAGTAGAGATTAAAATAAAAATAACTTTGTTTTACTTACATGGTTTTGTCAAAAGTGTATGGGCCCTACATTAAAAACATTAATGTCACAGAGTAGGAAATATTGAAATACAATTACAGAAATATATTACTTGCACAAAGCATTATATTTTATGGAAAATGATTGAGCAAGGTGAACTCTAGAGCCAGGGAAAATCATTAATCTGTAAGAGTCAAATAATTTTTATAAGTGTTTAAATTTGGAAATTTTGTCTTAAAAGTGGAAAATTTGGGAAAATTGTCAATAATTGTCAATTAAAATTCTAGTTGTAATGTATTTACCGTAGCATAAGATGATCCCCTAACTTTGAAAAGGCCTCTCGGATATTTTTGAACATTTTTAACTAATTCTTACTATATAGCCAAAATAAAATTGCAAATTGCCTGATTGACTTCTTGACGAGAATGTTAAAACTTATTGCGTGAGCTATCAGCATTTTCTTGTTCCTTAAAATCGTCATCAATCATGGTTTTTGCCACCACCCACTTTATCTTCAGAAGCATCATTGATTCTTTCAGTTTGGTCCTCCTCCCATTCTGTATTGTCCTCTTGGCTTTTTAGGCCCTCCCTGAAATTTCAGTGTTCAATTGGCGATTTTAGCATTTCATCTGACACCACCTAATAATATTTCCTTCTGTATGTAGTTTTCGTCCTCACCTACTCTTGTTCATGACCTCTGATTTTTTTTTAACAGTTCTCTCACATTCTTTATCAGAATGTACACGAAATTCACAGTGTGTAATGTTTGTTGATTGAGTTGTGAACCGAGAACTTGTACATCTGTTCCTCTGCATTGCAGGCAACATAGGAGACAGTAGAAAGTTTCTAAGTTTTGGAAGTTTTTGCTAAGACATTATATGTTTAATCATCCTTTCTTGTGTTTGAATGTAGAATGCCTACTTCTATCAATGTGGATTTTTTTCATTTTTATCTCTTGCTCAGCAAAGATTCACATTTGCCATGCATCAAACCGAAAGTCCATGTGTCCTCTTCGATCTGCACATCATGGGACTGAATCTTGGGAAAGATATTATTATTATTATTATTATTATTATTATTATTATTATTATTATTATTATTATTATTATTATTATTATCATTATCATCATCATCATCATCATCATCATCATCATCTTTTTTTTTACATAGTGTTTTTCCTGACTCAATGCCATTTGTGTCAGATTCTCTCTTTACTAGGCTGTTCAAAAAGATTGGCCTGAATTGGACAGCAAATTCGCAGTGTATGTCAATTTAACATTTACGAGTTTTGTGACTTGGAAAGGCAAAGTAAAAACATGGATCCTAACCAACAAGATACAATTTGCGTGTATAAGATCATCCTGAATTTTTCAAATTAGATGTTTTGGAAAAAACTTGTTTTAGATTCGGGTAGTACATTTTGGGCCTAGCATTCTTCCAAAGGATAATCAGATACTTTGGAGCTTTTTGCTAAAGTCACCAGCTTAATTTATGAAGTAATAGTAAATGCAGGAAGTTAAAATTATGCATTAAATCTAGAAATACAGGTTCAGATATAATGATGTTAACCCATGTCTTTTGTTGTCTGCAGTTTTCACAAACAAAAAGTGGCAAGCATAAAATTTTGTGGATTCTCCTTAGAGTTTAAGATTTGTCTAGAGCATGTGTTGTTATTTGTGTTATGCTTTCGCATAAAAAATAGAGTTAATTTGGGGTAATGAAATACTCTTGTACAGCTGATATTTGCTCTCCACCATGAAGACACTTCATGCTCTCCACTATGAACCTTAATAAAAGTATAAATCAGCTTATGAGTAAAATAGAAATTATTGAATTCTTGAGATGAAGTATGAGCTGAAGGTCAAAGGATAAAAGACATGCAAAAATTCTTGCTTCAAATGCAATAAACTGGTCTTTTGAGAACATCAATTAAATTTGTTTTTTTCATGCTGTGTGAATTCATTATACATGAAACTAAATTGCCAATTATTTTAAATAAATAAAGTTGACTCTGGTTATAGTGAACTTCTGGGGACTGACCTTTTTGGTTCACTGTATCAAGAGATTCACTATATCCAAAGATGTCAAAATTAAATAGAATTTCTCTGCAATTATTAATTTTTATTAATAAAGTGATACGGCAGAATATACTAACAGCATGGATTAAAAATTTCAATTTCGTACATTTTTCATTAGTAATTTCTGTAGTTCCTTCTCCAGAGTTCATGCTCTCCATACTTGATACTGCATTGTCCACTGTCTCTGAGTACTGTAATCCAGTCTTGACACCCTTCAATGCCTCTTGCATTGTTGGAACACCATCCCACTTTCAAAAGGCCCTTTAACTCGCCTAATAAATTACGAGGTCCTTTCAATAGCGGCTTAGCCCAAGTAGCTAATGAAACTGATTGTTTTTCCGCTGTGTGCGGTGGGTGTCGCCAGCCTGTGTCAGTCGCATGTTTCCTGCTGTGTACGTAGAAGACCGTGAGCTTTGTCTTGCGGAATCTCTTGTAACATCAAGCTTGAAACTGAAGCACGCAGCCGCGTATCACCAATGCCAGTTGTAGCTCTCGCAGGACATAGCCTTCGTTTTCTGCAGTGAAACTGAGGTCATCAGTAAGGTCCCCATTTGCTGTCTGCTATCTCCACTTCAGGAATACTTCTTTGATTAGGACCTTTGGCCAATGAGATTTTTTCAAGCTGACTAGTGTTGCATGTTGTTGCACTGAAACAATATATTTTTATTCTTATTATATTATAAAATTATTTTTTGTAAACTTTCACACTGTGCGAATGTGTGTTTTGTTCAAATTAAGTCATCAGCATAAAAGTTTACATTTTTTAATAAACAACTTCTGAAGATTCTTTCCTTAAAGTAGTATAAAGATGTTAGATTCTAAACATTTGTGTAGCGATAACATGCCAATATTCACACAGTCTGTGCAAAAATCTGTTCCGATACTTATGCTTTATAAGCATTTTTCACGACCCGGATGTGACCATTACATTTTGCAAAACTTATAGGAGCTGAAGTGTCGGAACACCTTTGTTTCACTTTTAATTTTTTTTTGTTTATAGATTAAATTAGCTACAAATTCTTTTGAAATATACTACATAATGAAGCAGCATATATTCAGTATTAATCCAGAATAAATATATTTTCTTTGCATTTAGTTACATAATTCCCCTCCCCTGCGTTTCTTTATGACCATGATTATGAAATTAAGTAGAATTTCAAGTTTCAACAAAATTTCATAATGGCTAAGTTAGGCAAAAACATCTGAAAAGATTATAAGTTGAATTATCAATTGAAAATCAAAAATGTACTTTGCAGCAAAATCAAAACAAAACAATAAAAACCATATTGTTAAAAGTTGTAAATTACTATGGTAACAATCAATTTTTGAGTTGGCACCAAATTTTGTTCTTGTGTCCGTAAATGGACCACTGAGATCTAGTACAAATAACTCAACAATACTGAAATAGAAAATATCCATAAAATATTCAATATAATTCAAGTTTTTATATTTTTGCTTGTTTTTTAGGAGTCCTTCCTTTGAAAAATATTCTCTTCCTACTGTGAGGAGATATGTGGAAATATACTAGGATTTATTTAACAGTGCACTTGAAACTGTTCATGGTTTCATCCAAACGGGAGCTTGAACGTCCCGATAGTGACATCACTGTAGTGACATATAAGCTCACGATTGCATGAAACCACAACAGCTGATTTACGTCAAGTGCACAACCAAATAACTAATACTATAGTGTCGTATTTTGGTACTTTCATTGCTGGTCATGAAGAGAACAGAGAGGATATGCAGTGCATCAATAGTTTTGATGCTGGAAAGTGCCCTCTTAAAATGGCTCAGATATTTTTGTGATTCCACTCTCATTTCGTATCTCTCAAATCAAATTGCCAAATTATTAAATAAGGATATAAGAGAATTTGCTTTTAGAATCCTTAATTTTTGTTAAGAGAATTGCATGTGCTGTGAATGTGTTTTTTCACATCTGCATAAAGGCAAAGAACAACTGCATATTCATTATAAAGAAAGTTGTTAAATTTCTAAGGGATGTGTGAACAATATATGTATTTACATTTTTCTTTTTCTCTGAAAGAAGGTTGTTATGGGAGGAGATTTTGGGGAGAGTATTAGTTTTATAAAAAATAGTCAATAAACAATATTTTATTTTTTATTTAGTATAACTTTTGAAAGAAACAAATGCACACAGAATTTAAATAATCTGTCATTCACCTGCCACTTAAAAAAGAACAACTCAGAGGAGTCCCTTTTGTTCCTCTTCATAAGTAGCTATTTTAAAAGATCACAAAGTCTATTATTAGATTTGTCATTTTTACACTGAATGAATTCAAGATGGAAAAAAGGCCTTACTATCAGATTGGCAATTAGGAGCTGTTTCAGCATATTCTTTGTGAATAACTTGGAAAATAAATCTAAAAACAAAATCATTAAAAAGGTGTTCATTAAAATTAGTTTATTTAACTTATTTAAATCAGAGTATATTAACAATAATAATTGATCATTTTGCATTTACGTGAGATAATACCAATAATGCATAAAAGTCAATTTTTTTAATGAATGTAATGTATTAACTTGAAAATGAACATTAGATAGTTTAGTTGAAAACTTCTGAAGAATTCAAGAGAAAAACGTGAGTTGAAGTCAACATTTGTGCTAATATCATTTATTTATATATGTAAGACAGAGAGGAAGGATCAAATAATAGAAGATGAAATTTGTCAAAAAAATTCATTACATTTGATTGGTGAAAATATGTACTTCACTTGTGCTGAGTACACTTTTTAAAATTTCTTGTAATTCTCTTCTGGTCCTTCAGGCTCATACTCAGAAACAGAGTTGGACCTAAACAAAACTAGTTTTTCGTGATCTTGATAACACTAAAAAATGATTGAATCTTTTTAAACTGTGTAGCTTCCAGACCCTTGTATCGTATCCTAAGAAATTGGTTATTATTGAGCATTATGTTACCAGTGATATTTAAATTTTAGTACAGTGTTGAAATCTTATTGCCAGATGTGTGTTAATCCCTAGAAATCATATTGATTATTTATATCATGCATGGAATGTTTGTTATGCAGGCAAACGTCCAAGCACTACATATTCCCAGCATCTTCAGCAGAAAGTGGCATCGATGATGGAACGTACGTAAATTGACAATGATATCTTTCATTGGAAAATAAAATTTTCCATATTTCACAGTATGATAATTCTCTTCCTTAGTTTGTTTGTATCAGTTTTAAAGTTCCCTGTCCAGCTTGATGGTCTGGACGAAATGAAAAAAACCATCCAAAATTGAGAAAGGTATTTCATTGTCACCTTGTTATGTGTGAACCCATATTGCTTTGTACAGTAGTTCATTGGCTTATTTTTTGCATCATTCCATTTAGAGCTTATTAACCTTCTAGTAGCTTAGCTTGCATGTGAACTATTTTTGATTTATCACTGCTGTGCTTGCCAGTGAACAGTGATGGTCTGCATATTCTGTGGGTTTCAAACTTCACTTAGGATAAATGTTACTTAGCTGAAATAAATTGGGTGATGAATACGAATACTGTTGCTCCAAAGTTCTAGGAATGTAGGAATCGAAGTAATAATTACTTTTATTAATACTGTGAATTGTTCCACTTCTCACTGAATGTTTTCTGGTTCACTTAATAGAGGAGGGTGATATGGACCGTGTCTTCAAGTTACCTTCAACTACATTCATTGGTGGGAAGGAAAAGGCCCTATCTTTACGAGAAATTCTGTCCCGTTTGGAAAATGCATATTGTCGACACATTGGAGTGGAGTTTATGTTCATCAATTCTCTGGAGCAGTGTAACTGGATTAGACAAAAATTGGAAACACCTGGTGTTATGGAAATATCAAGCGAAGAGAAACGACTCATTCTTGCCCGTCTGACTCGAGCCACAGGGTAAGTTGTTGTAGGTTTATTGCATATGGATACTCCATTTTATGGTTTCCACCCACTTTCTTGTATTCATTGAGTATTTCTCTTAGGGAGGTTAAAGAGATAATAGTGAAGGTGTATTTTGTTATATGGAAAAGGAGTGATGTTTTTCCATTTTACTTGGTTGACACTTAACATTTCTAGCATCACCACCTTGATATAGTGAATCATATGCCGAGTCTTTATTTTATCTTGGAACCTGTTTGGGATCACCTGCTCTTGTTTTCACAATTTGGCAAATACATATCTTTGTTCCCACTTCATTCAGCTTTGGGTGGCGGGCCAAAACAGGAGGAGGTGAGCATCTGATCATAAGCCACAGTAACTTTTCTCTGTCTATATAACTTTCCCCATTCAAGGCTTTCTGCCAGAATATATTTGCTCTGAGAAGGGTGGGATGAGCAGAAAGATGATCAGACAAAAAAAGAAGTCTCTTTAGTTGATTCTCTCCAGTATGCTTAAGAAACAAAACTGTGATATAAAAGATGTAGAGGGAAGATATGACTGTTCGTTTATATCTTAGAAAGGTTTTGGTTTTAAACATGTGAGGTATCAAAAAGAAAAAAAAATGGAGTGGATGTCACTAATTATATATTGAATATATATATCACAGCTTTCCTGTGTAAATAAAAAGCTACGAAATTAACATTTTTGAATGGAAACAGGAAGATTGCGTCTAAAATTGCGTTTAAAATGCCATTAAAAATTGTAGAAAAGTTATGAGAGAAAGTACTGCATAACCCTGAATATACATTATGCTGTATATTTACCAATATTTTTACACATGGATACATGGATATTGTTTTGGCCTGAATGAGCAAATCCTACTATTGACTTAATGTAGGTAACAAAATAAATGAAATGCAATTTTCAAATAATTATCAGTGCTCCCTCACCTCTGATGTTTTATATTGGGCTACAAGAATGATATATAAGAAAATACATTGAATACTTACAATTGATAATCCCAAACAATCGTTTTAACTATCACACAACACTTATGTTCTCAATGCAAGATCAACTGCTCTTCCATTTCCTGTGAACTTGCCAAGTAGCCCATGATGCCATCTTCCTGTTTCCATAGTCTCTCATTTCAAACAAAGTTACTTTATAGCTTTTTATTTACACAGAAAATCTGTGATCTATTCAATATATAATTAGTGATCTCCACTCCTATTTGTTTTCTTCTTTTTGATATCTCACTTGTTTAAAACTGTTCACTGGGAGCGAATGGGAAGGACATCATAATTGTTCTCTTTACAGCTTAAATATATATGATGAAAACCAGGTCAGAAAGAAATCTGAAGTATCTTGTGAATCATCATGGCCAAGCTCTTTATTTTTAAGAACAATAATAGTATAATCATTATTATGAAACTCAAGAGGGGAGAAACAACTTAATAAAAAAATAATAAAATATCAATAAGTAGTACATTAATAATTATTGAACATAATTAATTAAAAATAACAATTTTATTTCCTTAAAATTACAACCAACTGACCTTAAGTGTAAATGCTTAAACTTCCCATCATTTCCCAAGGCATTTACTCTTGTCACTGTAGAGGCTGCCCAAGAACAGAACAAGTGCTTTCTCTTTCTACCAAGAAAAGTAGCCACGTTCTCCCACCCTAAAATCTGAGGGAGTCGCTTAAAGAGAAAAGGATGCCAAAGGTATTTTATGTGTTGTCGAATTGCCAAAACAAGATCAGGTACTCTGAGACATGGGTTGCAAAATAAAGTAAAGAACTAGTATCTAGCCAATACAGTCCATTTCCAGTAGACTTGCTTTCTTGGCTTTCGTGGGGGATATAGTCATTGTTTTAGGATTGGAAAGAAACTCCATCATCGGTCATAAATATCTTTACGGGATTGAATTGACCTTGTGTTAATTACATAAACCATAAAAAAAATTATCATTTCCTGATGGACATTAGGTTTCTGAAGAAACTTGTATTGTTTTGTAATACTTTATGAACAAATTTTGTTTACTTTTGTTGTATTTTTTGCATAATAATTATTTTCATTTGATTATATTAATTATTGTGGTTGTTAATGTTGTTAATATCTATCCTGTTCAACAGATTTGAAGCATTCCTTGCAAGAAAATGGTCAAGTGAGAAGCGATTTGGTTTAGAGGGATGTGAAATTTTAATTCCTGCCATGAAGGCAGTAATTGACAAATCAACCGAATTGGGTGTTGAATCAATTGTTATGGGAATGCCTCATAGAGGTCGACTCAATGTCCTGGCTAATGTTTGCCGCAAGCCGCTTGAACAGATATTTACACAATTTGCTGCTTTAGAAGCTGCTGATGATGTAAGAGCTGTTTCAACACTCAATTTTCTAAATTAAGTTAATGGATGA
Organism: Gryllus longicercus; assembly: GCA_038098605.1. Classification (NCBI taxonomy): domain Eukaryota; kingdom Metazoa; phylum Arthropoda; class Insecta; order Orthoptera; family Gryllidae; genus Gryllus; species Gryllus longicercus. Next base: position 1,552,796 of record JAZDUA010000096.1, read on the forward strand.
TAAATTAATTGTGTTTTTATTTAAAGGGATCTGGTGATGTCAAGTATCACTTGGGAACGTACATTGAACGTCTGAATCGTGTAACGAACAAAAATATTAGACTGGCAGTAGTTGCTAATCCTTCACATTTAGAAGCTGTTGATCCTATTGTGCAAGGCAAAACGCGAGCTGAACAATTTTATAGAGGTGATGGAGAAGGAAAGAAGGTAAGATATTTTGAATAATAAATTTGAGGAAAGAATGTGCCAAATATTGGTATTTTATTTTGATTTGTAATGCTGGTTTTAAACTAGGCCAGCGCCATTTGACCTTCAGTTAGTTGAATTAATTCTTAACATTGTTTCCTACAATGAATTTTTTATCCAATTTAGGATATGCTCTGTGAACCACAATATTGTTTTTGTATTAAAGGGTTTTAAAATGACAACAAATTATATGTGAATATTGTGAAAAGCCTCAATATCTTCTTTCATCAGTAGAAAGGGAACTAGTAAATTCAACTTATATGATTAAAATCATTTACTTTATAGGCCAAATGTCAAACCTAATCTCAATTTACATTAGCCTCCTCTTGTGAGGCATTGCCATTTGCGGGGTATGTTTGATTGTTATGCCCAATTGTTAATTGCACATGGAATTTGAATTATTTTGTGTGATGAATATGTGGTAGGTAATTCTTTTGAAGGATATGAGAAAAAATTGCCAAAATATCACCCTCCCTCTCATCTCAATCTGCCACTGGTGTGACAAAAATATTCATTTTGTTTTGACTTCAAATCATTTCATCATTAGAAGAGTCATGTGATTCATTGTGGAATAAGAAATTGTTGAGTATTATTACAGTCTTCTCATAATATAATTTTGTTTTAGGTTATGTCTTTGCTTCTGCATGGTGATGCAGCATTTTGTGGCCAAGGAATCGTGTATGAAACTTTTCACTTGTCTGATTTACCTGATTACACCACTCATGGAACTATTCACATTGTTGTAAATAATCAAATTGGTTTCACAACTGATCCTCGACATTCAAGGTCTTCACCTTATTGCACTGGTAACTTCATTACATTAACAGTACTTGTTTCATTTCGTAACACGGCTTTGGTTAAGGAGCAAGATATAAGTTTTGTAGTATTCCATTGATTGTGGGTGAGCTCACGTGGACCATTAACTCCTGGTTAAATTATGTTTGCCGAAAGTGCATAAATAGTATGTAATTCATAATATGTAAAGAATTCATTCTTAATTTCAGTCATGCGAATATTTATTTATTGACTCTAATACATAATATAATAGCACAGAAAGAATTGAGATCTAAACAAATTATGTATTTGAACTTTAAATTTCTAATGTTTTCAGTTGTTGGGGGTTGTCCATAAGTTCCATATTGCAAATTTGGAGTATTTTGGATACACCATTCCCCTCTGTAATGAACCTTTTACACAAGCTTCCACCTCCCTCCCAATTGTGTAACATTGGTTCCCCCCGCTCTTTTATAATAAGTTAAAATACATTGCAATGTAAGCCAAGAATTTCTCATTCAATAATGGCTAAATTTAGATTCATTGAACAGTGTAGAAAGAATGAAAGAAGAAATGAAATTCATTGTAACATTGTCCCAGTTTTACCACCAAAAAACAACTACAACACCAACTTCAAACTGACTATACTGACAGTGCCTTCTGAGGCGTACCACAAATTGTGCATGGAAGACACATACTGTTTATTTCGGAATTCTGAGAGGTATTCGGCTTTGTGTCTTTTGCTTGTATCTGAGTGAAAAACACTTTTCTGAAAGAATAACATAATTTTTTATCCTACAAAAGTCAATGAAACACATTGTGGAAAATTTGTGTTGTATTTATTTACTAACTGCTATTAACTAAAATATTTATTTAAATGAAGATCCGAACTCTTCCTGTCACCCATTCAAATTCTCTGTATTGTGTACAATGTGCTACAAAATCATTTGCAGTAGTGAAGGTTAATTCAGAGTCCATTATGAAAGTAATGCACATGATTTTATTGTGCAGCGCGATAAAACTGGTCGGGAATTATGGTGGGGGTCTGCCCTTCATAGCCTGTCACCAGTTTGATCTGAAAGAAGTGGTTTCACGTAAAGTGTTTTTTGTGACTTTGTAACACGGTGCAATGGAGTGTTCACTTGAACAGCGATACACCATCAAGTTTTGCGTGAAGCTTGGAAAAGATGCAACCAAATTATTCCAGATGCTTCAAGAGAGAGTGGCACACAAATTCATTCCCCCAGCTTCAAGAAAACATGAATGAGCAAGTCTTGCATCCAAACTTTGTGCTCATTGTCTTCTTTTACACCCAAGGAATCGTCCACCCAGAGTTTGTACCGCAGGGAGAAAAATATCATTTCAGCCTTTTATCTGGAGATGCTCAGGAGATTGAAACGTAGGGTCACGTGAGTGAGAGCTGACATCAAAGACAATCAAGCTCCACCATGACAATCCCCTAGCCACACTTTCATTGTTACTAACTTCCTGGCCCAGAGCAAAGTCTCGGTGGCCTCCCATCTACCTTATAGTCACGACTTGGCTTTATGCGATGTTTTTTTGTTCCCCGATTGAAGAGAGAGAGCTAAAAGAAAAGCATTGGGAGACCTTGGAAAACATCCAAAAGCATGTTACAATTTTCTTGAGTGCCATTCCTGTCGATGACTTTCAGGGAGCCTTCCAGGCAGACACGTCTCCTCAAGTGAATTAATGCAGGGGAAGAGGATTTTGAAGAATTTTAAGCATTTGTATAGGTCCGATCAATAAATCTATTTTTCCTAGAAAATGCCCATTAATAAAGATATACTTTTATAATGGACCTTGTAGCTTCTGTTTTTTATTTCTTTTAAAATTATTTATTTCTGTACTAGTTGCTTCCAATTACAAGTTTTAAAAAATAAATTTAAGCTCTGTCAGAGGAAATGGTACGCCAAGTGAAAAACTCAAAACAGATACAATGAAAAGTATTTATTGAATGAACAACATATTTGTGGTACAAGACAACAAAAATGAAACAGCTCTACACTACAGAATGGGGCATAAGCAAAAACTTGCTGTCACATAAGGTGGCAACTCTGGACAATAGGATTGAACCAAAGACTCCATACAACTTGATATACGACTATCAGAATTAGTTGGCAATGCTGTCTGCACCTAACGATAAAGAATGAAGGATGGAAGAACTCATAGGTGTAAAAATTTTTGCCAAAAGACAGGAAGACACCATCACAAGTGGATGACATGTGACTAATTGAAGTTAATACTGTAATATACTATTTATTTATTTTAAATACTTTCTTCATAATCTAAGAGATTCATTTAACATCTAATTGGTCAATTTTATTAGGTCATTTATTTAATTATTTATTATTATTTAATTGTTTATTTTATTATGGTTATTTATTTAAACAACCTGTAGTAGTCTAGGAATTTTGTTATTGAGATTTCTGAGAAAGTTTCCTTATCAATCAGGAATCTTGTGCAGACTAGGTGAGAGCTCGGGTTAAAAGGTTCAACAGAGACTGTTTTGTAATCCAAGGTGAGTGCTCACTCACAACCAAATACATGTTAAGGAGTAATTATCAAAAAACGACAATTCTAGTTACTGAATTTATATAGGGATTCGATTTTGTAAATGATGCATGACTTTTTAATATGCATTAAATACTATGAATAAACACAATTAATTGCGTTCATTTTTAACATAAAGTGATGCAGAAATGGGATGACTCATTTATGGTTATCGTAAATGCTTTTATAATTTTTTCTACATATTTTTTCAGATGTGGCTCGTGTGGTTAATGCTCCGATCTTCCATGTGAACTCTGATGATCCAGAAGCAGTCATGCACGTTTGTAAAATTGCTGCAGAATGGAGGGCTACCTTCCACAAAGATGTTGTTATTGATATTGTGAGAATAATTATACTTTCCTTTAAAGCTGTAAACTACATATTTTTTCACTTTTCCTTGAAATGTATGAATGTAATAATGTGTTTCAGGTTAGTTATCGTCGCAATGGACATAATGAGATTGATGAACCAATGTTTACACAGCCTCTAATGTACCGTAAAATTAAAACCACTCCTCATGTTCTTGACAAATATTCAAAGAGACTGATTGAAGAAGGAGTTGTAACTACTGAAGAAGTGAAGGTAAAGTTAATTGGTTGTGATTTAATGTCATAGTGTAGTGTCACAATTTTGCAAAATTCTGGTTTAGGAAGCCTGTTCATTTACAAATAATTAATGTCGTGCTACTGTGGAATGTGTTAAAGTTGCTAGTGTGTAATTTATGTACTTTTTGTGAGTTTCATTTCATAATTTTAATGTAACAACAGCTTAGTTGAAAAGAATGTTGATTCCTTAAAGATTGTTCAATAGTAGAAGATTATTTTATTTATGAAATAATGTGCACGAGCAAATGTATATGTAAATGTTATCCAACAACTACTTGAAATCCGTGTAATGTCTAATGTAGAGACTTCAATATTTCGCTGCATTTCAGGATGTACGAGACAAATACGAAAAAATTTGTGAAGAATCCTATTTAAATGCTCGTAAAGAAACTCATATTAAATATAAAGATTGGTTGGATTCACCATGGTCTGGTTTCTTTGAAGGCAAAGATCCCTTGAAAGTGTCTCCAACAGGTGTGAAAGAAGATACATTGGTCCACATTGGCAAGAGAATGTCTTCACCACCTCCTAACGCAGCGGAATTTGTCATTCACAAAGGTATTAAACAAAGAAATTTTAAATGTTAGAATTTAGAATCTTGTATATTTGTTACATATAAGTGTGTATTTTGCTACTACAATTTTTGTATTTAAGACTCTCTCCCTCTCTCTCTCTACCCATCTCTCTCTCTCTCTCTACCCCTCTCTCTCTCTCTCTCTACCCCTCTCTCTCTCCCTCTCCCTCTCTCTATTGCTCTCCCCTCCCCTTAAAAAGTTACTCAATAATTTTTTTCACATCTCTCTCACGAGGTTAATATTTGCATTACTGCCGATTTATATACGTTATTGCTTTAATGAGTATATGTGCACGCAACATGGGTTCAGTTCTGCATTTCTGGAATGACTTCTGTAAAATTTGTTTAAAATTTTTGTCCTGCTAAGCACTTGTTTGCAGCCTCTGATTCTTCGACAGTTGTTTTACAGTTTGCATTTGAACATTCTTGTACATCCCCATTCCGCCATTTAAGAAGTTTTGTGAAGAAAATATTTTTTATCATTGTGGATATATGTGAAATGCAAAGTTTAAACTCGTGACTCATGTTTGAAGTCAAGTATCAAAATCTCAAAAACTATTTTAATTCATTCTTATGTTGCATTTCTCTTACTATAATGATGATAATACAATGTTATTTTCTCTTTACCATCCCTACTATTGGTCTGAATTGCCCAGCAAATTCACAGTGGATGCCAACATGTTTGCGAATATACATAATTAGGTATTATAGATAGCATGATAATTTTTGCCTTTGCAGCTTATTGTTTCATCAACATTAGAGCTTCTTTTTAGCATGGAAAGGCAGTGTAGAAACGTAAATTGTAACCGACAGCACTTACCTACTAATACAAAGCAACTTTTTGTTTTTACAAAGAGATTTTTAGAAAAAAGCATAGTCTTATATTGGGGGGGAAATGTGGTAGTTTAAATATAATTTCTTTAACTCATTGTACCATAAAGAAAACTTAATATGTATAGTGCCTTACAGTTCATGATTTTTAACAGAATGTTTGCTAAACCCTTTTGTTAATTTCCATTTTTGTAATTTATCATGACCAGAATTGTTAATCTTATATAAAAAAATCCTTTAAATATATAAAAAATAAATAAAATGATTTAAATGAATCTTCAAAAATTCAATAATGACAAACAAACAAATTCAATAATGACAATAAAACCTCACTGCCTGCCTTACCCTGCCACATTCACTACGATAATTGTTGCTATCATCCTGAAAACTACCTACCAATTCAGAAGTGTGGGGGAAACATAATTGAAAATTGAAAATGTGATTTCAAACTTCACTGAACTGCACAATATACTGTACACTGCACTATACACTGTACTCCAGGCCTGCATAACGCCTGCTCCGGTGGTCATTCTGCACGTAAGAGTCAGCCATCTGCCCGTGTGAGCAGCGAAAGTGCAACTAGTGGGGAGAAGTCATCTTTGCAGGGAGAAAAGTTGGAGAGGGATTAACACAGCACATAGATTGAATGCCTGGGTGTCTAATGCAATGATCTGTGCAGTGAAATTTTTTGCCCACTTATTTAAAAAGGCAATCTTCCATATTTCTAGCTGCAAGGGCCATATTTCACTGTTTGTGTTCTTCTGTGTACTGCTATTTACCGACAAATTTTTATTTTATTTTATGCTTATTGTAACTTATAAGCAATATTTTAGAGCAGTGGTATCTTTCAAAAATGTATTGTGTTATTTTAACTTACAAAAATGTTGATTTTTTAACAAGAATGTAATAATCTCTTAAGTGATAGAATAATGAGAGAAGGCAGTCTCTCACATCGAGATCGATATGAAAATGAAATATAGGCATTTCCAAGAAGGATAGTGTTTGGCATCACATGTTTGTGACCATTTTCTCTCTTTATGGAAGCTGAATAACAGGTACCAATGAGCAACCTTCTTTTGTGATATTTTATGGGCAATCATGAAATTATCATGAGTGTTGTTAAATTGAACACAAAGAGCTTAACCTATTTGATACAATGTATACGATTATGAATAAATAGTGTTCATTGATTTGAAATTAAAAATATATAATGTAGTATTGTTGGAAATTAGAGAATTAGAGTAGAAAGTAAACACGATTTTTTAAGAATACGTTTTTTAGCTTAAACCAGTCTTATCCAATTAAACATAGTTAATGAAAAAAATAATTTATTAGTGTCTTCAAACAAAAAGGATTCAATATTATAATTTTGAATTTAGCAGCATGTTAAATTTACGATTTCGTCATAGCAAAGCAAATTACATTTTGTGCCCTACAAGCAATTATAATACGAATGGTGTCCATTGGGGGCTGTCACAGTCTCGCAATTGCTCTTTCAATTTTCATGCTACGGTTCTAATTGCGCATTCTCATTGGCAGTCCCCACTCCTAGAATAAGTCTTATCCCTACCCTTCCACGCTTGAACTCACGTCTTGATTGTCAGTCAAGTTACCCACGCACGGCTCATGGGGTCAGTCAAAGTGCAAAATGCTGTGCAGGCATGCTGTACACAAAAGATGTGTTGAGACTTTGCTTCCACGGTACAGCCAACTGGTTACTTACATCTTCACCAGATACTGTTTGATGTCGACTTTTCAACCAGAAAAAAAGTAAAATATTTATATAGCGTATACAAATATGTAGGTTACGCATGGAGTCATTGGTGACTTTCAGGTTTCAAGCAACGCCTTATTTGCTGAGTTATATTGAGTAGTTCTTCTGGAAAAGAGATGAATACATAACACATTTTAGAAATAATGTATATGATAATTTCATCAAAACTTCATGGATCCTCCAGTACATTATGAATCTATGCTTGATAAAAACATTATATCATTTAAATATATTTGAAGAATTAACATTTTAGTAATAAGAGATTATTTTGCAACTGTTTAATCACAAAAAAATTATTCTAAACTTATAACATAGATGCTTCCTGTTTGGTTATCTTTTTAATTTCCATTTTGATTCATTCCTAAAAATGTCGATTTGGAACTCATTATTATATTTGTCTCATTTTCTTTCATCCAGCGTTTAAATATGTATAAATATATAGTCCTGAAGGGTTCTGCGTTTTAGTGCCATGGGCCTCCTGAATGTTTTTCTTTCATTATGTCCTTAATTATATCACTAATTTTTTCTGTGATAGTTGCAGTGCTTTATTATCAGTATTACTTTTTCTTTTAAATTTAAAGGTATTGAGCGTATCTTGAGATCACGCATGGAAATGGTAGAATCACGTACTGTGGACTGGGCACTTGGTGAAGGCATGGCTTTTGGATCTTTACTGAAAGAAGGCATCCATGTGCGTCTTAGCGGTCAGGATGTGGAAAGAGGAACATTCAGGTAAGTGAGATAGAAGAATTTCATTTGGAAGCAGAAAATTAATTCAGAAGCAAAAATTAACTCTCTTATCTTTTAATAATATATAAAATTGATTTTTATTATTGATGTTATTCCTTCTTTAGTTGACAGCATTGTCTTCTGTTGAATTCTAATAAACATTAATAAATTAAGATTAAACGCACAATTAATATATCAATTAATTTTTTAGTGTAATTTTATTTACAGCCATCGGCATCATGTATTGCATCATCAACTCGTGGATAAGGCCACTTACAGACCATTGTGCCATCTGTATCCTGACCAGGGTCCATATACAGTGTGCAACAGTTCTCTTTCAGAATTTGGAGTTTTGGGTAAATATATTTCTAGTAAATAGATACTGTAATTACAGAATTTGGGATTTGCCAGTCCTATGACACATTTTGATAAAAATTGTGGCATTACCATCTACAAGGCCTTCCGACTTCTATTTGTTATGTGATATTGAATTTGGAAAACAAATGGCAGATGAGCATTTATTTAGATTCCTTTTAGTCAGTATGTTATATTCCCTGATTGATCACAACAGACCGAAGGCTTTGGGAGTTCCTAACGGATTTTTTCATTGAAGGTTTTTTTACATGAATCGAGCATTCACACGGTGCGTTGTGGTGTAGTGATATGAGTTCCAACACATTAACTCTGAGGATCTGAGTTCGGTTTCAGAACGAAAAAATATTTTTCTGCTTGAAAACACTATTTCTGATTTTTGTAGTAGAATAATGTTGTGGAGCATTTAAAAACAGTATGAGAAAGTATGTGCTTTGACAGCACTACTAGTTTGGACTTAAAATTACTACTTTATGGAAAGTAGAATTGTACTATAAATTGCTTGAATTTTATTGTATTTTATTGTAGGTTTTGAATTGGGTTATTCTATGACTAATCCAAATGCTCTGGTGTGCTGGGAAGCTCAGTTTGGCGACTTCAACAATACTGCACAGTGTATAATTGATCAATTCATTTCTTCTGGTCAGGCTAAATGGGTGCGTCAGTCTGGCTTGGTAATGTTGAATCCTCATGGCTTGGAAGGAATGGTAAGTTATACTACTGTGATATTTATTCAGTAGTTATTCATTAGCCAACTAAGATCTTATTAAGAGCAAGGGCTATTCAATAGTTCTAATTCTAATTTTATCCATCTTGAAATTTGTAAATAAAGAAATCTCATAAGTGTTCTTTTTTTAAGCAACTCAGTTACCCATCATTGTTTCAGTTAGTGCATTTACATGAACATTGAAAACTAGTGACTACATTCTTCTCTGAAACTTTTTTTGCTTTGCATCACCCTGCCCAGCATTTCACATCCCTTCACTTGAATAGCAAGATTTCCTTCAGAAGTTCCTTGAAAATGAATAAGAGTTAAATGACGAATCTGCCGATCATTTTTAACACATGCCGGTGAGACCGGTCGTGAGCTTGAAGCTTGTCCCGGCTGGGGTGGTGGCCCGCTGGTGGGAGATACCTGGTTCGGGGGAAATTGCACTAACCAATGGTAGGTCAGCACTGGATCTCTCCATCCAGCGGAGCATGGAGGCTTACACTACACTTATGGGACTAATGATCTTGGTAGTTGATGCGCCCGGAAAAAACTAACAACCAAACAACCAATCATTTTCGTATTTGTTTAAATTCAATCAATTTTAATAAACTAAAAAGCATCAATACTAATTTTAGTGTAATACTGCAAATGGGTTTTTGATGTTTAAATTGTATGAAATAAATAGACCAATAAAGTTCAAGCTAGTGTAATAAAGTTACTAAACTGTTGTATATCATGCTCTGTAAACCCAAAAAGATCATACATTTTCTCCATTTCTGCATCAGCAGCCGAACTGCACAGGGGCCGCTGCAGACAGCAGTGGAATATTGGAATCGTTTACTCTGGTTATATTGAAAATACTCTGTTTATTTTTTTCAATTTTTTGTTTATATATATATATATATATATATATATATATATATATATATATATATATATATTTTTTTTAATTTGTAATACGAATAATTGCTTAAAATTATTTTCTTTGCATATCCTGTTTGACTTTGGAACTACAGTAAATCTTGCTGAAATGTTCATTAACAAACCAACCATATTTTTTTTAGGGAACTTGTTTAATTAACACCTCTTTTCAGAAGAAACCTGGCTAAATGGCTGCTGCCAGGCTCATTTTGTACATTTACCTTTAATAAGCAACCACCTACAGCAATTATGAATTGAATCTTAAAAACAAGCTGAGAAATGGAAGTGATTCTGTTGATATTCTCTCTGAGCTAGGATGTATCAGATCACTTTGAAAGTTTCCTCATTAGTTAAAAGATTTGAAATTTATAGGCATTGATAGTTTTTACTTTCCCATATACATATGTATATACAGAGTAATATACATAGTAAAGAAAAAGTTATGCAATGCTGCTTGAAAAACGGCGGATTTTTGGCAGAAAAAATTCATTGCCAGTCTCTGACAACGAAAAAGTTGATAAATTCAGTATCTTCCACCAGAGGCAGATCTCAAAACCACGATCCTTTGATCTGAGATCGCTATGCCACTATTGCCTTAGCGATCTCGGCCGAATCTCAGCTCTTTTCTCTTGTTTTTTTACATAATTACAAAAATGGAATTTGTTTGGTGTGTCTTTTACATTGTTCATATTTATATTAGTGGCCTCCATTTTTCAAAGAAAATTGCCATTTAGGATGAGGTATTACTGTTCTTTAATATTCTTAAAACAACATTTTTGTTTTACTCTTAGGAAACTGAAAAATTGAGAAAATTACAAAATAATGTACTTTGGGTGGTGATAGTTGGCAGCTGGCAAAAGTATGTTGCACTTCTTAATAGCTTGCCAAGACCAAAGGAAATTGAAAACGAATACAGGAAAGTCTTTGCCCATTATAGCACAACTAGTGATGAGAGATCTGTCAAATCAACAAAATATATTTCTATATATATTTTTCTCTTTTAAAATGTTTTTGTACCATTCTTCTTTGTTTTTGGTGGTTTTTAGAATATACCCTGATCTCCCTTTCATTCCAAGTTTACAAAATGACTGCATTATCATTGTTTAAGTTGATGAGAAAGTTGCAAGCATGAATTGTCTGTCTGAAATGTGCAGGCATGAATTGTATATATTGAGGATGACTCACATAATTTTATTTAATTATTGTTGTTTTTCTTTTTTTTTTACAGGGTCCTGAACATTCTAGTGCTAGACTGGAAAGATTTTTGCAAATGTCGTCTGATGATCCTGATTATTTTCCTCCAGAAAGTGAAGAATTTGCTGTTCGACAATTGCATGACATCAATTGGATTGTAAGTGTAATAGTTATCTTATACTTGTTTTTTCTTTTTCTTTTGCTGATATATTCAGAACTACATTTTTAAATAGTAATGTTTGTGAGTGTTATTGGATTCATTACGTATTTGCTGATGTTGCAAATAATGGGTATGATATTTTTTGTCGAATCTTGTGGCAGATTTCTTTAATTATAATGCATTATAGTTTTAAAAATGTTAAAAAGAGAAATCAGCATCAAAATTGAGTTGCCTTATGTACCCAAACACAAGACTAGGTTTGTCCCTAATTTTTTCATTAAAAAATTGAGGGTTTGACTTATTTTCACAGATTAAGTCCAGTTGGTTGGGAATTGTTTTAGCACCGACTTTCAAGAGTGTGTCAAGAAACTAATGCTGATGTACTTAGTCATCGGCACTGGGAGGGCCAAGGGAGTCCTGACACCACTGAAAAATTTGGAGAGGGCCCTATAGCCTTGTGTATTAAAACATATTTCAGTAAATATGTCCGATCTGAGATAATGGTGTAAATTACAGAAAAAATATAGATATATTTTTAAATTTAGTGAGGGGAAAATGAATGCACTCATTTCCTTACACACTCATACATCTATGTGTTCGAGTAAATATTATTGCGTAACTTTATAGAACAATAAGATTTGAAAAATTTTAGCCATTTCCTTCCTTGTAAAAACTTGTGTTTAAGCCATTAACGCATTGATTCAAAAAATGCAAAACTGACCAGAAACGCCTAAAAATGCCAAAACAAATAAATGAAATCGGCCCTAAAAATTTATCCACAGTGTAGGGGTCTTTAAATTACCCAAAAACATTCAAAAAATATTCTGAAAATTGTTGTAGGTACATGAAAAATACGTCATAAAGTTTAATGGAAAAGGGTCCTAACTGCTGTTGACCTACTCTCTTCTTTTAGGCTGCGCACATCAATGTTCATGTGACAATAAGCTGCCAAGGCAATAAATATCGTGAGAGCCTCTAATCCTAATTATGTGTTCAAATGTTTTTTCAACATCCACTGCAGATTTGCTTTGTGAATCAAACCAATATTTTTGAATGGACAGGTAAAGAGAGACTCCAAATGAATGACATTGTAGTAAAGGAAACATAATCTGAAAAATCACATCTAGTGTGCATCTGCATTTTGCAATTAATTGGGCGATACGCAGACAATTTGGGATATAACTTTGTCAAAATACTAAGAATTAAGTGTTGTAAGAATTGTCAAGAGGCCTCTTCAAAATCAGGGAGTCATCTTATGTTCAGTCATTTTATTTTCGGGTAAATAAGGTATATCCGCAAATTAAATAAAATACCTTTATAGATAACAAACAGTAGCGTAATATGTGAAGGGCTACTGAAGAATAGCAATTCAAATTACAAGGCAAAAAATTGGATGATTTAATTACGAGTTGTGAGAGTTCTCGTAGGAGACCAATAGACCTCGACTAGAAATCTTGTCCTATCATGGGAAGTCACTTTGGCCCTGTGATGATATTTTATTCAAGACCTCACTTTTATGACATTTTGTTTATGTGAAATACAAATTTCATTGACAATCTTGAGAACAAAATATATTTTTATCCATTCAGAAATTGGTACTTATTGTGCTTTCCAATTGTACTATCAGTACTAGAATGGGAAATACATTTTGTATGTTTCCAATTTGGTGTTTAAAAAAACTGAACTTCCATGTCCAAATACTGCAAAACTATGTGTCATTTTCTGAATGTGTTAAATAAAAACATATATTGTTACTAATTGCTTATTAAGTTTCTAGTTATTTAATTCCATTAATCATTTTTTAACTGTTTGTTTCTGTAGGTTGCAAATTGTTCTACACCAGCAAACTACTTTCACATTTTAAGACGTCAGATTGCTCTTCCTTTCCGCAAACCGCTCATCCTGATGACTCCAAAGTCTTTATTGCGTCATCCTGAAGCAAAGTCGAGCTTTGATGAAATGACTGAAAACACACAATTCTTGAGGTGATCAGTTAGTTAATTTCTGTGCAACTTTTGTTGGTTAATTTAGTTAATTACTGTGAACATTTGTTAATTTAAATTTAATATGTCCTACAAATTGTGTTTCAGGGTTATCCCTGATCAAGGTCCAGCAAGTCAGAATCCAAGTAGTGTGAAAAAACTACTGTTCTGCACTGGAAAAGTTTATTATGATCTGAGGAAAGCCCGTGAAGAGAGAAAATTGGAAGGTGATATTGCCATATCAAGAGTGGAACAGGTGAAGGAATATTTTTATTCGTTATAATGACTCCATTAGTTAGTTTTGGGGTAACTTTTTTTTGGATTACAAATGAGTGGGAAAACATCTTGTACTTTGTTGTAAAACATTGTGTAGTTTTGATAGATTTGTTTATTATTATAACTCTTTCTTATCAGAGAATCTTTCTGAATTTTTATAAGATAAAAACTGTTTCATGTTATTGAGGGCTGGGCATAGTTGGTGTTTTATTAAAACAATTCGTTTACACTGTTTGTCTTTCAAATAAAAGTTGTGCTCAGTGTTGCACTGCAATTAACAGTAAAACAGATGTTATTGATAATTTTAACTCTTGTGCAGATTTCTCCTTTCCCTTATGACCTGATTAAGAAGGAGTGTGCCAAGTATTCCAATGCTTCATTGGCTTGGGCCCAAGAAGAAGCAAAGAACCAAGGATCATGGACATATGTGCAGCCTCGATTCCACACTGCATTGAGTGGATCTAGGGATGTGAGGTATGCTTGAATGCTGAAATTCTAACATATACTTGAATTTTTTGAAAGATACATTGTTTTTGTTTTTAAATCTCTTTTTTATTTATTTATTTATTTTTACAAGAACATCCTAGATTAGTAGTGTTTTGTTTTGTCTTTATCATGAATATTTTATTTCTTAGATACAATTTTTGTTTGTGAATTCATTGCATCGCATTTTGTTCACCACCTGCTTTTTTCTAATTTTTGTCTTTTGTTGTTAATCTTCTTCTTTCTTTCTGCTTCTTCACAAATTTTGTTTCATAGTTATTCTGAAAAATCTTTCAAATGCTTAGGGATCATTTATCTGGATAATTATTGAGTAGGCTTATTATTTCATTTACCAACTTTTTAGTTAAGCTTCATCTTCTTGTAATATTTCCTGTCTTTATTTATTTTCCTACATTATTCGTTTATTTCAAGGTGCTAACAAGTTCCCAAAGTCTTGTAAATTCTTTGAGATTTTAATTTTTTATTCTATTAGGTTTTATTTTTGTTTCTACTTTCTTTGCAAAATCATAAATGATACTTTATCCATCATTACATCATTTCAAAGGTGCTGGATATTCTAGTAGGTCAGGCTGTTGGAATGGTTAAAATTGTCCTGTTTTCCAGACCTCCAATACAACGGGAAGGCTTTTTTAATAAGCTTTTTGGTGGAAAATCTGATGATAATGCTACCTCCCAACTTGATTCTCCTAATACCAAGCCCAGAATAATTAGGTGAGGGTCTCTGGGAACTCTCTTGCAACATCTTTCATTGCAAATATTACGTTTTTTTACAACAGTAACTCTATAAAGTATCTTGAAGTGATGTACAGATCGTTTCATTTTGTCTTTTAAAATATTTCATACTAGATTTCCTAACAAATCAATAATATTGAGTGTTTTTTGCAGCTATGTTGGGAGACCTACCGCAGCATCTCCTGCTACAGGAAGTAAGATGCAACATCTTAAAGAACTCAATGCATTACTGGATGATGCATTATCATTGTAAGATACTATTTTGTATGGTTTAAAGTTGTACATGAAATCCTGTTTACTTTCAAAGATTTTCGATTATATTTACAAACTTTCAAGCTGGGCTTGAAAATGGTTATGTTCACCTACACCCACAGTAGTGTATTAAAATTGTAAAAATATCATAAATCCTAGTTTATTACTGTAAGTTGTTGGCAAAGTTTTGTATTTAATTTACGAAAAAATCGGAGCCTCACTTCCAGTCTCATTTTGGTCCATGGTAAAGAAATTGTTTAAGGGGGGGAATCAGAAAACGTCATTACCTATAGCTAAAGTTAGATCTGCTTGCAGTTGTTTTGTTGATTATTCTACAAGTCTAAAATTGTGTTGTTTTTGCTGCATATTATTTGCACAACTTTATCAATATTATCTACATTTAGTATTGGTAACTACACCATATGTACATTAAATCTATTTAAATCTATTGTTGCTTTGTAATTATTGTAAATATTAGAATGTTCTATTAGTATTGACCTAAATGATCACCTTTGTTAATACTCAACTTGTTTTCTCTGATAAAATTTGCTACCCAGCTTTTGAAATAGTTTGCTGACACAATTTGTGTTAACATTGCAACAACTGTGTTATTTAAGCAATATAGTATACCAAAACTTTTGTTCATATGTTTGGGTAGTTTTTGAGAAATTATTGATTTGCTAGTTTCAAAAATAAATGAAGTCAGCAGCACAAGATGGAAATAGTACATATGTGGATTAACTTCTTATTGGATCTGCTGTGAATGTTTGGGAAGCATGACTCCTGAGGGTGGTAATTTATTTTTGAAAGATGTGTGTATGTGCTGTCATTAAGAAGTAAATATTAAAAAATTTTAAAAACAATTGATTTTTCATTTTTTAAATACGAAGTTCTCATTTTTGGCTTACATACCACTTGCAATATGCTGTTTTATTGCAGCATCATAAATATGACAACTAATCCCTAAAAGAAATATATCAAAACCTGTTATTCTCAGACATTAATTGACAAAGTACAAACACTTAACTTCTTGACTTACCTTGTCAGTATATAATTTTGAGCAAATAGTGGTATGTGATACAAAACGTGAGAATGTGGTAGATATTATTTTAATGACATGTGAGTCCTTTGAAAACCTTTTTGATAATTTTCAATTATTCTTCTTTCCTGATTACAAAATCAAAAATAGATTTTTTGATTGATTTTCTTTATAACATTCACATTGTGGTGTTACCCCTCTCTAAGTGCTTTTTTATCATCTTGCACCAAAGTAATAACGAAAGAAAAAAGGGAGACCAATGCAGGACACTCCAGAACAGATTTTGTGAGATTCAGCGAATCATTCCGATATGCTGAATGTGGGTGTCTTGGGGAAGGATGACATATTTAGTACTATCTACGAACATACTCGGACTTCAAAATAGCAGTATATATTTCTTTTCTCTTCATGAAAATATTGGGATAGCTAAACTGTACAAATTTGGTTTGCAGCATATGGGAGTATTTTCGTCAGTAAGTCAATTTATACAATCAAAAAAAAAAATTATCTTAGCTTTAATATAATTATGTGCCCCCGAGGCATTATCAGTCAGCAGGGCTCTAAGTAGTAAATATTTTGGAGCCCCATTGATTAATTTTTTTAACCCAAATGTATTCATTAAACTCCAATTTCTAATTTAAAATTTATCTAAATAGAATTTTTATACTTTTGTTTATAAATGTATGACAAATTGCAATATAACTTAACTAAAAAATTAATACAATATTTATGCATTTAACTTATCAAAAAGTATACATTCATTAACACTTATGGTTTACATTTGACTATTTGTATGTATAGTAGATAAATAAAATATAACTCATTTAGAAAATCTTTCTACGCTTTGGCTGAGCAAATTATTTTATTAAATCAAAAGTTAGGTGACACATATCAGATTCAATAGATAGTAAAGCCAATGAGCTCAATCTATCATGTTGCATTGTCATCAGGGGATGTTTTATTCTGTTTACTTTTCCGTATATGTACATATATACTGAGTAATGTATGTAATAGAGGGAAAGTTATGTAAGGCTGCGGAAAATCGATTTCGAGATTTCAACAGAAATACCCGGTGATATATATATATATATATATATATATATATATATATATATATATATATATATATATATATATATATATATATATATATATATATATATAATACCCCTATTTATCTGGCTCGAGTCGAAAGTTTGAGATTTTCAAAAACATTCTTAATTGCCACCTAGGTTAAATTCGCTTCTAATCGCACACTTGACAGGTCGTAGCGTGCGTCTCGAGCGACTTGGGGTGATGCGAGCGGCAACGCCGATCTGTGACTATGACAACGTAAACAAATCCTCGGAAGCCCAATGCTTCTGAGTAGTCACGCCAATTTGCTGAAACGGTACGTTTTAGTTAACAGAAAAATATGCAAATGCAAATAAATCACAGCCCTAATAATAATATAATGTACGAGTGTATCCCGCTGAGTTTAAGTTTATTAGAACAATAATACCCGTTTAATATCAAAAAGGTCAAGGAGGGGGGGGGGGTCAATGCCGGACCCGAAAATAAATTGCAAAGTAATCGAAGGAAAACTGTACATATTTAATAACTAATAATACTCGTGACGGTTGGTGCTTAGGTTGCACGGTGGCCCAACCCCCCAGATAACCGAAAAAAGTCTTATAATATGTTAGGAATATAAACCTTCCAATTAATGACGTTCAGTATTCAAGATAAAGCAGCAATATCGATGAATACGAAATAATTTTGAAATCAAAGAGCGCCCATTGAACGCCATCGAACGCCCCCATTGTTTTATCACGGCAGAGAGCCACTGGCTTACACCACAGGCACCGCAGAGCGAAGGAAGCGGATGCCAATTTCCTGACTTCGACTGGAATTAGCTGCACCGTAATTTTATGAGTTTTGGGTGTTATTGAAAGTAAACAAGTTCAGTCAACTATTAAATGCATTATTTTTTATCTTTAGGGAATATATTTTCATTTCATGTTAGGTTAGTTGATTCAAAATGTACATTTGATGAATCCTTTATGTAAATTCGGCCTTTGTGGAAGAGATTCCCTTTTTTGTCCCTCATCCTGGCCGTACCGACAGTTAAGAGTATTCTGGAGTATTCTGCGAGCGTCTTCGTGAATACGAGCGTACGTGGAAGATTTTTCAATATTGCAATGTATACCACGATAGTGCAGTTTTCGAAATAAAATTATTTTATTTCGTTAACGTCACCACTAGCAGCAACAAAAACAACTAAGATCATGAAATGAACCAGTGTAAGACGCATCCAAACAATAGTGCTTGTTGCAAAATATTGAAGTAAAATCACCGTGTTTTCGAAACCTAGTTTGTTTTTATTTTGTATGAATTCTATTTCCGGCAACTGTCTCGATGCAAAGCTGTTACAAAAAATCGAATGGTCGTTGGAAATCAAAGATAACCATGTGCGCGAGAAGAGGGCATATCTGACATGAACACTACAAATACAATTATATAAGAAATGTTTGAATATAGACTTACATTACACCTACTTTTAATTAATTTACGAGAATTGCTTACGCTTTATTATGTATTTATATATACATTTCCGTCATTCAATTGAGCTGTAACACCCTATTTGTTGTATCTAGGCGGCGTTGCGTATACTAAGGCCATATGTTTTTTTAATACATATTTTTACTTGCAGTCCTTTCCGCAAGGACACATGGCCGGGTTTTGTTTTTGAAGAATTATTTAGTATTCACTATGTTCCTCCTATTGAACAATTGTTATTTTCATTCCCAGATACTAAAATAAGACTGCAATGTATTTATAGTCAGGTCGGGTTTCCATGAAGCGATTTCGCATGGCGACACTTTCAAAAATGTTTTGTGAACATTTGATAAACGTGGAAAGACGAAACTAACCCGAAGGGCTCAGAGAAGTTCTAATAATAAAAGGCTTAACGGTGAAACAGATTTTCTTCCCTAAACAAAGATTGCGGTAAAAAAAAAATTGTGCTGGGATGCGTTGTTGACCTTCCATTGCTATACAACCATAAATGTTGCTGTTTTATGTATCAAGCGGACCTATGAGGACTAACATACAGCTTTATGATAATGAATAGACATGGTCAAACAGAAAATTAAATTTTGTCGTTAACCCCAATCCTACAAATACGATTTATCAAACCTTTCTAAGTATTAGGTTAGTGATAACTTTTTATTTTTAAATAAATGATCAAAAATACAAATAAAGTTAACTTTATTCAGTATCCAATTACTGTATGATGTGCCTCAGTTTACTTAACATTCGCATACTATTGTTGATTTTGCATATCAACGCTTTTCATTATATAATCATAGAAATTTTCTTCTCCAAAAATTTCACCTATTTTCTTTGCACTTTTGGTGAGTGGTACTTGAGAGTCAGTGCACATGAACGCACATTTCTCGCAAAACATATTACTGCGACTAATGACTTGCTTAACATCAGTCTTTTCATTAACTTTCGGAGGCTTTATTATTATATTACAAATTTCAACAGATCCTTCACTAGACGATGAACAAATACAAGTTTTAGATCCACATTTTCGGCATAATTTGATTAATTCACTGCTGGGTATTTTCTTGCATACACAGTAAGGACCGCATACAGAACAAGCTTCTTTCAAAGTTTCGGCTGATATTGTAGATTCGGAGCACCTACAGTAAGGTATGCACTCCGAACAACTTTTACATTTGTGTTTTAGCAAAGGTTCAACTATTTTCCAGTTTTCACTTATCATAATAGATGATTCTATGATAGCGTCAAGAAGTTCGTGGATTCCTACATCGTCTTCGGATACCTCTTTCTTCCATTCCACACATTCCTCTTTAACCGTGTCAAGAGAAATCTTTTCAAGCTTTTCGCTTGATTCAACCAACGCACGTATTGTTGTTGCTCTACTTGTTGCGCCAATGTCTTCAAGAATTGAACATGCATCTATTATTGTTATCATATTTCTTTGGATGAGGGATATTTGACCTGCTTTTGCCGTAATTGTTCCTGTAGGTGGCGCAACTGGCCCTTGAATATGCAGTCTATTCATTGCATCCTGTACTGCACGTACAGCTTTCATTGCCAATGGGTCCTCGTTTGCCTCACAGTTGAATTCAAGATAACTCAATCTGCATCTGAAAATAATTCTTCCAGAAATTTCAATTTCCAAACGATCCCAGTGTTGAGAAGGAATTAATTCGACATCATAGCCATCCTCATATAACTCCTCTGAAAATAATAATTCCGTTTAAATAAATTATCATAATTTCATAATATCGAATTTAATTTACAGTTTCATTTAATCTACAACACTGATAGTAGCAGCAGTATTATGCCACACAGGAGCGGACTCAGAAAATATTTCAAGTGAGCGGAGCAATTCCAGTGCGGACTACCCTCCACTAAATATGTTTCAATTGGTAGCCTTAATTTAAAAATAAAATTGTATAATGGGAATACTCCTGTGGACAAGATGCGATCAGTTTGTGTTAATTTTTCGAATAAATTCAGTGATTTTATAAAAATGTTTATTTTGAAAGGGAGCATTGCTCCCTAAGCCCACCCGCAATTCACTTTCAAGAATTTAAAACAAATACGTGCTTTTATTATTACGGAGATCATTTTAAGTACCAGGAATATGAAAAGTTTTATGTTTATTTTTCTCATGCATACTATTCTGGAGATTTACATGATAAAAGAGAAGTATTTTCATCAAACAGAATTTATATTATTATAATATTATGTTACATATTTCTTACTTATTAATACATATTTCTGTACATTATATTACAAATGTATATTATCCTTATTTTTATTACATAAATACCCAGGCCCTAATCATAATTTTTTAAATAATCTGTTATGGTCCATTCAGACGCTTTACAATAATTACTAAAAAGATGCAATAACTAAAACAAAACTGACATATTTAATAAAAGAGGACAGTCGAAGGTGCAAGAGTGGAAGTACAAAGTGTTTATTTCTAAAAAAATCCAACGAGCTATGCTGGTAGCAGACTTGGGAAGAATAAATAAGTAAAGAACTTCTTTAGGAAGGATACACAGTCACTCAAACTTTGGGTTATTATATAATAATGAAAATAGTTTATTAAATAAATAAATGTTCGTATGTTTGGAAAAGACTTTGTATAATGTAATAAATTATTATTAATTAAGAAATTTTGACTTGCTCAAGTGTGGGTTGAAGGGAAAGGGGTTAATTATTAGAAATTTTAAATCACAAGTTTATGATCCATAACAAATATATTTTAATGATTCTTTTAGTTTTGAAGTAAATTGTGCACACATTCAGTCTTTTAGCAGATTTATCCATTTTTAATGAATGAAGGTTCTTGGCGTCCTTCAAAATTCATGGTTTTTAATTACTTTTAAACATTATATCATTCTTTTGTGCTTGTGACTGTAGGAGGGTTGTGAAGAGGTGAATTGAATTTTCACTCATACTAATAAAGAGAAAAGTTCCGTATCTCAGTGGGATAATTGCATTCCTTTTGGATGAAAATCGAAGCTGAAAATGAAGTTCATTTAAATTTGGTTAATTTCTTGGTGAATTTTAAGATGGGCTATTGGTTTTTTGACACCCAAAATTATTAAAATGAAACAACTGTGCTCTGATTTTTTTAAATAAAACAAACGTTTCAAAATAATTTGAACTTTTTGTGTTGTACATCAAGAAATTGTGCAGTATCATCTTTCCATGTTGATTTAATATATGACCAAATGCCCAAAATAAATTACATTGTTTTTTTATAAGTGAATATGGCATTATTTCATCTTACTTTTTTCTCTTAAGCATTTTTTACGATGACAGCAGATTTTTTTTTTTTTTTTGAGAAGTGATCACAATTAAAAAGTCTTAATACGTTCTGTTATATCACAAAGAATATACAAGAAGCTACAAACATTATTTTAAATGCACAAATTATCTACATATTTTTACTAGAGTAAGTAAAATTATTGTCGCTTTTCGATGGAGATCATGTTAAACATCTTCAAACATTGACGATGAATGGAAATTTTTCTTTACTTATTAACGTCTTACATCATTAACTTATTAATGTCTTACATCATGAATAACTGCTGTTTTTTAAATTAAATTTATATATGTCCCTATAAAATATTTTTCAGTTTCTTTGACTTTCTTAAAAGGTGACATTTGAATCTTATGCTTTTAACAAATGGACTAAAAGAACTTTGAATAATTAAAAGAAAAAGAGACACACTTGTCAATCCAAATAATCTCTGGGTCCGATATCTGACGATGTCACAAGCTCTGTATTGCCCATAGTGGAGTCTGACGACTACCATTTTCAGCACTTATTGATGAAAATGCAGTTTTCAATCTTCCAAAGTTCTTGAATTTTTTTGAAGATTCCTTTTCTTTTCATAAAGAGCCTGTTAGTGACAAACTTTTAAACAAAAATTTCTTCATTTCACTCTTCAGTTCTGCGTACTCCTCAGTTATTAAAACAAATAAAGTTATTCAATTGTTAGAACTTCTTCCTCGTTACCATGATGTTTTATGCTCGCGCTCATTTTGACTCATTGTTTATAAATAGAGCACGGAAGTTCGGGCATTTATTTTACCTAAAATAGACAAACAATAAGGCATTTATTCTAGCTGAAGTAGGATCGCGAAAAAGCATGTAATGAACGAAAAATCACCATTTAAAAGAAATGATTGTAAAAATTAAGAATTAAAATGAATCTCATTTTCATTCAAACTAAAATTTACGTTAGCACTTAATTGTAAGGAAACTATATTTTCTTTGTAATCTTAATTCCACAAAACTACACTTCATGATGGCTACAAATTTGTTTTACTCCCGATGCTGTCTTCGAAATGTGAATTCCGATTCGAATCTTATCGTAGAATTGCATCGGAAAATATAACGGAATTATATTTTTTGTCCTTCGCATTCGTTCACTCGCCATCACTGAGAAGATATATCCGGAAATCTGCTTCAAAAGGGATCTGCGGCCATACTCAAAAGTAGAATGGGATTCCTCCTGAGCGTACAAATCCTGCAGGCATCAATGACAAAATACAAATTCTTGACAAGTATAATTTTCCCTTTCATTAGATTTTTAACACAGCCTCTGCTTCCACAGAAAGACAAAACAACCGTACCTGGACAACTTTCGTGTCGACCAGGCTTGTAGGTATATCGTATATCCAGCTAGATCGCGATCAATGCCACGAGAAAAAAAGCAAAATAATGAGGAAACACCATAAAAGGCAAAATGGCAAAAATAGGCATAAGATGCTAAAATATGAAGAAAAAAAATGAAATTTAAAATAAAAAATAATAAAATATAAAACAAAAAGGCGTTTTGCCAAACTTGGGCTCTCTATATATTTTGTAGATTTCTTGTTTTAAAATATTTTGTACAGAAACATCACTTAGCATATCTCCTGAACATTTCCCAAATTTAGTAGCGTTAAGAACATACGAGAAGAAAAATTAATATATTTTATACCAGACTTTTGAATAAAATGGATAACGAAAATGAACATTTTCATCGCAGCTACTAATTCTGTTCCCCGCTTAATCTCCGCTTCTAAGAACCGTTGCTTGACACCAACCACACGAAACCGTTGTTTACACATCGATTGAATACTGGAGACAATGTCGAAACTTGGCAAGAAGGTACACAGAACTTTCTGATTTTTTTACTGAAAAAGGATTATTTTTTTTAAACTAGGAAATTGTGGTTTGACCATAAGCGCGCGCAATAAAAAATAAAGAGAGGGGCCAACTATATTCCTGACCCCCCCCCCCTTATCCATTAGGTACACATTTATTTTCACATGACCTTGTAAAATTGATTTGTCCAATTTTCAGCGTATTTTCGAAAAAATATTATAGGAGGGGGGTTATTGGAGGGATCGACTCCAAACCTGGTCGTATTTTGATGTCCTAGTTTCGTACATATTTCAACATATTTAGTTGCTTTCTGCAGAATTTGGATTTTTTACGCTATAATCGCCAGCTGAGAACGGTATACCATACACAGAGAGCTGTGTCCTGAAAAAGAATTGGAGGCTATACTGAAGTTAGGATGGAATTTCTCCTGAGCGAAAAAAGTATGTCGGCATCATTGAAGCAAATAAAAATTCTTGACTTGTATCATCTTTATTTTTTATTTATATTTTTAACACTACCTAGCCCTGGACACAAAACACGACCTCGCTTCGTGTTGCCCAGGCTTGCAAGTGTTTCCCGCTTGATCGAGATCGATGCCAGGAGAAAAAAGCAAAATAATGATGAAAAAGGCAAACAGGAGGCAAGATAAATAAAATTAAAAAACGCATCGGAAGCTAAAATAGGCGAAATGAAAATCTACTAAAACAACGCAACGGAAGTACTACAATTCAATTATTTCTGCTGTGAAAACTCATAGAATCGTACCAATAATAATAAAAAAAAGAATGTTGTCAGACTCTGGGCTCTATTAATCAGTAATTAATTTGGAATTTTGAAGATTGAAAGACCATTTTTAAATTACAAATCAAGTTTTAATAACTAACACTGTTGTTTTTTTATTCATTTTCAAATTAAGAAGTATTTTTTTAAAATTATCCACACTCTGAATTGAAGAAGAGAAAAAGAGTGGATTGTGTAATGCATTTTAATTATTTATGCACAGCCTGGAGCCCTGCGGAGCGCAGTTGAGGGCTGGTCCTTACTAGTGCAGGATTAGTGTGAGGCGCAGTCAACATACACTTTTTATGAAATGAACCTAGAATAGAACAAAGCCGCCCGAAGGAAAGGTCAAAATACATTTTAGGAGTTATGACGTCACGAGAGAGGACAAAATACACTGTTCTGAATAAAAGTCGAAAACCTTGTCCAATTGCACAATACTGGATTCACTGAGAAGTTTCGTAGTTTCTGCGGAGACCTGGAGGATTGCCGACAGACCAGCAAGATCTATATTGTTCATCACAATGAATATCCGACAGAATTTCACAAATTTGCACACCTGTGCATATAAGGCGAGTATTAAATATCTAGTTACATACCAAACTCAAAAATCGCTCGCTTGTAAAAGAAATTACGATGCGACACGTCTTCTCGCCAAGCATTATTTCGTGTCTCCGGGATCGTCAGCGGCTGGGGTGGTCATTAGTCCCCTAAGTCTAGTGCGTGGTTTTATCGTGAGAAGTGGCAGTGTTCTTCCCCCGCCGAATGGTGAGACTTACGTCGTCGGAGCTTTCCCCACGAGGCATCTCCCACTAGCGCGACACCGCCCGAGCCAGGACAAACTCTAAGCTTCCGACAAGTGCGGTAGTGTAATGAATGTAAGTGTAAATATGCTTATACAACGATTTGATTACAGCGGCTGACGTTTGATCAGCTGGACGCGATTATTCAGCCGGGAGATTCTTTGCGATTCAGTGCTTGGCACTGAAGCTCCCGATTGGATAACCCGTCCCGCTGACCGACCATCACAAGTCATTATAATTAAATCGGAAAATAATGGTGAGGTTAGGACCAGAAGGACAGGGAATGTCGTGCGCGGTCCATAGCCCGTTTATTAGGGTACTGATCCAGCATTCCCCTGGTATTGATCGGAGAAAACACGAAAAACTACACTCAAAGCAACTGGCCGTTAGAATTCTCCTCCACGCAGCCACTGAATTCGACCTAGCTGTCTAAGCTAGCACCGAAAACCCCGCCACCGCCGGGACTCGAAACCTGGGCCCTGCCGGTCAGAGGCACTGCAGTAACATTGATGCCCTGAGCGTCTGTTCCTCGGGCTCCGTGCACGCCGCCGAGAAATATGCACCTTTATGTCATGAACGTAAAATTCGGAATCGATATTTATGAAACCCCACCCGTTCGAGATCAAGGGGAGTATTCCTTGTGATGTTTTCAATCTATGTTACCTTTTTAAAATTAATTGAGTTCAATTACAATTTTGGGTAAGTATAGATAATGAGCGCGTCAATAACGGATCATTGGCACCGTGCGTGTATTAATACCTCCTCTCCCCGCCTTCGATTATTTTGTATTAAATGTTTTTTCGCCAGGTGGCAACTCTTTTAAATGGTCTGTTTACATAGTAGATAACGTAATTTTAATAAGTTAGTCGAAGATACGAACTCTCTTAAAAGAGCATGCATGAACAAAACCGACTGATCCGCTCGTACGCTTGATTTTCCCGCCTTTTCAGGAATTGGCGAAGGGAAATTGACGAAACAAATTTTCATTTGGTTATCGATTATATCTAACATCCTTACGCATTTATTTTATTTTGTTGAACTCTTTTGTTGGAAGCTCTAATAATTCAGTGCATGTTTTCCTTTTCTTGTAAGAAATGTGCTCTCATTTTGTGTGAATATTTTTTTGAGAATTGTGGAATGACGTAGGGGAATACACCATGCTGTATTTGGCAACCTTGGCTGGGAGGGAATCGAAATTTGGTTTTCATTCATTGGGTATGTGGATTTCACTGTATTTCACTGTTTCATTAACTTTTTTCCATCTTTTGTAACATTTTGTGTAGAGTTGCAGAAGGCGCTGTCACACATTTATCTGATGATGAGGATATATTTTTAGTTGTAATTCACAGTTTTATACAACAATTACAATATGGTCGCTATAAAGGAGCTGTAAAATTAGTGCTGGATAGGTTATAAATTGACTGTGGGACTGAGCGCAATGTTGGGATCATCTATTCGACAGGTAGAATAGGTATGATGACTGTTTTTGGATTTTTTTTTGGTAGATTTCTTTCCTACATTTAAAAATTTCAGATCGGTGCCCGCCTTCGCGATGCTTCAGTTACTTCGAGTGAATTGTGTGAAGCTGCCGTACGGCGAGCTGAAAAAATTAAGGAATTGAATGCATTTGTTACCGTAACGAAAGATGTTGCATTCGATGGAGCCCAACAGTCAAATTTTCGATTTTCGAAAGGTTTTATGTTATATTTTTTTCCTGTACATTAGCAATTACTTGAATATATATCTGGTCAAATTAAGCCAAACCAATTTTGTACATTGTTGTTAAAATTAGTTTCGTTGGGTTTCAGGGAAACCTATTGGACCTCTTGATGGAGTTCCTATTGCGGTGAAAGATAACTTTTGTACCCAGGGAGTGCAGACTACTTGTGCTTCAAGAATGTTAGAGACATTTAATCCCAAATATAATGCCACTGTTGTTCAAAATCTGTTGGATGCAGGTGCTGTATTGTTAGGGAAATGTAATATGGATGAGTTTGCAATGGGGTAAGAAGATATTTTTTGTAATAATTATGTTTTGTTTCTCATGATGAACTATAGAAAATGTTGAATTTGAAAATTTCTGTGGCAGGAGTGGTACTGTTGATTCATTCTGTGGACCTACAAAAAATATATGGCGATCGAAGTTTGATCCCTCAGTCCAAAAACAAAATGCTAGTGGGGATGGTCCTAATAGCCAAGATCGGCATGATTGGCACATTGCTGGAGGCAGTTCAGGAGGCTGTGCTGTGGCTGTGGCAAGTGGGGCTGTATTTGCGTAAAGATCTTAATGTTCTTGTTGCTATTACATAACCATGTTTGTTAACATCAAGTTTTCAACATTTTCAAGTGTAAAAATTGAATAAGACCCTCCATCGAGTTGAGAAATTCTTTTTTGTATTAGTTATTTCCAAATTCATATAGTATGCCTGATTTTCTAGATATCTCGAAATAAAGCTCAAGTATTTTCCTGAATTTAATTGGAGATGTATTAAAAGTAGAGGTGCAATAATATAAAGACTTGAAACTTATTTCAAGATGAGAATTAATATTAAGAATCATTTAATTAATCATAAATGAGCCCTAATTTGTTTTAGCCTAAAGATTTCAAAATTGGAAGGAAAGTATTACAATAAATAAGTATTACTTTGACTTGATTTCAAAGTTAATAAAACAGAAAATGTGTGTTATGAAAAAACTTGCTCAACATGACATTTTTCCATTATTTTTCAACGTTTTTCACGTGCCCAATTTGGTGACTCTCTTAGGAAGCTAACCATAATTTTCCCACTAATTGAATTAAGTGTTCATTAATTATTTCAGAAATTTTATTTTGTGTAGTGTATTCAGTGTTCTGAAAATATTGTATTATATGAAATTGAGGTCTGGATGTAAGTGGGGTTTGCCTAATTATTGAAAATTATTATTATTGAAAATTATTGAGTATAGTAAACATTGACTGACATACTTTTCGTTTTATCTTCCTTTAGTGCATTTATGATGAATTAATTTTTAGGAAAAATAATGATATTTCAACAAATTTGTGCATGTACACATTATGTCAAGATATTTTTACTAAAATGTAGAGTTAGTACTTTAGAGTATGTGTTTATAAATCAAGGAGGTAAAAACAATGATTGAATCTGCTTGATTTTAATTTATTTTTTAATGTGTAATCGTACTTGTTGGTGAAATGCATTCTGTTTGTATATGCAGGGCTTTAGGCTCTGATACTGGCGGTTCTACCAGAAACCCAGCTGCATATTGTGGGCTTGTGGGATATAAACCAACTTACGGTCTACTTTCACGACATGGGCTCATTCCTCTTGTGAACTCTATGGATGTTCCTGCTGTTCTTACTAGGACTGTAGATGATGCTATTCTAGTTCTAGGTAAGATTTACAATCTACATAAGGTGGGTATGATTAATATCTGCTATTCTTCTTCCAAATATAATTCATACAGTCAGTACTTTGCTCTTAATGTTTGGTGCTGTGATATGTTAAATACAATTTTCTTGTTTGTGGTTATGTATCATCAAATTTGTCTTGTGCTTTTGAGGTACTGTTTTTTTACAATTCTTTTATTTATATACAAGTAAGGAAGTGATAGAATCTAAAGATTTGATGTGCGGTTTACATTTGGCAATACATGCTAGTATCCTTAACACCTTTTTCTGCATAATGAAGATTTTTATGGACGTGTTTATGTTATAAAAATATTAATCCAAAATAATGATAAAATATAATTCCATAAGCAACACGAGGATGAAAATAATCGGCACAAAATTTTAGGGATTTCTTTAGTCACTTTATACTTGAAGGTTCTAATAGCAAAACAGACTTTATTGAGTTTTCTATATAAATCGTCTATATTTTTTTCTAATTTAAATTTTCATGTGACCATTCTTCTCGGGTTTGTGTTCATGATCTATATTTTATAATTTATTTTATTTTTTTATTATTTATTTCTACTCCTTGAAAGATCGAAGTTTTATTTAGTTTGTGTTGAAAACCTATTAAAACCATTTTCTCAACAGTAAGTATTAGTTTGCTTTTGTAAAAACATTGACAGTACTTTTGCTTTCATGGTTTCCATATTGTAGGTTAACTCGTCCTTTTTTTCCTCTAAAATCTGCCGTCTTGTATCATCTGTAAAGTGCATTATTTTGTAATGTGTTGATGTGTCTTCTTATTTGTATATATTAAATATAATAGAGAGCAGAGAATTGATCCTTGAGGTACTCATGTGTTGATTTGTTTGTTCCGAATGCTTCTGAAAGTTCGTTGTTCTTAGTACACAAAGAAGTTATTTTTGCAATTTGCATTTCTACAAATTGCAAATTTAGATATGACTAATTATGTTAGTGGAATCCTCCATAAACAAAGTTTTTCCAGTTTCATTAATAGAATGGCTTGTTTTAAGATAAAAAGCCTTGTATAGTTCAGAGAAAATTACTGACACATTTCTCTTTGCAGTCTAGTTTATTATAGAGATCCAATGAATTTCTGCATTTCTGATTTGGTTCATCGACTTGTATAGAAACTCCAGTGAGCTTCATGTAGTACATTATTATTATTATTATTATTATTATTATTATTATTATTATTATTATTGTTATTGTTATTGTTATTATTATTGTTATTGTTATTGTTATTATTATTATCATCATCATCATTATCACCATTAATTATGATCACCATCACCATTATCAAAAAATGTATGTTAGAATAAGCTACTTCCTCAAATATTTTTGAAAAGGGTGATGGTATTAATGTAGATCTATAATTTCGTACTTCTTTGGGTACCGGTACTTTATGAATTGGAATCACATAAGCTATTTTCAGCATTTTAGGAAACACCCCAATGTTTAATGACAAATTAATCAACTAAGTATGATTGCACTTTTTTTTATTAGATAGTTGGAAAATCTATGAGCTACGGAATTTGGTGCTCCCCTGGGTTTTTATTATGAAATTTATTGTAAGAATATCTGGGAGCAAAGCAAATAGATGACGACTACTGTTGTGATACTATATGTGATTGTTTGAAAGGTTATTTTGAAATTGTAGTTGAAATTTGTCTGCAGTTCCTGTGAAATCGTCATTGAATTTATCAGTCACTTCGTTATTAGTTCCGGGGATGTGAATATTATCCACTATATTCTGAGAGTTATTAATTTTTTCCTATCTGTCCCGCATTATTTTTTATTTATTAGTTTAATAACTTAAGCAATGAACTTTTTATGTAAATTGTTTTGACAGTAATTGTATATTCTTTGAAGTAGGTCAGAGCCTCAATCAATGCTGTTTTTCTACTATAAATTTTGAAAGAGTTCTTATAGTTTGACTAGACCATGAATGCCCTTTGTGATCCATTTCTTTGTTGTTGTTGTTGTTGTTGTTTTTGTATGATTAGATTTAAGCAATAGGGAAAATGGAATACATTCTTTGTATACCAAATGTACATCTAAATTTGTGTTCTTCTTTTGATAGTACATAGTTCAGATAATGTTTTACTCATTTATTTATCATATATATTTATATATATTTAAAAATTGTTTTATTTTTATATTTTAAACTGAGTACCTTGCATTCATAGAGAGGTTGAGCATAGAAATCCGACTTTCTTGTTTTAAGGATTTCCATTTTCCTCCACAATCTGGGATTCAGTTTTATCTGATCTACACTTGTTTGACTTCTCACGGTTACTCTTGTTAGATTTCTCGCCATGATTGCTAGGCCTTAGGTGTTAATTAAAGTTCTTAACTTTTCACTTTCTGTTTATTGTCAGGAAGTTTAAATACAGATCACAATGAGAGGTTTAATTTTTATATTGCTGAAGTAATTAAGAACTTCTGAGAATGAGAAATACTTCTATGGTATCTGTATGAGCATATTATTACTACTGATGGGTTTTTATTTTCACTACACTAAATTCAAAATACTCTTCTATATTTAGATACTTAAAAACTCAAGTGGAACCATAAAAATAGTGTTTGTACATTGGAGTGTGAGCATCTGAATATAATACATATGCGAAGTTTTCAAGCTGGCTGGAGAATATTACACTATGTATACACAGGTCAAGAATTATATGTGCTTAAGAGTTTATAACAAAATCTTGTATGTTTCTGTCTCAGAAACCCATAAATTAATGTTGTTTAATGTGTTACTAACAAATAATGATAAACAAGCATTTACAATGTCAAAGCTGGCTGGCTGTGTGACATGTATTTTGCTCACATATCGAAGCACTTACAATTATAAAATATTATATATGTATCATAAGTATTACTTAGAATTAAGTAAATTGTGCAGAACTTGCAAAATCAAATCGGAAATAAACAGATTCCAACTGATTCTAATGCTGTCATTTAAGAATTATTGCTAATAATATGTGATAAGACACTAGTAAATTATAGTACACTAGCTGAAGTAACCTGCGTTGCCTGGGCATTTATTAGTCATAGTCATCTATCACACCTCAAAAATAGTCTACATCAAGCGACTAAAGAAGCACTTGGTGAAATACCTTTAAATAAAATGGAGAGGGAAGAGCTATTGTATTACTCAAGACCTGGAGCAGGAAATAGAGGAGAAGAAGAGACTGTATGAAAAATGGTTGAGTACCAAGAAAGAAGAAAATAGAGAGGAATATAAAATCCAACGAAATTGAGTTAGAAACATCATAAGAAAAGAAAAACAACAATCTTGGGAGCGTAAATGTCAAGAAGTAGAAATGTACATAGGTAGAACAAAAACAAGTGAGATTTGGAAGTTCCATAAAAAAAGGTAAAATCTCCCCAAATGGAAAAAGTCTGCATACAAAGTATATCTGTAAGCAAATGGGAAGAGTACTTTAGGAAATTATTAAATGAAGGAAGGTCAGGCTTTCTTGGAACTACAGAAAGGGAAAAGATATCTCCGACAAGAGAAATTACAGTAACCGAAGAGAGGGTTAAGAGATGTATCAAAGAAATGAAAGGCGGTAAGGCTCCAGGTCCAGGAGAAATCCCAAGCGAACTGATAAAGAATGGAACACCAAAGCTAGTGTGAATGATGATGAAGCTAATGAATAGGTGTATAAATAACAGAAGACATACCAGAAGACTGGAAAATGGCTTATATAACACCAATACATAAGAAAGGAAGGAAAGACATATGTGAAAATTATAGAGGGATAGCAGTGACAAAAACATTCTGTAAGGTATATGGAAAAATATTAAGAGAATTAATAGAACAAGGAGTACGAAGAAGAAGAAGAACAAAGTGTTTTTAGGGCGGGCAGATCGTGCTTAGATAACCTGCTTTGTCTGTCCCAGGTGATGCAAAAGAAATGGTAAACAGGGAGAGAACTTAACATGGTCTTCCTTAATATAGCAAAGGCATATGATAGTGTGCCAGTAATAAAGTTATGGGAAGTTATGAATAAAAGTAATGTAAATAAAATCTTAATCAATGCGGTGAAGAAATTGTATATACATCAAAAGGGAAAAGTGAAAGTTGAATAACAGATGACCCAAACATTTCCTGTATCAAAAGGACTACGGCAAGGATGCTGTTTGTCACCTACCCTCTTTAAAATGTATGTTAATGTGGTGTTACAGGTATGGAAAAGAAAATGTGTTGGGATGGGAATACCACTTGATGATAATACAATACTCTATACCCTACAGTTCGTTGATGATCAGGTGCTGGTGGTGTAAGAACAGGAAGATATTGAATATATGACGAGGAAGATAAAAGAAGATTATGAGAAATGGGGTCTACGCCTCAACCTAGAAAATAACAGTATACTGGCCTCTAGGCAGTACACATGACGTATTGACTATGGAAACTGGAGAAATAATAAGAACAACAGAGGACATAAAGTACTTGGGAACAACAATAGGAAAACAGGGTTTTAATGAAAAGGAATGTGAAACCTGACTCATTAAGGAAGAAAAATTTTAGGAGCCCTAAATGCAGTTATCTGGGATCCAAATATAAGCAAGAAAATGAAATAAATGCATGATTGAAAGTGTTGCAATGTATGGAGCAGAAATATGGCAGCTTCCAGAACAACAGAAAATAAAATTGAGAGCTTTGGAAATGGATTTCCTCAGAAGAGCTGCAGCAATATCTAGAAGGGAAAGAATTAGGAATGAACAGGTTAAGGAAATAATGAATCTTCAACATATTTTAGAGGAAATTGAAAAGAAACAACTCACTTGGTTTGGACATGTACTGCAAATGGACAAGAAAAGACTCCCCGGAAGATCCTTAGAATGGCAACTAGTGAAAGGAGAAAACGAGGCAGACCAAGACCAGGATGGAACGACCAGATCAGAAAGATAATCAAGAAGTGGATATTACCTCCTGATTCTTGGAAGAACAGGTAAGACTGGAGGAGAAGATTAGGCGCCGGTAGACTGAAGTAGCAGTTAAGAAAACTGCAAGAAGAAGAAGTAGATGATCATCTATTAGTGAGGAAAAGGAATGAATTTTATGTATGGGGTATCCCTACCTCCACCACCTGCCCCCGTGGCCTGTCCTGCCCCATCCTTGCCCTGCCATGCTTCACCCATCCTTACCTGGCTTGCCGTGCCGTGTTTGTTATAATCATCTTTGCAGTGGACAATGTAAACAGAAGCATTGTTTGCTTATCCCTGGCAAACTTCCTGTAATGTTTTTGAATTTCAGTTACTGTAAACCAAATGGCACAATTGGAATGAATGAAAATGCACTTAGTAGGAAATTTTATGGGCTTCCAGAAATGTTCCCTTATTACATTATAAATTGAAAAAATGTAGCCCAAGTTATGTTCAACAATAAACACTACCTTTCAGTGAAAATTGCATGAGAATCGGTTCTGCTGTTCCAGAGACTTCCCCCAGAAAGACAAAACTAAATAATTCATAAATCAGTTGAAATGGTTTTCTTCATCCAAATAAGCCTATAAAACTTATAAAAGGACAGTAATTTTGAAATCACAGACACACTCCAAATTTAT
Source organism: Gryllus longicercus (assembly GCA_038098605.1). Taxonomy (NCBI): domain Eukaryota; kingdom Metazoa; phylum Arthropoda; class Insecta; order Orthoptera; family Gryllidae; genus Gryllus; species Gryllus longicercus. The sequence continues at coordinate 1,587,310 of JAZDUA010000096.1, forward strand.
TTATATAGATTAGTTCTTATCAGTGTGTGTTCATATTGAGAACATTTCTCTGAATGTTTTATAGATACTGTTGCTGGTTGGGATGCTAAGGATTCAACATCTATTGCTATTGACGAGAGACCTGCATGTATTGTGAATGATCAAAATATACAAAACATTTGTGTTGGCATTCCAACTGAGTACCATTCTCCAGGTCTTTCAGAAGAGGTCTTAGAAGCTTGGAATATAGTGGCAGACATATTTGAACATGCAGGTGCCAAAGTAATACAGGTATTTAATGTGAAAATAAATAATTATTTTCAGTATATGGTTGTATATTGGCTTGTTTCTTTCACTATATTATTTTCTCTTTTGTGGAAATTATTAGCATTGTTTCATATACTTGGACTACTAAAATTTAATTACATTTTTGAAATCTTTCGTGTTTTCATAAGTATTGTACATCTGAATTAAATTTCTCAAAATACCAAATATTAGAAATAAAAGATATATTTGTAGTATATTAAATATTGTTTATATACAAATCATTAAAAAAAATATTTATGTTGTGGAAGTGATTTAAATATTTTAAATACTGTAAATATTTAGTTAACCAGATATGTTGAATATACCTTCTTTTGGCATCAGAAAACTCCTTCAAATGTTTTGGCCTTCTCCAGAGGAGCTCTCCATTTCTTTTAATCTTGGACTTGTTCAGTTCCTACTTTCTACTCTTCTGACAGTTAACACACTGTCCGAACTTTTGGACTTCCTTTCTTTTGGGTTCAGAATGGTTACCAATTAAATTTTCTTTCTTTCCTTTTCTTCTTGGCTACAGACTCAGAGCTTTAAAATGGTTTACAATTGCGTTATTTGTAATTGTTTATTTCAAAGTTCTTTCTGATTCTCCAGTGTTCTTTATTGGTCCCCAGATTCTTATAATTCTTCTTCCCAAAATTCAGGGCAGCCTTGTATATCGTTGTTCACATCTCATCTCAGCTGCATAATATGTAGCTGTTATGTTACTGCCAATCAGATAACTGCTTGGTTTAATTTCAGTTTTCTTTTTATAATAAGTCTGTTTCTATATAGTTATTTATGTGAGAAATATGTTGTATATCTGGTATGACATATCTATTTTTTAAAAAGGTAAAAGAAACGATTGTGGAAACTACTGAGGTATTAGCCTTATAAATGCTGCTTGTATGGTATTTGCAAAAATAATCAATGCTCAATTGAAAATTATTACAGAGGTCAAATTTCTCAAATAAGAGTCGGGAGTTAGGAAAGAATGCTTATGTAATGAAAACATTTTCAGTATTACAAGAATCTAAGAAAAACAGTGAAAAGTCTATTTGAAAACACATATAGTCTTTATTGATTTCGAGAAAGCTTTGAATAAGTGTTGATCAAAAACTATGGAATACTTGCTGGGACCTGGTGCATTGCTGCTGCAGAAGAAATAATTGTGGAAATATCTTTTAAAATTTGAAAGTTATCTTGTTCTTTTTCTTATTTAGGAGTTAACTAAATACCCTTCTCCCCCCTCTCTCTCTCTCTTACCTCAATTTATCTCCTTTCTCTCTCTCTTTTACCTCCAACTATCTGCTTTCTCTCTCTCTTTTTCCTATAATTCTCTCCGTTTTCCTACCTCTCTCTCCCTCTCTTTTTCCTGTTCTGTTTTTCTCTTTGTCTTTTTCTCTCTCTTTTCCTTCTCCTCTCTCATTCTTGCTCTCCCCACTCCTCCTCTCCTCTGTCTCAACCCACGACACACAGAGACTCTGAAACAATGAAGTTTAGGTGCATTGAAATGAAGCGACATCTTGTGCTACACTGCTATCTTACAATAATTGTACTATGTCTATATTCTTCCCACAATTGCAAGCAATAATTCAACTAAGTTTTATCACAATTGGATTAATGGTATGGCAGCACATTAAGCACAAACCAACAACTAACATTGATTTTATATATTAGATAATGAGTAAATGGCTATCCTGAACATCTCATAAAAAACATAAGTTTATATAGAGACACAAAAATTTTTATGAGTACTGGAACAAAGAAGACCGAAGAAACCTCATCAAAGAGGGTACTTCAACAAGGATGTAGTCTTATCTCCAACTCTTTTTAATAGTAGTGTAGAAGCAAATGGAAGTATGTAGATAATCCTGGAATACAATTGAAGAATAACAAACATCTAAATCTTAATCTTTATGGTGATAATGTAACAATATTGCAAGAAAGTGAAGAATCACATAGAGCTCTATATAAACTACATAAACTTGGTGAAAAGTGAAAATCAGTATCTCCCAATATCTAAAAAGAAGACTAAAGTTTTGGTCCATTATGGTAAATACCCTGTACACTCATAAATAGTAATTAATGACTGATTGATCAGATTTCCAATTTTAATTATCTTAGCTGTCATATCAGTAATGACTTGGAGAAAGACATAAAAATAAAAAGAATAAATTTCAATCTATGTGGAATAATAAACAAAACTCCTCAGAATAAATCAAGGAAAAACACAAAAATGAAATTGTATAAGACAATGGCTGCTCCAGTTCTCTTGTGTGGAAGCGAATCATGGATCATTAATGAGAGATCAAAGTAAAATTCGAGTAGCTGAATTGAGATTTATCAGAAAAGACTGCTTAAAATAAAACCATTTAGAAAACTATAATTTGATCCGAAAGGAACTGTGTGTATATATTATAAGTGAGAAGATAGAAGAATACAGAGAATGTTGGAAAGAACAAGTTGAAAGAATGGATGAAGAAAGAATTCCACGACTTGTGAAGAAGCATCATCCGAAAGAATGAAAAGATGTTGGAAGACCCAGGAAGAGATGGTCTTGAAGTGCAAGCGAAGACGGAACAGCCACTAATGCGTAATCCTTGAAAGGAAGAAGATGATATGCTGTATTTCTTACTGCGATTCTTTCTCCGATTCCTTCCATTATTTGATCCATTTATCTTCAAGATTAGGTCAGCGAAAGATCCAATTTCTGGTATGACATTTTGTTAGTGAAATATCTGTGATTTTATGTGTACCTGCTTTACACTTCATAAATGTAGTTTTCTGATTGTTGATTTGAAGCCTACATTGCACTGCTGTTTAAGCTTCATGAATATTTCTTCCAACGCTTTCCTTGCTGTTAAAAGTGAATCATCCCAATATGCCAGACATTGTTTCAGCATTGTAGTTATATTACCTTTCACATCAATATGAGCTAAAGTTACTTCTGTTGAAATACAAAAGAGGGTCATGAATAATGAATTGCTGTGTTTGATCCTAAACTCAACCTAGAATTCATCGTTGGTTACCCACTCCTACTTCGGCTTTAGGTTATCTTTATTACTTTTAATAATGTATTTGGTATTTGATTTTTCTCAAATTTTCAGTTATTTTATTTCTCAATACTGAGTCAAAGGCTTGAAATCAATAAATCTGTTTTGTCAAAAGCCAGATTCACTTGCATTCAATTTATATTCTATGATTCCTACTAATCTGTTATTTAATACAGTAGCAAATATTTTATATTAAGAGACCATTATCACAGATTACCAACACATCCAGTGATGCATCAAATGTATCTTCACCAAACAATGCAACTGTAAGTGCGAAAAATCTTAATTCATTTATTAAGAGAACTTTATTTATCACTAGAAGATAGGGGAATTAAATCCCGCTTTACTCCAATAATAAAGAAATTAGAAGAACCTTTGAATTTTGAATTTTCATGTCCGCCTTCAGAGAATGAAGAATCATCCAGTGAAAATTGCAACATTGTAGATTAAAATTCTCCAATGGATGTGAATGGTTGAGGTGCCAGACATGAATTTTTGCATTCGCTTCAGAGTGACCACAATTTTGACATTTTGTGTGTTCAAGAAACAAACTATAAAAACAATTTTCATGAGAAGATCAAAGGATAACAACTGTTACTACAAAAATCGATTAGCGTGCATAAATGCTAGTGGAGAAGTTGCCGTTTATGTGAACGAATCGGCAGTCAGCGATGAAGTGCAAATAAGTTATTTGGAAGTTGTTGTTGTGAAATAAGTGTTTCTATTTATGTAATTCATACGTACGTAATACCTTTTCCCTTGAAAATAGTGATCTTGAGAACATTGTGCAGTAAGTTAACAAACCTATTATTTTGGTAGGCGCCTTTAATAGTCGTTATTTAAATTGGGACTCCAAAAGAACTGATTCCAGAGGGAAAATAATTCGTGAATTTGTAGAAAGAGAAGATGTAGTAATATTAAATGAAGGTAATAAACCTACATACTTTAATGTGGCAGCCAGAACTTCAAAGGTCATAGATTATTTAAGCATGCTGAATCTGGTGAGATACCTTCAATGGAATGTATGCGATGACACATTTAACAGTGACCATTTTCCTATTGTTGTGACCTTTGATCACTCACACCAGAAGTATTCCATACATCATATTTAAAAAAGCTAATTGGCAACTTAATCAGCAAAGAATCAATGATAAAATCAAAAATTTTAATTAGCAATGTTCACCTTGATCATAAACCAATTGATAATATCTTAGATGTCTTTGAAGAAATAATTATATGTAATGCCAAGAAACTATTCCAAAAACTACAGGCCAAGTAGGAACCTACTATGGTGATCAAAAGAATGTGAGGAGGCACTTAAAGAAAACATTTGTATGATGTCTATAAAAAAGGCAGTTCAGATGAATATAAAATTTGGTTTGTATCTGCTAGAGTAAAAACAATGTTGGAGAGAATTTCTTTCATCCATAAACTGAAAGATTAACAGCAAAGAAGCATGGAATAAAATAAATGCAATAAATGGAAAACATAAAATGACTACCTTAAAAATTATATACTCCGCTAACAGCACTAACATGCAAGAGCTATAGGATATTGCCATGGCTTCAAATTGTTTGCATCAAATTCCCGAAATCAAAATGAAAAAGACATTGTAAAGTATAAAGAAGAATATAGAACTTGATTGTGAAGAAGTATGGTACAAGTAACACAGAAAAATTATAGCGAAAAATAAATTCGGGTTACCAGTAGTCACCATGATTTATTTTTCCTGTAATTGTCATTTATGGCATTCATTTGCCCATTAATCCTGTTCATTCTTATTTTTAGAGATTCTCTTTGTTCTTCTCTCAGTTTGATGATTCTCATTTTTGTGCCTTGCCACAAATTGTTATTCTTTCTTACAACATTTGCCCTTAACGCAGCTTCTTTATATTCATCATTAATTTTTCTTTTTCTATTTATTAATCTCATGTTCTTTAGCTACCTCGGGTTTTCCTATAACTTGTTTATTTCTTCATACCCTCTGCAGTTTTTACGCTTCTTGGTGATTTATTTATACTTCATCATTGAAGTTACCACTGTTAGAAAAATTTACTGTCTTAGTATAGAGATTAAATACAAATGGTTATTTTGTGTGAAATAAATGTATTTTATGTTCTTAGGTATCATTGCCTCATACACCAGCATCAATTGCTTGTTATTCTGTACTTAATCAATGTGAAGTAGCTAGTAATATGGCTCGCTATGATGGTATTGAATTTGGTTTACGATCTTCAGAGAGTGAATCTAGTGATGAACTTTTTGCATCTTCACGAAGAAAAGGATTTGGGGAAGTTGTGCGAAGTCGGATTTTAGCTGGAAATTATTTCTTATTACAAAGGTGCGTATGAATGTTTGTTAATATTTATTGAATCATGTATTATTGAAAGCATTATTTTAATGTAAAACATATACAACATAGTACACAAACTCTTGTGTAAAAAGTGCAATACTAAAATGTGTCTTACGTTTAATTTAATTTTTCAAAAAATTCATGTCTGCGATACCTGGTAGTGGTAGTCCACTTAATCCTGCAACATTTTTTTAAAAAATTGTACTTATACTAGGATTTATTTAACCATGCATTTGAAGTAAATCTGCTCTTCACGGTTTCATCAAATCGGGAACTTGAACGTCCCAATAGTGATGTCACTGTAGCAACATGATTTGATGAAACCACAGCACCTGATATGTCATGGGCACGACTAAATAAATTGTACTATAGTTTATTTAATCACTGGTATGTCCGTAGTTTTAACAGTCTGGCAGCGGCCTCATGCTCTGTTCTGCTTCAAAAGGATGTATCTTTTGATAGCATCTCATTAAAACATAAGTTAGTTACATGATAACACATGAATAGCAAATATTTAAAGGTGGGTTACATCACCCTTGGAGCTTTATTGTAATGTCAGCGATATTATAAGCAGTGATGCATCAAGTATGAGAATTCAGATGCTAGTACAGTATGATAACAGGTGGAACAACGCGAAAGATACTGAAGATAAGAGCAAATCAGATGGTGGGATAATATAGAAAGTCAAAAGTATTCAAAGTTTCAGAAGATATGAAAATTGTTTTCTTCGCATTTTAATGAAAGTGTAAAATTAATTTTGTGTTTTTTTTCTTTCTTTAAGAAATTACACCAAATATTTTGTGCAAGCCCTAAAGGTTCGCAGACTTATTGTTAACGATTTTGAACGAGTATGGTCCTCTGGAGTGGATGTACTTCTGACTCCCACTACCCTAAGTGATGCTCCACAATACAAAGATTTCATTCGTTTGGAAAATCAGCAACAATGTGTGATGCAAGATTATTGCACACAACCTGTAAATCTGGCAGGTGAGCTCGGTTATAAAGGTTTAAAAGAAAAATTGTCAGAATACATATATTTCCTTTTTGTAATCTCTTCTAATTAATTCCTTGTTGTTTTAGGATGCCCAGCAGTTTCAGTTCCCATAAAGTTGTCAAAAAATGGACTTCCTATTAGTTTACAGTTGATAGGGAAGTTTTCTGATGACAGAATGTTGCTTTCGGTTGGTAGGTTTATTGAAGATGCTGTAAAGTTCCCTAGACTTAATTTGAATGATTGATATTAAGATGTAGTGTAAATATAAGTAGTAAAAATATTTTATATTTGTAAATGGTTCTCTTTAATTGAAGTTTGTGGCTTAATGATCTAGGGCTGAATTCATAGTCGTCTCGTACACTGAGTGTTCCCTAAAGTGAACAAATCATATTCATAAACAGCCCTTGACTGATATCTTAAATGAGCACTCATTCCTATAAGCAAGGCAGCCTGCTCCCTTAAGTGTCCCTTATGGCTCCCTTGCATCGTCAGTCGTAACCAGTTTAGGTTATAATTTTACGCTGCGTTCACCGACTATTGAATTCGTTTTGCTGGTGTTTGTAGAGTGTAGGTAGTTAAAATCTATAATTTTGAAACGTGTTATGGAAAACGACTTCAAAGATTATTTTGAGTTTTATACTCAACACATCCTGCGAAATTCGGAGAGATGTATTGGAGATACGAGCAACCCATTAGAAAAGTAGAATGATGAACAATTCCGAAAGCGGTTTCGTTTCAATAAAACTACTGTAGTGGATACACTTATGCCGATGGTCGACAAAGTCCCAATGACTGAACGAGGATTGCCAATTTCCCCCTTATTAAAAGTTCTTGTTGCATTAAGATATTATGCAACTACATCCTTTCAGGAATGTTTCCAAAACTTTTAACTTTTATTCATTACTGATTTATAAGACCTATTATAAGTAATTATGAATTTCACTATATGAATAACAAGTGAAGTAATTTAAATTGTTGTAAAATGGAATTTATGTTAATGCTATAAGGGGTTGACATATTCAATTACATGAAATATTAATAATCCATTACCAATATTGGCAGACATGTGTTCATACCATGTTACCATACCACCACCTTATGTTTATTAGTTATACTAGAGCATACGTTAACATTGAGGAATCAATTGAAACTGATGTTAAGTATTATATTACAATCCAATAATGCACATAAATAATGTGTAGAAAATGCACAACACATTGCAGAAATTCATTAAAATTTTGATACAAGGTTCATGGATTATATTTTTTCCAAACATTTCTTATTATCAGGAATTTGTAATAAATACATTTTAAAAATATTAATGTGATACCAGTGTCAAATAGTCATTGAAATTATATGAGAATCATAATTATATTGTTACAAATTAGCGATTGGTAGTAATCACATTAGTAAAATATACTAATATCAAAACATCTCGTTTTGTCTATATGAGGACATATTAGACATGCAGTAGAAGTATTTTGTTGTGCGCGCTGTATTGTAGCTCAAGAAAATGTTACTTACCACACCAATACCATGTCAGAAAAAGTGCCCAAGTGTATTGAACTAGACTGTTCTAGAATTGCACTGTTACATTTAATTTTAGTTCTCTCATGCAAAGTTCAATAGAATAAAGTCAATGCAAAATCATGAGAATTTTAAAGGATTGTGGTTAAGGAAATCAATTCAAACAAAAAAAAATAAAATAAAATACTTCAATTATTTTATTGAGTAATCACTTAAAGACAATTTAGACATTATCAATCTTGAAGATGATTCCAACAGGAATAGCCAAACAGAAATACTAATGCCACCAGCTATTTCAGTGGGCCAACTCGCAATTGATCCAAAAGGTACTGTCCACTCTGAAGGCAAAATAATTGCTGGTGTGTATTTGTAATTCCAAATAATAATTAAAAGAATAAGTGCCTGAAAATTGATTAAATTATATAACATTAGCATTTGGTGATTATCACTATGTATCATCACAGGAATTTCATCAGAATATAAAAAGTAATTTGTCAAATGCTGTACCCCAGCAGTGAAGAACAAAATGCACATATATTGCTATTATGGTATATTTTAACACTTTGAAAAAAAAAAAATGTCATTGCCTTTCCTGGGGATTTTGAACAAGAAAATTGTCCAAAAGAATTGTGGGAATTCTGATGCGGTATTATTGACGTCATTACATGAAATATTGCAAGTCATCCATCAACTTAATATGTTTACTTAGAGAGCTTTGCCCTCAACATCAGTCTTGCTGTCATAGCAACAGTGTCACAGAGTTGACTTCCATTATTTCTTCATATCAAAAAGACGTAAATCACGAAGTTGGAGTCTAAGTATATCTGTCTTTGTCAAGACAAAATATCTTTAAAGTGCTCTCCTGCCATAGATGAATGAGACATTGTGCTCCTTACCACTGAAGTGCAAAATTATACTTACATAAATTACTTGTACGACATATTTCAGGGTTAGCTTCACTTTTAAATAATGTGACATACGAATACTTCCTGAAATTCAAGTTAAAAAGAAACATGTTCAGTTATAGTTCACTTGGTATTACAAAACCATTAATGAAACATATTTGAAATAACTTACTAGCTTCTGTTAACTGTTCTTGGACTTTATTAAGTTGACGTTGCAATTTTGCATACTTAGCAAATTCATCAATCATAGAGAGCCCATCTAAAGTTCTTTTCATTTCATATTCTTGCCTGCGAAGTGATTGCTCGCCACTTGTTTCTTTGTAGATTTTGGGCAATATCTGGTTCCAATTAACATGAAACCAAATAAATTATACAAATATACAGTTTGTATTTAACACTATTAAAATTTTGGTGTAATCAAATTTGCCTTCAAACTGAATTAATTTGATTGAAAATGAATATGGAAACAATTTATCAACTAGGTTTATAACTGCTCACCCAACCAAATAAAGCTGGCAAAAGTGCCTTGATGGCACATACTCCTGTTGTCAGTACAATAGCATGCATTTTTATCTGAAACAAATTTTTCAGAAATTATTCCCGCAATGTTCAATTTTATATTTGTTTACTGCAGACAGAGGGTGAAGTAAATTCTTATGTGTCTATCACTTCTTATCGCAAAGTTATACTAAACTCCTGTTTATCAACTCGTCAATACTCTTTGTTAATGTGTAAAACAAATTGTGATAGTACTAATCTCGCGTAGAAATCTGTGAATAGAAGACAATGCCAACGGGTAACCGATCAAATTATAATTTTTAGGTTAATTACATGTACATTTTAAGGCAACCACTTATAATCTGTAAATAGTAAACTGCCCACTGAAAAGGTCTATCAATGAATAGAATTACCAATAGATGATGGAATTATTTAAGAGTATAATAGTTTTCAACATTCACTTCAGTTTCATAACAGCATGATTAATTACGCACTAGTAAATAGAGCGACCACGAACACGTCTCATGCTCGCGATGCTCCGGCGTTAGTGCTGCGCTCGAACGGGCGGTCCTAAATTAAACAACCGTGGGGGGGTGTGACGTAATACACTCGACCAATCATGTACGTTCAATATACTGTGCGGTATTTTTGAACGTACCGTCCTTGTGTAGATTATTTATTTTAGGATTCTGGGAAATTAGGATACCATGCCTCGGAGGTAACTCCGAATGGCAAATAATTTAATAAAATAAAGTAACATTTATTAAAATGAAGTCATACGACAAACTTAAGAGAATAAAAAAAATTCTCCGAGTACTACAACTTGACAAATATTGATTTTAGAAATGTCAAAACATTACAAATACTCTATAGTGAAATGTGAACGATAAATCAAAATATTAATATATAAAATGAAAATGCGGGATATCTCGAAGTGCCTCCAGAAAGAAATTCTACCATGTGTCAATATGCAAATGATCACAAATCAATGTGCTATTATGAACTGCAGAACGGAATTAAAAACTGCTTCGAGACATCAAAAAATTGTGTTACTGACGTTCCTGTTATATTCGACTATTACACTTTTTGCATTGTACAAAAACACATTACTCAGAAAATTACAATAAAATAATCAGATGAACACGACACCTATATTTAGGACCTTAAATTATAAAAATATCTAAAAAAAAAAGGCCCCCTTTTACGGGAACGTTACACCACTGTTCTACGCCAGGACATTGACACAACGAAATTGCTTGACTGCTACACGAAACGAGACGAAAACTCTCCACTACCCAGAGGAAGCCTGCGACATGACAGGCGAAACGTCGGCCTGTCAACCAACGACGCAGTGTCACCCGGACAGCCAAGAAGTCACTTGGGCAATTATTTGGCGGTCAGTTTTTTGTCTGTTGTTTAAGGAAATTATATTTTATTCGTTTTTAAATAATTATTAGTTTACTACTGATTTATGCTTTATTGTTATTTTTAATAATGTTATTGAGGCTTTTTTTATTTGCTTAATAATCAGATTCAGTAATACATGATTATTGTTATAAATAATGAAAGGCTTGGCGGTGAGTTATCTTTGTGAGATCTCTCTGAGCAGACTTTCGTTTAAAAATAATTAGTTACGTTGGTGTTAGTAAATTGATAGGCAGTACCTTCCTACCTTAAGTATTACAGTTGTGTTTCTTAAGCATACTGGACAGAATCACTTAAAGAGACTTTTGTGTCTTGCTCATGATTCTGCTCACCCCTCCCTACCACACCCACATAGTGCAGCGCGAAAAAGCCGCATACCTACTCGCCTAATCTCTTGAATGGGGAATATATAGAAACAGGAAAGTTGCTGCAGCTTATGACCTGACGATCGTCACCTCTGCTGCCTCAACATGCGAGTTACGGCTATCTTAAACTGTGGCCAAAACACGCGGTTGCCAAATTGGCAAATCATGAAGTGCTCTCAGACATGGGTTGCGAGTTAAGCTAAATATTCTGTACATCAATCACATGCCCCGGAACCTACAAAAGTGCAAAACGGTCATATTTGCAGATGACACAAACATCATTATTAAAGCAAATACCCAACAAACTCTACAAAAAGAAGCACAATGTCCTAGAGGCCCTAGTAAAATAGTTCCAGGAAAATAAACTCATCATAAACATCAGTAAAACTTCAGAAATCCACTCTCTAAAGAAAGCCTCCGGAACAATTGATGATTAAAAATATGCCTCTAACAATAGCTCCAAAACAAATTTCCTTGGATTGACTATTCAAGATGATCTAAAATGGAACTCCCATATCACAGATCTAAACAAGCTTACCAAGTCATCTTATACCATATACATTCTTAGGTCAAATTCTAACTTGAGATACACTGAGAAAGGTGTACTTTGCAAAGATTCACTCGTACCTAAAATACGGAATAATATTTTGGGGAAATTCCTCAGAAAGTATTCACAGTTTCAGCTTCCAAGAACGAATATTGAGAACAATCACGAACACTCACAAACCTGCGAACCACTGTAAAAATAATTACAAATACTACCTCTCCCATGCATGTCCATAGTCTTCGCAAAGAAGACACTTATGAGAAACAAGGATTCTGTTACTCTAAACATAAGTTCATAACTATGATACTAGACAAAAAATAAATCTGCATGTCCCACACAATGAAACTTCATTCTTTCAAAAAAGTACCCTTATAAAAGGCATTACATTATATAACAAACTCCTTAGAGCATTTAAATGTTTAAATTCGATAATTCAAAAATAAACTGAAATCTTTCCTGTTAAACCATACATTCTACAGTACGAAATAAAATATACATCATAAACACATATCTACATCAATCTAAACTAGAACTAATAATGTTTGCGTTTTCTGTTGCATGTTTTGAAAGCCTCCGCCCTCCAAACTGGTTGGAATATAAAGGACGGACCCAGCCCACGCTCGAATCTCCTATGAAGACGTTTTTCTGTTATTTTACTTTATTATTATTATTATTATTATTATTATTATTATTATTATTATTATTATTATTATTAGCGTATTTTCCCAATAATGGAAAACGTTAAGCAAAAATTGACTCGTTTTGTGGAGTTCTAATTAGTTTTTGTTGAGTTCTTCTTAATTTTCCAATATTCTTTCATTCTGTTGGAGAATGCCAGTTTTCTTTCTTCAGACCATTTCGGTCTGTAGGGTTTTGATTTTGGTTGTTCTGCTTTGACTTCCCATTTGTTCACTTTGTTGCGGAAGGTGTTTTTGTCTGAGGTGTCAGTTATGTCGGCGTGTCGCATGTCTTTTTTTGTTTCTTTCATCCATGGTGTTGTACTTTTAAGTGAGGATATATAGTTTAGCATTCTTGTAGTTACTCGAGTATTTGGTAGCCTGTCTATGTGTCCGAAGAATTTCAGTCGTCTTTTCCTAATGTCGACTTCTATGTTCGAGTACTTTTCAGTTGTCTCAATAGATTGTAATCTGTATCCATCGGGAGTGAGTCTCGCGCCTAGTATCTTCCTAATGATTTTTCTTTCTTCTTTTTTGATTTCTTCCAGTTCATATTTCTTGCTGAGCGTGAGTGTTTCGCTAGCGTAAAGAGTTGCCGGTTTGATGACAGTATTGTAATGTCGAATTTTGGTTTTCTTAGACATGCATTTTTTGTTGTACAGGTTTTGGATTAGTCCGAATGCTTTCTTGATTTTCTTGAGGCGGGTTTGTTGTGAAATTCTTTCGGATCTGGTTGGTTCGATGAACTCACCCAGGTATTTGAAATGTGGTACCCTTTTGACCGTTCCATACCTTGTGTGCATGTTGTCACCTTTGTGGGATAGGACTTGAGTTTTCTCGAAAGAGATCTGTAATCCTACCCTTTCTGCACATTCTTTGAGTGTTTCTAATTGTTTGATAGCGGTCTCTTGGTTTTCAGACAGTATCGCTATATCGTCGGCAAAGGCAAGGTATGGTATGCAGAGGTTATTTTTGGGTATGCCGAGAGTGATAGGTTTCCAAGCATCTTGTCTTTGAAGTTCTTTTTCCCATTCTTCCATTACTTTGTCATATTATTATTATTATTATTATTATTATTATTATTATTATTATTATTATTATTATTATTATTATTATTATTATTATTATTATTTTAGTCTTCTTACACTATCATCTATAAAATTATTTAGCATTCCATTATATTATATTTAGTATGAGAATTTAATTGAATTTTAATTTATGTCTTGCTTTTAATTTTTAGAAACACCTGTATTGTACATTGTATGATTATGTATATATCCTGACATGTCCCCTCCCCCTCACCTCCACTGATTGATCTCCTTCTTAGTTTAGTAAGGTCGCCGTCCGTTCGAGAGCAGCACTGGGGTAAAGCTGACGCTATTCGCGAGCCTTCTCACGTAGTTTGCCACCTCTGGATTCTGGAAGCAATTACCGCGTTTGAGTGTTTGCGCATGCGCAAAGTTTAATACGGTAAGGTGCTTCATGCTATGTAAAAAGTTGAGACGGGTTTTCCGAAGAGTGACGTTTAGATAATTTTGATGCTGTTTTTGTATTTGGTGTCAGAAGCGAGATGTGTTTCATGAATGGTTGTTTTTGCAGGTCATTTGTGCGCGCAAAGTAGTGACAAGAACTAGAGATTTAAATTGTATAACTCACGATCACAGGAACTGTCATCTGTTATATCTTTTGTGCGATGTAATTGCGACTTTCATTTGCGCGACCTTAAACGATGGGTACTGTTACTGCTCTCTTCTAAAGTATGTACCAAAGGATGTAGAATGCCCGTACATAAGGAAGTATAGTGCCGGTACGATTCAAAAAAATGGCAGAAGTTGAAAGTTTCAGTTCATACTCTTTCACGAGACAGCCCAAAATTAACAGCAAGTCAAATGTAATTGCATTATTGTTTTCCAGTGTTGTACACTTTACTCATAAGTTATGAGGTAATTTTATATATTGATTTGGCATTTCTGTGACTGACAGGTGTTAGAATGCCGAGTTTGTGAAGATGTATTTGGTTTGCAAGGAGACAAAGTTCCCAGACTTCTCTATTGTGGGCACACTGTCTGTCATGCGTGTTTACTTCGCCTTCCCTTGAGAGAAAATGCAGTTCAGTGTCCGTTTGATAGGCAGCCTACGCCAGTAGGTTGGTATTTATATTTATAATATTGTGGCATTGTTTTTTAACAATTCAGTTTTGCATTTTATTTCTTGTAATTTTATTTATATCAATTATTTGTTTATGCTTTGCCAATTAACGTGCAAGATAAATTACGCTTTGTTAAGTTTGTAGGCTCAATGGTGGCACGAAAAAAGAAATCAAGTAAAGTTAAATTAGTTTTCTAAATTGCCAGTTTAGACAGCTCTTAAACTAAATCGAAACCTTGATAATCTGGGGTAATGGGAAAAGTGGGTTTGAAATAATTTTGATTTCTTCAGTTCTCATTTCTCTTTATTTCATGATGTCATGGAATGTTCATGTTTATTGAAGTTCAGGAAGATATTAACTGCTTTCATTGTTTGATTTATCAGAATTTTTTTCTTCTTTAGCACAGAACTGTCACTTGAATCATTATCACTCTCATCATCCTCTGAATTCATCCTGTTGTCAGGTAGATGGGGAACAACTGATGCTGGTAAAATTATCTTTTATGACACTGACACTTAAATGTTTGAATCTCTTTCCATTAACATTTTGAAGCCAATCTTTAATATTGTCTTTATACACATTAGTGAAACCTGGAACTGGACATGTCCAGTTAAAGACCTGCTTTTATATCTCCCTCATTTATATTTTCTTGTCATGGTAGCCAAAATGTTAGATTTTTTCTCAAGAAAGTTATGTACATAAAGGTTGGATTTCCCAAATATCACATTCTACAAAAATGGCATCTTTTATGTATGCTACATGTTCATAAGTTCTTTTTTATTAAATCAAACCTGTTTTTGCAAACAATTCAAAACAAAACTATTTTGGTTCTTTCATTTCAAACAGGAATACTCCTTAATCCTTTGGGAGTATCATAGAAGTCCCATTAGGTGGTATATATTAAAAAAAATTACCTTTATTTGTTTTCAAGAGAATTCTGGGAAATGTGAAGGGGCAAATTTTGAGCCAGAAGCACAGCTTTCTTCCTTTACTCATTCTGATATTTCATTACTTATAGTACAAAAACATCAAAAAGCTATTCATAAAAAAACCTGATTCACCCAAGCTTTTGAGTGGTTGTAATGATGACACTGATAACATCTCGTTTTTGTTCCTTTCAAAGATCGTGATTTCTCAGCTTATTTACAATTACAGTTTATTTTGATCTTGTATATGCTTGTTGCATTTGAAGATGTCATAATGATCAGTTGTCCTCCATTAGATTGGTGTCGCACATTATTGGAGACTGCAATCATTTATCAAAAGCACAGTGATACTCTCACTGAGGTATTATTAGTAGAGCTGAATTAAGAAAGGTCCTGCATAAATTTTAAGAGCTTTCCATTAATCTAACGACGGACTTCAGGCAAGGAAACAACAGCTGCAAGGTCAGAACTGTAGGGTGGGTGTTTAAGAACTTATTCTTTGTTTAGTTTCTCCCCAATTGCACATATTCTGTGAGCAGATTCATTGTCATGCAAAAGAACTCTGGAGATTCCTTTCTTTGTATGCCTTTTTTTCAATTCTTTGTATAGACCATCCCGGACTACAGTACTATAGTATGTTCCATTCATGATTTGACCTTCCAGCATACATTCACTTACAAATGGTCTTTCTTAGTTGAAGAAAATTGTGAAAATCTTATTCTGTGATTTGAAATTGTGTTGAAGAGCAACTGGTCTTTGTTCATTTTCAGCCACCTACACAGTTTTGGATTTTGTTTGGGGTGGTGAAGTAAAAACCAACTTTCATCCTTTGTACATGTCTGTCAGTCATTTAGTTCCATTTGGTGGAAATATAGCAAACAATGTTTTTTCTCATCTTGTCTTCTCGGTGAATGAATGAGGAATCCATTTTGCATTACAGCTGTAAATGGTCATTCAGAATGAGGGTCATCTTCCCAAGCTCTCCCTTGCCTGCTCAAATGAAAGAATCCATCTGGCATCTGGTGTCAAATGAACATCTTTGGATCCCATGAACTGCTTTCAAGTCTTCATGGATTTTCTTAGCCTCTTCACCTAGGTTGAAATGTGTAAACACGTAAAATCAAAGATTCTTAGAAAAATCCATTTCCCCCCCCCCTCAGTTACACTCACTACACTCACTTCTCAGACCTATTTCATTCAGATTGTGCAGGATTTAGCAGAAAATTCACAGAATTTAGCCATGCAGCCTTCACTTGCAAAACGTCTTGAAGCACATCCTTAAATAACTAGTTCTGTGAACCATTAAATGATTACTCAATTTATTTCATTATATACATTATTATTATTGTTGTTATTATTATTATTATTATTATTTTATTGTAATTATATTATGAGTACCAAAATATAATTTTTTAGTCTGCAAAATTGTATGTCTGAGGTCTTTATAAACATACTTATGTAATATTAAATTGCAAATTCACTCAACTTTTGTAAATTCACAGCATTATAAAAATTGAAACTTATGCACAATTACAAACTCAGGGTTTGTTTTTACATTTATACCTTATTTATATTTGTATGTTTAAAAATTGTACTTAAAAAAAATGAAATAAATATTTTGGCTTTTATCAAACCTTATTCATATTTTTTGTCTTATTGTTATTTTAAATAAATTATGTTAAATTATTTGCATTATGATAATTTTGAATGATGGAATTTTATAGAAACAAATTGAAGAGGGCAGCAATTTAAAGCAAACCATTATTTTAAAAGGGGTTGACATTAGAAGTTCAGGAACCTCTGATTTAGGCCAAGAATATAGAAGGCATTTGATTTTGTAGCAGTGTCCTTGATGCCAAGAAAGTTGGAAACATTTTATAGAAAAAAGGCAATCTAATATATACAATCTCTACAATTTAATGACTGTCAGGCTGTTCAATATAGATATTTGTGAATGAATATTATTTGAAAGTAAGCAAAACTTGTTCTTGTGTCGACTTTTGAAAACCTTGAGTAATGCAATTGATATTCTTCAATACTTAATTTTGTAGTGCAATCTTCAGTTATTATTATTATTAATAATAATAATAATAATAATAATAATTATTATTATTATTATTATTATTATTATTATTATTATTAGAGTTATTTTGTAAAGTTTTAATTGATCTTTTTGTAGAAGTTATTTATTACTTGCTGAAGCTGTTTGAAATTGAATGTTCTGTATTTTTTTAGGAAATGCTGGAGTATGGGGTTTGAAAAAAAATTTTGCACTATTAGAGTTATTAGAGAGATTGCAGTACAACCATGAGAGAGGATCTGCATATTTCTCAGCTGAGTTTCTTGAAAAAGAAAGACAGGTATGAGATCTTTGAAGATTTACCAAGCATTTTTTTAAGAAAAACAAAAAAGTACAAATTTTG
The DNA here is from genome assembly GCA_038098605.1 of Gryllus longicercus. Lineage (NCBI taxonomy): Eukaryota > Metazoa > Arthropoda > Insecta > Orthoptera > Gryllidae > Gryllus > Gryllus longicercus. The sequence goes on from JAZDUA010000096.1 coordinate 1,605,431, forward strand.
ACACTGAAAATTGTTTTCACTGTGTCTTGACATTTACAGCTTTCGGTTCAGTGTGATGAGAATGAACAACATATTGCTGTACTTTATTGTACAGTATGCATGTCTCATCTTTGTGAGGAATGTTCAGAATTAACTCATGCAACTCGAACGTTGGCACGTCATCGTCGTGTTCCACTCTCAGATAAACCACGAGAGAAGCCAAAATGTCCCTCCCATCCCTCTCATGTTGCTGAATTCACCTGTTTAGAAGATGATTGTCAAACTTTACAATCTGGACCTGGGCCCATAATGTGCTTTATTTGCAAAGATTATGGTCGCCACAAAAATCACAAGGTTTGAGTGATATTGACTACTTTGTTGGTCGCAATGATGTCACTAGGTGAATGCTGGCCACTCAGCGGGTCGAAAGAGGCCCTTGCGAATTAATCCAATATAATTGATTTGAATAGTTATGGAATGAAATATAAATAAATAAATATATATTTATTTATTTGTAGTAAGAAAATTATTTTAAATTCTTTTATGGTAATATTTTTACTTCATTACACTCTGCATTACTTCTGTAGTACAGAGAAAGTACTGTGAAGCCTATGAGGGGAATGGTGGCTTTTGGACAGAAAAACTTATATTGTGGGACCCTGTTTCCAAAATATGGGTAATGCTTCCTCTTATATAGTAAATAACTTCCTCTAAAATGTTTAGTCAGATTCATGTTATATGGATTCTTGATGCCAAAACATTTGTCCGGTTGGGCTAAACTGTAGGTAGGATTTTTACCAAATTGATATTACTTGATTAATTTGGCTGGTATTATGTCCTCTTAAATTTCAAGCGGATTCAAAATGTCTCCAAAATTAAAAAAATATTTGGTTCTTCAATAGAGCAGAATATAGTGCATATTTTTCTATTTTTAAAATGGTGCAAATCCAATTTTCATTGATTAGATTAGATTACTCTAAATGTTTGAAATTGGGGTAGGTTAAAATTTTTTTCACTGTCTTCCTACAACTATGATATTGAAGATATTTTTTTTTGTAATAAAACTTGTTGAAAATTCTTTAAATAAGATCCTGGGTAATATTTTCAAAATACGAGTAGTTTTTGCATAATTTTGTGTGAAATAAAGGTAATTAAAAATACATTTTCTCTCCTTCATTATCAGTCTCTCTTTTCTTTCCCTCAGATACCGATCTTTTCTTATATAAATACGCTTATAAAAATGATGCAGGTCCGTTTTTGTTCAACTCTGAATTTTTTAAAATTGCAAAGTTACAAATAATACAAGAAAATATGTCCCGATGTAGCACCACAAGTTTGTATTGCTTATTATTGACTTTATTTTAAATACATCTTTATTTTAATTCGTGTAGATAGTTCATTACTGTGCAGTTATCATTCCCAAAATGAGAATTAGAGTAGAATGAAGTAATACAAACTTTATGAATGAGAAGGAATAATTGAAGAAATAAATAAAAGGAGTGGCACGAATCCTAGTGATGTCAAGGATTTTATGTACCATTTGCTCTTCAGTGTTTTTAATTCTATTTTTATTGCAGCACGCCCTTGTGGAAGCAGAAGCTGAAAATATTAGAGTATCTGTTATTAATGCTGTGCAGCATATGAGAAAATTCATGGAAGACATGAGTGAAACTGTACACAAACTTGGTTTGTATATTATATAGTGTTAAGTTTCTGAATTGTGTTGTGTCACAATTCATTATGTTGCTATCATAATGTGAGACCCTGGTTTTAAATAACAACACAATGGCGTACCGTGGTGGAGAGAGAGAGAGATAAAAAAGGGTTCAATTGGGTTTTAACCCTTCCCTCTTCCCCCGATGCCAATGATTCACATTCTTATGAATAGTTTTTAAAAAGTTTGCGGCAGTAACAAAATTAAATCAATGACTTCATAATTAATTAAAAATCAACAAATTAAAAAAAAATTAAACTTAAATGAATAATTTGTTATCAGAAAACATCAAATCGGCTGGGCAATACCCTTTAGCCCCTAACATAAAAAGTTCTGGTTGTACAAATGATATAATTTATTTATTTATTAATACAATGGCAGCAGCAACAGCTGATGTACACATATCCAATCACGTTGTACATGATTGTATCATTTTCATTTTACATGTTTGTAAGGTAAACAATAATATGTAAAACATAATGAGCATATATAATGGGTTACAATATTAAAGAAAAAGATTAGAAGGAAAAGTTGTAGTAAGATTAATTCATCTTGCAAACAAATATTTATCCAAATAAGTTGCAAAAGAAGTTGAAGCCTTAGAAACACTCTCTGCGGGTAAATTGTTCCTTGCGTTGGCCACTCTCAAGAAATTGTGTCTTTACATTGTTCTAGTCTCCTCCCTTTTAATTTTTAAGCTGTGGCCTCTAAGTCCTTTGTATGGGCTCCTTTTCAAAACGATGTTTGGATGTCATACGCTGTATTCAGGATTTTATAATTCTCGATGAGATCCTCTCTTTGCCTTCTCAACTCCAGTGTCGTTATGGACATCTCATAGCATCTAGTTTCGTAATCCAAGTACTGAAGATCTAGAGCAATTTTTGTCGATCTCCTTTGCATTTTCTCTTGTGAACTTTTTTTTTTAATATGCCAATGTGGTATGGTCCTTGTACTACAAGGACAGCAAACGCTTAGAAAAGTGCTGAAGCAAGTCAGTAGGATTCCAAGAGAAGCTCGTCGAGCTATCGAGCAAGATGCCAAATGATGGCTTTGTTGGCACTGGAAGAGAGAAGAACCAGGAGTGGTATGATAGGAACAGATAAGATTCTGAATGGTTTGTATAATATACCAGAGTATGATGCTGTCTTTACGAGATCTGTGGATTCAAGACTATGTGGACACATGATGAAGCTATGAAAAGAAACAACGAGGACAGAGATGACATTTTATTGTCAATCGGGCTGTCAATGCATGGAATGAATTACCAGCTGACTGTGTTGGAAGGAATACCTTGAACACATTTAGGAATAGTTTGAATGCTCATAATTTTGCAAATTTCAAGTGATATATACAAACAGATATAATCAATATATACTAGCTCTTTTATCTGTGTATAATTAACACTTTCTTATGTATGATATGTGAATAACAGGTTGTTGCTGCCACCATTATTTAATAAATAAAAATAAATAAATAATATGGCAATCAAACTACACTGGCATATTCCACAATTCGTCTAATATGTCTTATAGATCTTATGTAATGGAGATTTTAACTTGTAGAAAACTCTTTTTATAAAGTAGAGTGAGAAATTTGCCTTTCTTGTGTCTTCCGCTGTTTGGGTTTTCCATTTAAAATCCTGTTTCTAAACTACTCCCAAATCATTTTGTTTTGTTGTGGCCGTAAATGTTTGCCCCTGTATCATATAATGGAACCTAGGGTTGTTTCTATCCGAGTGAAGGACCGCGCACCTATTGCTATTCAGGGGAAGCAGTCAGGTATTTGACCATTTCTCAATAGTGTTCAGGTGTTTCTGAATTTCACAGTGAAATAATATTGTGTTTTCATAAAGCTTGGTATCATCTGCATAAGAGTTCCACCTTGATTTTAAATACCTTCCCAAGTCATACGTGTGTAGAACAAATAAGATGGGTCCAAGAACTGATCCTTGAGGAACTGAACCGCTGATGATTTGTCTAGGTTTTCAGAGTACATCACCAATACACTTTGAGAGCGATCTGTTTGTCATGTGTTCCTGGATGCAATGAAGTAATTTTCCCTTGATTCCTATGGATTCAAGTTTCGTTATTAGCCTCTTGTGTGGAACTTTGTCAATAGCCTTGGTGTAACCTAAATGACATCCATGGGGTTTCCTTCATCAATAGCCTTTGTCCAAACATCTAGGGAAAATATCTCTTAAATAGGATCTACAATAATATCTAAATCATAAGAATAGATAATTTTTTACTTTGAATGCAAGAATCTCATTACCTTACACATCTCAATATTTAGAAACAAGTTGTTGTTAAGTCACCAATCATACAAGAAGTCTAATTTGCGTTGGAGCACATCACAATCTACCAAAGAATGTATCACTCGATATATTTTAAGATCATCAGTGAATAAGTGGAAGTTTGCTGAAGGTATTCTCCCCCTAATGTCATTAATGAATGCAAGAAATAATAATGGTCCCAGATGTGATCCCTGGACACCTGAAGACGCAATGTTACTTGTTCATTTTATCATCTTTTTTCCTTTTGTTGTCCACTTGTTTTCATGTTACGTCCACGGTTTTAATCAGCGGGTAAGTTGCATTTGCAATATTCCTTTTATTAAATCTATTTAATTTTTAAAAAAAAATTACTTCAACACAGATGCCAATCACCTCAGAAGTTGAAGTAACCCCCTACATCCCCAATCAGTCAATCAGTCAATCAATCAATCGAGGTTTGAGAATCAAACGACACGGACAATAATTTTGTAGAGAAAACTAATAGAGAAGCAATGTTGTGACCATCTTTGTTGCTACTGAATAATCTAGAATATGAATAGTTCGTGAATATCTTAGAACAGTCACCGGATTCAAAATTCTTTCTCACTGGTGATTTCAGCCTGCCTGGTCCAACTGGTCCATACTGGCATGGGAAGTGCCTGCTTGTATTTATTCTAATCGGTTCCCTCACATTCTATGAATTCAGCTCTCCGTGTTGTTGAAGCTTCATCGATGGCGAATGTTGTACAAAAAAATTACATTGTAAATATTACAGGTAACTTACTGGACCTTGTATTTTCTAACTGTGGTATTGTTGATATTGGACAATTCATTAACACCCTCAATGCCTGAGATATGCATCATCCTCTGCTGCTTGTTAATCTGCCTGGCATTATGTATCAGTCTCAGAGAAGACAAATTTCTCTTCTTTTTTATGATTTTTATAAATTGATCTGTTTTGCATCATCATCTGTGAAATTATCGATAGATTTGTCCCATGACATTGTGCTGCTCCCTCTACGTTTCCTGTATTGTATTCTAGGTGGCTCATTGCTTGTATTTACGAGAAGAAAAAAGGGAATAGACAATATATACCAATAAAATCACAAATTGCCTATTCTACTTTTTTGAGATTAAGGGCAAATTGTAAATTCCTGCAGTCAAGTTGCTTCTCGAGCTATATGAGAAAGACATTATCTGAAAAAGATGATCATCAATTTATGCACAATGGTGCGAGTACCAGTTGTGGATTGGAGAAATCTGTTAATTTATTTGCGAACTTTTTGGTTATGTTCATTTGTCTATTGTTACTTCCAACATTATACCAGTCACTACAAATAAGTATATTATCTCCCCATTTACACCTTAGACATATTTTGTATCCAAATCAATTATTTTCATTGAAACGGTAAGGCTTGATGCGAATAAGAGTGCTGGTCCAGATGGCATTCTCAATTTGTGAAAAACTATGTTTACGCAATTTCATATCCACTTTGGTTTCTTTTTAAAAGATCATTGAGATGTGGCATTTTCCTTTATTTCTGGAAGGTCTTTGATTGCATTAACCATGTTATCTTTCTTGTAAAATTAATGGAGCTTGGAATAGGAGGTGCTTTGCTAAATTAGATTGGTAGTTACCTGACGGACAGAAAGCAACTTGTTTGTGTTACATTTGCATTACAAGGCTATACATCGGGTATATTTGATGTAATTAATGGTGTTCTGCAAGGTTTGCATGATAGGCCCCTACTGTACAATCTTTTTATAAATGAGCTACCAGGGTGTATGTCCGCTGAATGTGGTCGATGTCTGCTGAATGCTGATGATGTTGTTTTGCTCCAGTGAGATCTTTGCAATATGCAGACATGGTGCTAGGAAAATTATATAAGGCTGAACATGGGGAAATGCACTGTTATGTCATTTACTAGAAATAAGATAGCAGTAAATAGATAAAATAATAGCAGATTATAAAATTGAATATGAAACTTTGAGCAGAGTTGATTGTATAAGGGACCTGAGTGTCACATTTGATGGTAAACTGATTTTGGGGGATCATATTCAGGGCATTATTTCTAAGGCACGGAAAATATAGGATGTACTCTTGCGGAACTCTATGCTGTTTGGATTTGCTGTGACCCTTTTGGTTCTCTATTGGGCACTTGTTAAATTAATTCTTGAATATGCATTGCCTGTTTGTAATACAAATACAAAATCGAGTGTATCAGCCATTGAAAGAGTTCAACACAAGTTCCTACGGGGTTTTGCCCATAGATTTGGCCTGACAATGTCTCCAGACAATCATGACTATGATGTCATTCTCCTAAGATCAAAATTGAGTAATCTTCATGGTAGAAGAGTGTGCTGATATTTATCTCCTACATGATATTTTGTTAGATAGGATAGCCTGCGCAGACATTCTTTCTTGCATAGTGTTTAGAGTACCAAAGCGAATCTTTAGGACAATGACTTCCTTTTTAATTGATACTTCTGCAATTACCTATTGTGCTAATGAGACAATGAATCACATTTGTGGTTTGGGTAATAGCTTGGGCTCTGACTATGATATTTTGACAAATGAAAATAATGCCTTTCAAGGGTTTTTGAATAGATATCTTAAGTTAGTTAAGTGCATCACCTGTTAACATTATTAAATAAATAAATGATTGACAGGGGTAGAGCATTGCAGCTGAGCGGATCATGTATGGCTTGAGAATTTGAAATTATTTTATTGTCTGGAAGAAGGTGTTTCAAAAATTTGATATGTGAAATTGAAATTTGTAAGAATTGTACAGTTTGAAAGAAAAAAGGAAAGTCGAACCTTGCCACATCAGATTACTTTGGCCTCAAATGGTATTGTCCAGTCTCAAATTTTATAAAATTATTGGTTTTGTAAATAAGATCATTACCTTTGCAATTGAAAGAATGTGAAAGTTTTTCCTAGTCCTGATACCCATTCCTTTGAGATGTTTTGTCTTATTAGGTAAAATTTAAATGCTTGCTTAATGGTTGGTCCTTGAAATAGAATGCTATGAGCTGAGCCCAAACTGGGGATGCGGAAGACTCCTTTTGTCATTCCCTTGCCAGGTTTTGTTATTTGATAACTGGAGTAATATTGATTATCTTTTTATAGAACAAGTTGTCCAACAATTAGAAAGTGGGGAAGGAGAAGGTGAACCAGGTACTGCAGATCTTGCAAGAATACGTGTGCGGACTTATTTCCAACATCTTCGAGAAACTCTACAGTTGCAGGAAGCTGCTGCAATGACTGCTGTTGACACTCATATTCGAGAGCGCTTGTGTTCTTTACGGCAGTTACAAGAAGATTTGGCTGCTTCTCTTTCACAGGTAAGAATAGCAAGCAATAAGAATATTTATTACCAGGAGTAACTACTGTATTTTTGTTTTACTTGTATACAATTTTGATAAGTATGTCTTTTAATTTAATTTTTTCTATGAAAGATGCCTGTGGGATTATTAGAACACAAAAGTACATTTTCTTCGATCCTATCATTTGCTGTTGTCAGATAAGCACTAACTTGTCAGGAGCATTACGCATAGGTAGTCCATGCCCAGATGCGGTGAATGTGGAGAAGGGTCTCCTGTTCTTTTCCCCATCTTCCATTCTCTTACTTTCCATTTCACATGTCACCTTTCTCATTTTTGTTTTTCACTGGCCTATGGTGTGTGCTGAATGAATGGCAACCTGTGTTAGAGGGAATGGGTGTTTTTGGAGTTAAGGGGGCTGTGCATGCTCACTAAAAGACCTACTAACCACACTTGTGGGTAGCTATGTTAAGGTAGGTATGTTTGCCAGAACTTTGACTAGTCTCTCTGACTGAGAGGAGGTATTTGCTGCATGTCCTGAGCCGTCGTGACGGGGGGACGCACAGAAGGTTCTCAAGTGTTCCTTTCTCCACCTTTCAACCTCTTGCTTTTCATTTCAATCGCCACCTTCTTTATTTTGTCACCCTTTTCTTCCTCACTGGCCTTCTCTGTTTGCTGAACTCCCACCCGTGTGTTTGACGTGCATGGCGACCCGTCTCTAAGGGAATGGGTGGTGTGGGAGTTGAGGGGTCTGTGCATGCTCTCTCGATTGTTTCCTTGACGCCGTATGTTTGTAAGTAGACCTGATCTAGCCTCGATCACTGTACGCACATCGGATAGTCCTGGTGACTGAGGGGATGTCCCCAAACACTTCGGCCCCGGCCCCGGCCTCTTCTAGACGGGCAGTCGGGAGTTAACCCAGTCCCGACCAATCAGCTCGGACGAGGTCTGTGACTGAACCCAGGGCGAACTGAACCCCGTGTCAGAGGGAAGGTGCGTCCTGGTAGTTGAGGGACCTGTTTGTTTCCCAACTATTCCTTGTGCTTTCTGCCTTGCACCTAGGGAAATGTTTTTAACCTATTGTGGGGAAGATTCCTTGTATGTTTCCAAAACACTTGCTTTGGCCGCGGACTCTAGACGGGCAGTCGGGAGCTAACCCTTTCCCGATCAATCGGCTCGGACTAGGTCTTGTACTGAACTCCAGGGTGAACGGGGGGATCCACGGCGTGGCATGTCTGTGACATCTTCCCACTATATCTTCGTGTCAACCCTGGCACCCCAGTGGGGTGCCCTCTTGTTGGACTCTGTGGTGGTTGGGATCACGGAGACGTATCCTCTTCAATTCTATCGAGCATAAAACAAACCCCCTACCCTCTTCCCGAAGGAAGAGGCGGTGTTTTGAGAGAACGGTGGATTTGAGTAGTTTCTTCCTTGGGGAAGAAGATAAACCAAAGAAGCCATGTTTCCTTTTGATGGCGTGCACGGAAGAAGGAACAACATTTAAAAGTACTAATGCGGTTCATCTCGCACGAGCCATGGAGGACAGTTTCGTTACACTCCAGGCGGAGGTGCGTCAGAGGAATAGCACCATTCGCTTCAAAGCACGCACCGATGAGCAAATAGAAAAAATCTCAAACACAAAGCAGATTGTCGGCCTCCGGGTGGAAGTGACTACTCACCATACCCTTAACCTATGTAAGGAAGTGGTGAATCTTGATGATTTTGCTTTCGAAAGTGAGGAACTTCTTTCTTCAAAAGTCAGTGCGTAACGGAGATGTTTAGGATCAAGAGGAAGGAGAATGGCTAGAGAGAGATCCTTATTCCCTCTCTGATCTTGACGTTTAATCTCCCCTCTCTCCCGAGAGGATTAGTGGCGGTTTTTTAAATCTCCATGTGCGGTAGTATATAGTATGGGGGGTCATCAACTTCCCTTCGTCGAAATTGCAACTTTCCTTGGCCTGACATTCGACATGAGTTTAACATGGCGAAAGCACATTGAAAACTTGAAGAGATGCTGTGTATCACCATTGAACCTCTTTCGCGCCCTTACTGGTTGACCATGGGGCGCAGAGTATGTATTTTTCTCCTATATAGGACTATTGTCATCCATCCTATCTTAGATTATGGGTGTATTGTGTATGGGTCAGCGTCTCCATCGACACTCCGGTCGTTGAATACCATACACAATCGGATCAGTAGACGGATCAGCACAGGCGCCTACCGCACGAGTCGCAGTGAATGCCCAATGATGGCCAAGGCTGGTGAACCATCCCTGAGCCGAAGGCGAGGTATTGTAATCAGCTCCTATGGTGCCAAAAATACTCCTTAGCGCCAAGCACTTCTTCATCCAAGTCACAGGACATCGTACGAACCAGACCATCGTTACCCTGTCTTCCGGGTATCCGTCTTTACAAGCTCTTGCAGGAACTCGATATAAAACCCAAACCCTACTTGCAATAGTTGCGAGTCATCTTACCGTGGAACATGTTCTCCTGCACTGTTCTAAAGTAAGAGATAGCTCTCTAGCACAGGTACTTGGAAATGACGAATCTTCTCTGCAAGCTTTTTAGCTTGTTACGAGGGTATGATATTTACAGCAATCTCTGAGAGACGAGCCAATTATTTGCTGCTGCCAATTCCGTCAGGCCTTCTAACAGTGATTGTGCAGGTACACCTCTCGTCCCTCGCGCTTATTGTTTGTGATATTTACATCCCTCCAGGACAAATGGTGCCAGCCAATACCGTCTTAGGCCTGATAAACCCATTGGCCACACCTTCGTGATTGTTGGTGATGTAAACGCCCTAATCCCCTTCCTGTACCTGCCCGAGGGACGTCATTTTGGAATTGAGCATTGGTACCACCAATCTGATTATACTAAATACAGGTAAACCAATTTCACCATACCAACTGAATAGTGTTTGGTGTGAAATTTGGAATTCAAAAATTTGCTTACCCCAATCCATCAATCCATTGCAGGTTCAGAAAACCCAGGTCAACTGGACCATCTTGTTGCTTACACCAGAAATTTACAGGTCTTTTGTTTAGAGACCACAGCTTGTGGCCATACTATTTGATATCGAAAAGACCTATGACATCACTTGCAGGTACAGCATTCTGCAAAACTTGCACTCTTGGGGATTGAGGGGGAAGCTCCCCCTATTCTTCCTAAACTTTCTTTCGATTAGATCCTTATGTGTATTGGTTGGTGACAAGCTGTGTTTAGAGAAAACCTCTAAAAGCATCGCTGTTTGTGGATGATTTTGCTGTCTTTTGCCCCACTGCAACTGGTCCTTGATAATATGCATGAATGGAGCACCTCCTCAGGCTTCTACTATTGTTCAGTGAAAACTACTGGTGCACTTCTGCAGGATACACCACCTGTATGGCAATCCAGATCTCCATCTTGGAGGCCATCAGCTCCTACCCCCTGAATCTGCCATGTTCCTCGGGTTGAGATTTGATAAAACCATTATTTGGTGTGTCCACATCTGCAGTCTGCAAACCAGATATGTCTGCCCTCTAAATCTCCTTCGTAAGCTGAGAAATACCTTGTGGGTATTTGTATTGAGCTGACCGTTTGTCTTCTGCAGTTGTGAAGAGCACTCGTCCACTCAGTTCTGGATTATGGCAGTATTTTTTATGGATCAGCAGCTCCCTCCACTGTGAGTCCTTGTAAGAGTGTTCACCACTCTGGTAATCAAAGTTGAGGGTATTTCCACCCATCCATCCTCCTGAACTATGCAGAGATTTTATTCTTCATAGTTCTCCAAGCATTGCTTCTACAGCCTCCTGGTATTAGATTTTTAAATCTATTGCGAGATATTTACATCAGCCGTCTTACCCCATGAAAGCCTCATGCAATCTCACCCTCATGGTCCTGGTCTTCCTCATCCCGTGCTGATAGGCATGTGGAAGTAACTGTAAAGCGTCTTTGCATTGGCACACTTTGCATGGTTTCCTCCTGCGAGGTGGATCCTCATCTGTGACACATGTAAGACAGACCTGTCTGTGGAACATGTTCTTCAACATTGTGTTAAAAAATAAAGGCAGCCAATGCAGACAGTGGACAACTCTCTAAGAGAGATGCTCTGATAAGAGTCCATGCTCTCAACCCTTTTTTCCTTTCTATGAGAAAATGGTCTATACCGTTGGGTTAGAGAGGAAAGAACAATACTGTTTTCCTGTATCTAACTTGTCCAGTTTTTTGAATTATTTATTTTTTAACATTCCTGCTCAATGATTTTTTTAGGTGGCGTTTAGCACTTTATTTTAAATTATTTATGTCATTTATTCTATGTGATAGTTGCATCCTCAACAAGTCTTGTTTGTGTTTTGTTTTGTATAATCTACATTATGGTTTTAAATTATGACCGTAGCTATTGAAGGGCCCTTTGAACCTCAATCAGGTGATGCTCCAGCCTCCAGGTATTCCACTTCCCAATCTGGGGTCTCTTGCTGCCTTTCAATTTCATTGCAAACGTCCGGCTTAGGTGGCTCAGGGCATCAATTGAGTCGCTGCATTGATGCTCTGTCCCGGAGGTCCTTAGCTTTTAGCCCTGATAGTGGCAGAAGTTTCAACACTAGGTAGGTTGAGTTCACCTGCTATCTGGATGAGATCTTTCTCTGTGCAAAACCCTCTCGACTTTAAAAATCCAGGGAATCTGTAAATGAAGTACTGGACTTTCCCTCTCCTGACTTTTTAGTTTCCTTCTCTAAACTAAAATATTGAACCATCTGAGGGATGATCAAGAAACATTTCAAGGTGTTCTCTGATTTTAATTAGATCGTCATTCTTTTTCCTCCTGTTGTATTACAATTAATCAGTTGTGGCCGTATTAAGCAGATTTTTTCTTCTCCATTTCTATCTCTTGCAAAACAGAGATTGCACTCGTCGGTGGTTGAACCTAGTTTGTTCGGCCTTGTTGATCATGAAAGAAAATCTCAGAAATGATTCTTATTCGTTATTGTTTGATGAACTAAAAAGCACTTTGTTTGAAATTCTTTTATTACTGGGCCATTCAAAACCATTGGTCTGAATCACCACCAAACTTCGCGGTGGATGCTAATAATGCATCTGTGAATATAATTAGGTAAGATTAGATAAGGATGATATTAATCACATTTGCACCTCATTTTTTCACCAGAATTCTAGTTTCTTCGTGGCTGGGAAAGACAGAGTAAAAATATTCATCCTAAGCAACTAGGCTTAATCTGCGAGTATGACAACTTCATATTTTTCAAAAGAGACTTTTAAGGGAAAAAAATTCTTCTTATATTCAGGTAAATATAGTACTTCTTTGAACATGCATATTCAAGTATTAATTTCTTGTTACTAATGATGTAGTAACTTTTTACCCTCTACTCATTATTTTTGGAGAACAAAACTCACTTTTTGACTATTTTCAACTGCAGCTCAAGCTGAAAACCCCAAATTGTACCCAAATCAATAATTGAACAGCTTGAAGCTGTAACAAGATAAGCAACACCAGCTGTGCAGTAAGCCTCTCACCATTTTGTCTTGATTTTTATGAAAATGTTGCTTGTTGTGTTGCTATATGTCTTGTTCACTTTTATGAAAGTCTTGGAAAATGTGACAAGAGGAGACACACTTTGGCCAAAATTGAGATATCATTTTCAAACAGCAGGAGACTTTGTTTTGCTTATTTCACTATTGCCCCAAGTCCTTCATATGTAGTTTGTGTACAAGGAAATGAAAGTCTACTTGTCAAGATTTTAAAGACCTTATGAAACAAATACATCTTTATTAGCAGTCCTAGTTCTGTGATATACATAAGTTTTCCATGCAAGATAATCTGTAATTAAAACTCCATGGTTCAACTTGCCTGTTGAAGTAATTTACACTAGGAGAAGCTTTGGGTTGTTTCGTCTAATGTATGTGACCGAACAATTAGCATCATTTAGTGGTCTTAGCCACACTGCACACCAATGATATCAGCATGTCGGGCTCCTTGAATTTTGGGTAATGGGAATTCTTTGAAAGTTTGATGTCAGATGGGATACATCTATCCAATTCTGAAGACAGATTTGTATTGAGGATTGATATCCTGGGAAAAAAGCCATATTGATTTGGCGTGATTCTTCATTTTGCCAGGGAAACATTAAAAACATGTTTAACTATCCAAGATCTTGAGTGTTTAGCTCGACTGATTAGCTAATTGTTCAATAATGACTCGCTTAAAGGGGTCTTCCTTCCTTGAAAATGTGAATAAGAATGATATCATTGGTCATCTAGCAGTTCACAGCTTTGTTGTGGAAGTTTAGCACTGAAGTTATACAAGACAAAAATGGGATTGACAAGAGTAAGGAATGTTTTCCTGAAAGGGCAACAATAATGTGATGCAATGTAAAATATTGATTGATGTAGTGTTAAAAAAATTTCAAATATCTCTTCAAAATAATATTTCACTGCTATTTATAGAGTTTTTTTCAGAACACCACATCATCTTTTTTAAGTATTTATTGGTTTTCAGGTTGCAGGTGTATGTGTACAATGTGAACAAACAATTCAGCAGGATGATGCAAGAGTTTTAATGCTTTCTCGCGAAATTAAAGAGGCATTGAGCACAATAGAGAAACAGCAACAGCAGTACACAGAATTAAGTCCTGAACAACTTCAACCAGATCCATGCATTCCTATTACATTTACAAAAGTGAGTATTTTTATATTCTATTTGAGTTCTTTTTCATTTATTTTATGCATCGACTTTTTGTTCTGAATAGGCTTTTATTTTGGAACAAATTTACTTTCCTTCATTTCTTTTCCATAGACTTGGGTTGTGTGTGTTCTGGTGACATTTGCACTTATCAAATGATTTTAAAAGGGGTAAAATATTTATATTTTGCATGAATTTTCAATTTCTAGGTGTTTCCAATGATTTTTTTCTTTAATTTGTTGTGATATCTTGGCATGAAATTTTGTTCTGAAATCTGGTTTCTGTGCCTTTGAACTCAATCAGTCCCCTCTTTTGTCTTTATCTGTAAATTTTAAAAAGAGAGTAGAGAAAATCTTTAATATCTGGATTTAACTGTTATTGCTTGGTATTTAGTTTTGATTTTCCGGTTAAAAATATGAAAAACAAACATAACAGATAGAAATGGAATATGGTTTTTGAGTAAACAACACCTAAAAGCCAGCTAAATGGCTCTTTCAATTCATTGTTATGTCAAGAATGGAGGTGAGTCAGAAATTCTATGAGAGCTTTACTTGTGTAGTTGATAAGCCCACTATGAATATGCAGTACCTTCAGCAGTAGTTCACTTGACTGCTGCTAGAAAAGACTTTCATTTTTTCCTTAGTTCATCGTAAGTATATTCTGGAATATGTGCAAGTACAATTCTGTGGTTGAAGCTGGATTTCTAGTTGTGTTCAGTGTAATTGCACATGACTGAGTTAGCGAGCAAATTCTTAAATCTAATCAGTAATTAATAATATCTGATATAAAAGTGTAAAAAATTTAGCATTACCTATGACACAAATTGCACTGTTATTCAAAGTTACATCTCAATCTCAAAAAATCTTTCATATTATATTTCAAGGTGTGCAAAATGTAGCATTATATCATATATCAGCTGCACTATAAAATTCGATTTATTTAGAAGTGAAAATAGCTTCGTATTGGCCCTAATTTCAAACCAGAACTGCCTGCCACAGCATTTCATGTCATGTATTGAGCATAAGATAATATTACCAAGTGCTGAGATTAAATATCACTTTTCTTTAATTTTATCATGGTAAATTATTTCTTTCTCTATTTCTGTAGTTTAATTTTACATAATTTTGAGTTGCTACTTGTATCTGACCACCCGTGCTAAGAAGTAGAGATCCCTGAATTAACTAAATCTACAAATGTATGAATTCTCCTTCACACCCCCAATCTAATAGAACACTCAAATTTTATGATTTAAGAAATTATAACTGTAGCATTGTTTGTGATTTAATGTGACACAATGTTATTCAATATTGGTAATCTAATGTAACTTCCATACTTTATACGAGTATTAATCTGTGGCAGTGGCTATGGCAATATCACAGTTATAATTAAAGGACCAATCTGGGCTATAGTTCCATCAGAAAGAAAGCAAAAAATTGTTTTATTAATTATTACTATTTGTAATATAGCCCAATTGAGTACTTTTTGCTACTTGACACCACTAGTTGTATTTCATTATGTAATAACCTGTTGGTTGTAACAAATATAATTCGTTTAAAATAGTTGCAATCGAAGTAGAGTTCAATGAATTATAAGAAAGTAATATTTATTTACTAGCTGGAACCATTCAAATATTTCACTGTTTGTAAATCATTGTTATAACAGTACAAATAATTTCATGGTTGAAATCAATATCAAACTGTCAGCCCTTGAACTGTGTGATACAGAATTATACACCTGGTATGGTGCGTGTATGTGGAAACATTTTATTATTGCTAAGTGTTGTGATTAATGTCAGAGAATATCAAATAGTCACTTTATTTTTACCATGAAAGATTCTTCAATCTAATTTTACCCAGATTACTAGTTACTGACCACCCATTTGAGTAAGTGAGAAGAGGTAAATCTCTATAAAATATAAGAATGCTCAGACAGGTAAATACCGGTAATTTTTTAAAAATTGAAAATATCTTTTTACTGATACCCAACTTCAAATGTTTCTGCCAACCTGTACTATAGATTGTAGGCATTCTACAAAAATGCAACTGACCATAGGAGAATATTTAATTTTATATACAACTTAAGAAACATATCTCATATTCCTGTGGAACTGGAAACATGAAACAAAACTGGAAACAAAAAAATTTAAGGCCCTAAGACACATCATTCCTGAGTTATGTATGACAATATGGTGTGTTACAGGTTGCACATACACCTGAGTTATGTATGACAATATGGTGTGTTACAGGTTGCACATACACCTCATTTTGTAGTTTCTGCAGCATTTATCACTTCCGAAATAAATGCCTAGGTCTCTATCATGAGAACCACCATCCTCCTTGTGTAAAAGCTGCAACTTTGGAGCTTTACATTCAACAAAAGCCTAACACAACATAATAACATTCATAAGATGAATAGCTGACATGTCACCATTGATCTTCCCTCGTAACGTTAGTGGGTACCTCTGGGGATGCAGGCAACACGTCACTAGTTTATGACCCTCATAATAGAGAGCCATCTCCTAGACAAAGCCAAGACACTTTAATAGGTTCCTATGTTGTGAAATTGCCAGTTCCCTCCTTCCAAGAAATCCTGCAGCTGAGTCATTGGATATCATATACTACGACCAAGTTTACTCCAACCCCCTAGTATTCACCTCTCTATCAGCTGCAAAAGCTTATCTTAAAACTGCCCATTTCTGTGAAATCTTCCTGAGATTCCATTGAAAATTCTTGGACCCCTAATGGACCTCAGATTGACCAATGCCCCTTTATCAACAATTTACCTAATACAATAAAATCTGTCTAAACCAGAATCGATTGGGGCAAAAAATTATTCTGGTATGGGAAGGTTTCCATTTTATGCAGTGTTGTCCGTATTATGACACTTGTTATATTCATTTATCCGTTCCGAAACTAATAAATTACATGACTTTATTATAATTATAAAAATATATTAACAAATTGCACCTTTAATAGAAAAGTGACACAAGTGCAAATTTCTGATTTCTCAAAAATTGCAATTGTAAGTTTCGTAGTTATGTAATACTCATTGTAGATTGTACCAAATATTCACCTTCTTGCAGACAGTAATTGAACTAATTCAAAATCAACTTCAGAATAGTAGCAGTACCTCTGGGTAATCTCTTATCAGCTTTTAGCTGAAAAATGACGATTTTGCACTTGTCACTTTTCTATTGGAGGAGCAATACGAGTCATTCCATGTCAAACGAATTTGATGAAAAATTGATCATGATATTTTTGATTTGTTTTAAACTTAGTTTATTCATTCTAATAGCAAAAATAACTCTCACATGTTTTTATTTTCATAAAAGTAGTATACCTCCAGAGTTGTTCGAAATTAAAAATTACACAATTAGTGCACATACTGTTATATATAAATGCTTGTATCTCCTTTATTAAAAAAAGCTAAAGAATTCAAACTAGTTTCATTTTATAGATTATTACACTACTTTTTATTATACTTTACTAAAATTATACAAAAAGTGATATTGTTTATTTTTCATACCTTTTTAACTTAATTTTTTTTTTAAGTTCACAAACATTTGTTTAAATAGAAAAAATATCAATCACTAAATTCCCTAAATTTTATTGTATTATTGTGTAATCAGAATGGGATATGCATATATTCAATGCATTAAATTAACTTGCAATTTATTGCAATAAATTATCTTTCTCAATCGAACATCCAGCATGTGGATGACTGCGGCATCCAGGTTTGTGGCATATGAAGTCAAATGCACTCATTCTATTTATAATTAAAATGAGAATGTTAGGAATAAGTAGTTGAAATTGTAGAAGTAGTAGTTGAAGTTCATATTCATTTATTCATTAATATACATTTTACAAAAGTTTATAAAATAATAGATCTCAATAAGTCACACTCTTTTTTTCTGGTCATCAATTGTCAAAAGTATAAAGCGAATAACACCCACATGAATGCATTGAATGCATGAATATAGCCCTCTTACCATGCTCGGAGAGCAGGGAAGAAAGGAATTCCCCTATGGCTTATACCTTGAGCAACAAGCGACCCCAAGGTCGAATTTTACTGACAGCTGAAGCCCTTTTTCGTTCAGTATCCGGCTGCCATGATTAAAGCTTGTAACACATGGACAGAGATATTAATATAGACTTGCAGATGCATTGTTTCCATTAAGAGTATGTCACGCCTCTCTGCCAAATGCATTAAATTCACAGAAATTCCATTTTATGAAGGTTTTTCCCCCTGCATGTCGTGAAAAATTCCGTTTTATGCCATGGGCTGGAGAAATTTGCTGATTAAGGCAGGTTTCCGGCTTGTACAGATTCTGGTTTAGACAGATTTTTCTGTATATTCTAATGCATGTACACCAAATTAAATACACAGATCTTAATCACACTTTCTTAAATCTCAAGATTAATGCACTTTTTATTGTTTTGTTAACTGCTGCTTCTAAATTGATTCTTCAGGCAGCTTATATACTGTAGAGAAGTATGCGCTATTGGAGGCACCAAAATATGTTCAGACAGTGCCATTATGGAGAGTTGTTGTTTGCAACAATTTCTGAAATGTAGGAATTTGTACTCTTTAATCCATCTCCAGAAATTTGACTCCACTTTTTATATTTGACAATGAACAGATCTTTTTCAAACAGTTCACTCTAGTTTACATATAGTCTGGCTTGTGTAATGTGAGAACATTTATAATACTTTTCAAACTTGAAAATAGTCATTGGTTTAAACTATGTTAACTTCTTTGACTTGTCAAAGCAAATAAGATTAAAGGAGAACTGAAAATATTTAACAAAGAATTAATTAATATAAATTAGTAAAGTAAACATTTCAGTGTCAGTGATTTGTTTTAAATAAAAAACTACATATGACAAGAAATATATCACAAGCGGAGTTTCTTAATAGATTTGTCCATGATAACACATTTACCTCATTACAATTCAGTGATAAACTATCTAACAAGTGTTCGGCTCTTTGAGTCAGTCAAGCTGCCAGAATTTATGCATTATGTTAATGATACAGTAAGAATTTAGGCCTCCCTAAATAAATGAATGCATTAGTTGCCAGTGGAATTCATGTGCAGTTTCATTAGTGTGAAGGGAACTCTTCAGACACAGTCTCGTAATATTTGGATGAAAGAAACATGCCAAGATTTTGTATTGTGATTCAAGCCTTGAGGTGTGCTGTGGTGTAATGTAATATGTACTGTATTATTGGCTTAAAATACAATTATGAATGTATGGTTGATTGGAATTTTGTATCTTTAACCACTGAGAGGGCCATTTGTTCGAAATATTCCATTATACATTTAAATTAATTGTATACCTCTTGTTATTTAATAAGTCATTGTAGTGATAACAGTAGGGAGTAGACTGAAGAAGCTAAGTAGATAGTTATAAAATCTTCTGATTTTTTTTTTCTCTTTCTTTTTTCCCCCAGGATAATCGTGTTCATATTGGTCCAAAAATTGAAATGCGTGTCGTGACATTAGGTTTGGATGGTGCTGGTAAAACTAGTATTTTGTTTAAATTAAAACAAAATGAATTTATGACCATGATTCCTACCATTGGTTTCAATGTCGAAACAGTTGAGTACAAGAATCTCAAGTTCACTATATGGGATGTTGGTGGTCAACATAAATTGAGACCATTATGGAAACATTATTATCTCAATACTCAGGTGAATTATGAATTTTATTTAATTAAAATTTGTGTAAAGGTTACAGGAGAGAGAAATTTCTTATGTTCCAAATGTGCTTCAGGCAGTTGTATTTGTTATCGACTCCAGTAATCGGGAGCGTCTTCCAGAAGCCCATAGTGAGCTGGCAAAATTAATGTCAGAGAAGGAATTGAAGGACGCTTCTTTGCTAATATTTGCCAATAAGCAGGTAACAAGAATATTATTTTGTGTGATCCTTGGTGTATTAATGTACTCCCAAAATTGTAAAGTGATTGGTGTTTTCTTCCAGTCAGTTTAACTGAATGAAAGTTAATTTTGTGTGTTTTAAATAAATAAATTTATTTCTTCACTTAAATTTTTTAAAATGTGCACATCTTTTATTGAAGGACATTCCCAGCTGTGCTACTATCGAAGAACTGACAGAGCAGTTTACTCTCTATAAGTTATGTTGTGGTCGTAGCTGGCATATTCAAGCTTGTGATGCCCAGAGTGGAACAGGACTTCATGATGGACTTGACTGGTTATCACGCCAGTTAGTTGCTGCTGGAGTGCATGATATTAGTTAAGAATTTTCATTATAAAAAAAAATTGCCCAATAGATGAATTGTGTAAAAACATTGCTTGTTGAAATAAAACTTTATAAGCGCTCTATCAATTTTATATCTTTATTTTGGTTCAATTTTTAGTTAGTATTGAATGTTAAGAAAAATAGATCTGTCATGTAACCATGTAATGTTTAGAGAATGATTTCTTTCCGAGATTTGGAATCCAACAGTCTCTTAGAAAGTCTCTCAGTTGCAGCACCTTTGAGAGGAACTTCCTGTTTTACAAGTTCAACTCATAAAATAGTGTGCTAGCTGAACCTGTGCAGACATTTCACACATTGTAAGTAATTGTTTTAAAAGTGAAAATAGCCCTTTGCAGTTGGTTTCATAAGAAGCTAAGCCCTGAAATGTGTGTGGCTCAGTGGAATGCTGGACAAAAATTTGAAAATTGTTAGGTTTTTAACAAACAGAAAGACACATGCTCAAATTGCACTGTATATCATTTTAATTTTACAAGTTTCCGGTCACCCGCGGAGTGTAGATAGAACAAATCTTTGAAAAATATAATACATCCAATTAGATCTTTTTGTAAAACATGTGTATGGCATGTGTGCATTTAACACTCTCTAAAGTATTATCTACAAAATTGATGTTTTCATTTTAAATGTGTTTGATGAGCCCCTGGAGGTAATTCAGTGTCTAACAGTAGCAAGGTTTTGTGTCAAATGTATCTTGTGAATTGCCTAAAACCATCAGCTTTCCTTTGTGCAGTATATACAGAAACGATTGCATCAAAATTGTAAACGTCGACTAATAACTTTCTTTCCCAAACTGAGATATATAAATTTGTAATTTAGAGCAGCTGAAGTTTAAAATGATTTGCTGATTGGCTGCAACACGATTGTACTTGAGGTTTCGAAAGTTCAAACTTTCCACCCTTTGATTTGAATTCTGCTTCATAGTACTTACTATGTAAAGAATTTTCAAATATGATGGTAAGAGAAATAAAGGGGATAAATCCATTTTCAGAATATCAGGTTTTATAAAACATTATACATATCAGATTGGAATAAAGATCAGTCCAGATTTGAAACACGCTCCTAATTTATGAAAAGGACTCTTTTATTTTTCCTACTCTTCATATACTGCTCTCACCAAATTTGCATTCTGCAAAAATTCAATTTTTTAGTCAGAAATTATTTTTCTTACCGGGATGTGGAATTTGTATTGTAGTTTAATGTATAATTGTTAAATAGTAAACATTCCCACATTGCAACACTGCTGTGGACTTATCACACTACCCCAAGATGATCTGTGTCACTTTGTGAATCAATACACTGCATGCTTCTGGGTGCTGGACACAGGCATCAGGTGAATTGCACCTCCTGCCGTTCAGCCTTTGATGCGGTTGCACATGTGGGTGTCACTGCTATTCTCTTTTGTATTTCTTCCTTTCTATGACTTCCAGTTAATAAGCTTTTTTTCTCTTACCTCAACCTTACCTAATTTGTCTCCTTGTCTACTCTTTTACTCATTCTTTACATGGTCTTTCTAGCTACTTGTCTTCTCGAAGTCCAGAGTTCTAATGCTCCTAACTCATGTTTCTGCCACATGGAGCCGTTATACCGAGAAATCATGATTTTCCTCTGCTGTGAAACTAAATACTTCAATTGTATAATTTGCACTCATGCAACTGAATACAATATTAATGTCAGTTAGTGTATTAAAAATGTAGCTTCTTAACTTCTGGTAATTCGGGTTAGAATACACTTTGACGTAATCTATTGTAAAAAAAAAGTTACTAATTATCTGCTGAATTTGTTACAAAGAGAAAATTAAAACTGAAACTTCATATCATTCTATTTAGTGATTACCACCCAACTTTTGTATATGGAGACTGGGATTCGTAGTAAAGTTACATTGAAGGTACACATAATCAGGTTCTAATTTATATTCCAGAGAAGCAGTATATTCCATAAAAAGTCAAAATGTTGATGCATGTGATAACACAGCACCAGTATGGTTTGTCGAGTTGATTTAAAGCATGAATAGATTAAATACCTTTATATTCTGGAAGCATTGTTGATCCTAACTTAAGGCAGACTATGGAAAAACTATGAAATTGTTTCTTGAAGTTGATTGCTTCTCAAGGATGATATATTAACAAATCTGTCAGTATAAAACTTACTTCAATGAAGTTGGGCGTAGATATAAACAAAAGAACATGTAACCCATTAGTTGGGAAATGCCTTTCACCCCCATAAAGAAAAGGAGGTGGTACACCAAAACTTTGTTTTAGTGGTGTGAAATTCAGAAACCTTTAGATAATATGCTAGGGATAGATGATGTTTCTTGTAATTTATAAGAAATCAACCCAAACCCTTATAAGTTTGCTGCAGCTGAGTAGGGAATTACTCCAAGTTGTGCATAAAACTGAAAAGAAGTTTATGGATTATAAAACTTAATGAACAGATAATCTTGAAGCATTTTCTGAGGAACATTGGACATGAGTTGTGTGTGAACAGGATGGGCCTAGGATTGCGTTGAGCCAAAACTCTGAAACCCAAATGAGACCTTTTTGTACCTATTACATTTTCGTAGATTTAGTTAATTCGGGGATCTCTACTCCTTAGCACGGGTGGTCAGATACAAGTAGCAACTCAAAATTATGTAAAATTAAACTAAAGAAATAGAGAAAGAAATAATTTACCATGATAAAATTAAAGAAAAGTGTAATTTAATCTCAGCAATATTACCTCATGCTCAATACATGACATGTAATGCTGCGGCAAGCAGTTGTGGTTTGAAATTAGGGCCAATATGAAGCTATTTTCGCTTCTAAAACTATGATTAAGTGTGGAATTTTCATATGATTCCAGCTAGTTTGGATATTGTTCTAATTTGGAGGAAACTGAACAATTTTGCTTGTAACTTAAGTGGCAGTGGGTGGGAGGTTACAAATCTAACCCACCTGTAATTTTGTACAGCACCCAAGCGCATTACACAAACCAGGGTGATGTATGTTGTGGTAATTGAGGTCAGGTACAGTGGCAAATTCCACTGTCCCATCATAATTACATAACCTGATTTGTGTTTATTTTTATATATACTTATTTACCCCACTTGACCCCATACAAGTCTCACAAGCCTGATCTTACCCCTTAATTACTTCATTTACTTTTGAAGACCCCCACCCCCACCCTGATACAATCTAAAATAGTTTTCTCTAAAGATGGCATACAAATACACAAGGTGGGTTATAACAAACTTGGTTAGCTATTACCTTGGTTTACGAACTTCATCTGCATCTGTTGTTAGTTTATCAGGCTAATGAGATTCATAACTTTACCAAGAAATGTTCCATTTGCCCATTAAAAAATAGTCCCTTCAGCAGATCTCAATGATCTTCTGTCTTAACAGATCAGGTCTTGTTATTCTTTAAAACCAGGAAAAGGACTGAAGGTGCATAACAGAATATCCCAAGTGTTGGTAAATTATGTTTATTTACATTTACCAATTCCTTTGATTGGGAAGTACTGGTAGTGGCCAACAAAGGCTAGTGAGCAGCCATAGAACTCACCCCACGTCAAGAGATTGTACTCTCTAGAAATGCTGGCAGTGATGAATAGAGTAGACAGAACACCATAGAAACACATCACCCACAGTATGAATTTTTTTAATCAACAGTCATTTAAGAATTTATCGTCATCCACATAAAACCGTTAAATACAGAACAGCAGATACTACCGGGTCAATTATTTGGCAATTTCTGTAACAGTCTTTCACATGCAAAATAACTGTCAGACTGGAGCATTAGTTGCAAGTGTGAAGAGTTCTGCATTTAAGATTTTGCTAATATGATATAGGTTAAATTACCAAAAAGAATTAAAAAAAAAAAAGAAATAAAAACTTGTCTGGGAAGTATATTCCTTGCTTAAGAATTAGTAAATGCCTAGGTTTTTTTTTATCAATTTGATATAAATATGGTGTTCATGCACAACAAAATTGAGAATTTTATACAACAATGTATTTTAATTTCTCGTCAGTGCTGCACAAACTTATTAAAAATCACACTCAAACACAAGAAAGGAAACAGAACATATTCTCTATAAACATATTCATCTACAAAAGAAATAACAATTTGGTTGCATTTAGAGATCTCAATATTCTAAAAAGGAGCCTCTGTCCAATGTGAAAATGTCCAGTGATATACAAGATAAGCTGAAAGACAAATTTATGACCCTAATTCCCTAAATGCATCCATTCTGGACTTTCAACTCTCTCCTTCAGACTCTTGTGAAAGAAAGGTGCCAAATGAAGCTGCTATATACACTGAATTAATTTTTTCTCGAAAACATTCATTTTACTATGCAATGAACCAAAAAAACGTCATTAGTCTCATTTTTCTTAATGAAGATTATAATCGCAACTTTGTGCAGACAAATTATAGAAACACTGGAAGAAAACTGCACAATTCATAACGAGTCACAACATGGACTTCACAGTTCCATCTGAATTTCGAAAGGCAAGTTACACCACTTTGATATCATACTGAAAGGGAAAAATTGTTCCATTGCAATGGGTAGTAACTTCCTTTTACAATCTTGTTTTCTTCAGTCCTTTCCGAAATTAAAATTCTCAGTCTCTTCACTACTTCACAGCTCGTCATGAGTTTCATCCTAGAGAAGCAAGAAGTATTATAACATACAATTAAGGAACATTATAAGATATATACAAATGTTATAAAACAATAAAAAATAAAAAGCTTTCTACCTCTTCCTCTCCAGTTTCTGGTACATCAGCAGTATCAGTTTCATTTATATCTTCATCCTCATCCTCGTCATCTTCATCATCATCATCATCCTTGGAAGTTGATTTGGCTTCTTCATCTCTCTTCTTTCTCTCCTCCTCATCCTGAGCTTCTTTCATTTTAACTTCACCCTCCTACATACAAAAATACATAGTGGTGAATGATTTGTTTGACAGATTAGGTTCATGAATAATCATAAGATTACAACTGAAACAAGTCTTACATGTTGAGGTCGCCAAACTTCTTCACCAACTTGCTTTGCGTGATCAGGGTCATCTGTGATAAGAATGTTATCAAATATTGTTCCAGACTTAACTTGCCACAGATCAAATCCAAGAGAACAAATTTCTTTTCGGAGGTAAAGTTCAGGATCCGAAGAATATTCAGGATTGTCAATTTCTGGGTGAATCCATGGACCCTGCAATGGAGCAAATTTATGCAAAATTGAAGAATGAGAAGAGATGCTAAAAACACTAGATTTTTTTTCACAAAAAAGAAAAAAAAAGAAAAAAACATGCAACAGCAACATGCAAAACAATTCGCAAAAGAACAAAATATCCATTTCTTAAATGTTTCTCATAATTTGAAATAGTTGTAAATAATACCTTGTAATTTGGATTGTCAATTTGCTTTGGTTTCCATTCACCCTTGTAATCAGGATTGTCAATCATGGGGGGTTCCCATTCTCCATCCATTTCATCATCCCAATCTTCTGGCTTAGTAGCATCAGGATCAGGAATGTGTTCAGGTTTGTCCCAATCTTCAGGTTTGGTGTCTTCAGGATCATCAATAGTAGCACGATCCTCCCAATCGGAAGGTTTTTTGGCCTCTGGATCCTTAATTTTCTTGGGAGGCAAGAAATTCCAATCTGCCTCCAATTCTCCAGATTCAACTTTCTCATTGTCAATCAGAACCTATTGAACAAATTAGTTAATATTATAAATTTGATTATAAATGGTTATATAATCATCTTCAAAATTACAATTCCACACAGAAGTTTTCACATGCACTTGGAGTAACACATATGTACCAGGAACAATGAACTCTTATAATTATTCACTAAAATGAATAGTAGAACAATTTAATTTTCTTACTCTTTTTGTTCCTTATTTCATTTCAAAAATTCCTTCATTATCAATAATAGGCTCTCAAACTAGGAGCAACAGGTGAAATTTTGGGCCATTTATAATTGTTGCCATGTCCAACGGAAAAATTAAATTGATTTTCCTGAGCTTTGTTACAGTTGTTTTAGGCATACTGAATTCTCAGAATCTAGCAGCATATGTATTGCAAATTAGGTTTCGAATTTTGTGAAGTTGATATTCAGTTGTATGATACTATATATACCTTCATGTAGCATCAATTATATCTCTATCAGATCTCCAAGTTTATTTGTATTTTCCCCCCCTACATGATAATTGCAGTTTATTATAAAAGTTAAAAAAATAATCTAAAAAATTGTAACTCTACTGCTATGCAAGAATTATGGCAAGATTACGACTTCCTCACATGAACCGCCAAATTAAATCAATTTAGGGAAGCCCATTTAGTGATGCTTTATTTTACAAATTCAATTTCTATGACTATCTTGACCCCAAACTCATGAACTGTGAAAACAAAATAAGCACCAAGAAAATTATCAAATGGCATCGCCACATGCTATTCTATTAGCATCACATTTTATATTATGCTCAATAAAATGCATCCCAAAGGCCCAAGGGGACCTTTGCTTAAGATTAAGAAGAGGAAGTATGGGTTACGAATAACTCTCAAATTAAATCATGCAATTTAACAAACATGAAATAATTTTATCTCTTACTCCATGTTGTGATAAGTACAACATGAAAATTTTGAACCCTTGTCAAAAAATGATGGGGTGCAATAGTTTGAGAGCTCACCTTCAACCTTTGAACATACAATTGCAACTTTGTCCAAAGACATGGATTTTTGTGGAACAAAAGATATTCTAGAAAGGTTTACTCCATTGTCCCGTATCACTGTTCATAACATTTCTGCAACTGTAAGTATGACTCATTCATGACCAGGGCTCTGATTCTGATGACATGTCCTCTTTTCACTCGGGCATTCTAGCTAACTTGTAAATTAATGTTTATCATAACATACAGATGATATAAATGTGTACTTAAAGTGTTATTTTCATTGCCATTTTTCAATTTTTAGATCATTTTTTGGCCTATTAATTATTATTGTCATTTTTAAACATTTTATTTCCTTTTTGTACTTTTTGGTAATGTTTCATAAATTTACAAGGTCACTTAAAACAAAGTTTTTATTATTTCATCAGTTTCATGACAAAATTCACTACTGAAGAGGAGTGTTTCAAACACACAAAATTATACAGATCTTCCATAACATCCTTGACCTTTCAAAACTGACTGTTGGAAGAGCTAAGGATTACATTTCCTCCTAAAATAAAGCCTTTAAGTCATTTTCAAAGAATTTTTAGGTCATCAGAATTTGAGCCCTGTTCATGACCATTCTTGGTATTTATTGTCATAAAAACATACAAGACGAGTTCTAGATCCATGGAAAGGTGTTTTGTTATTTTTTTGTTACAGGTTCAATTAACATTACTGTACATACAATATCATAAAAATATACTGTACCTCATATGTGTTATCAGGTTTCACAATCAAGGTGTAGAGATGTGTGTAGACATCATCTTTACAACGAATATCCTTGTTTATAAGAAGATTCTTTCCTTTGTAACTAAAGATCACATGTACTTTTTTGGTGCCGGGGCCACATATGTCGGGTCCTAAACAGAGAAATTAATAAGCTTGTTCACCATGAGAATGCAAGGAGAACATTATTTAGTTAACACACACTATTACTTACCGAACATAATTTCATAAGGAGATTCTCCATGCATATCTTTCTGTTCCAATTTACAATCAAAGATCTTAACATATCCACCTCCACAATCAATATTCTGTTCATGTTTAACAGAAAACTGCACAACTAAAGGCTTGTCCTTGTTACTAAATGGTGGGAACTTTGTGGACAAAGCATAAAATCTGGCATCTTGTGATGTCTGAATACCTGTTAATAAAATTTAAAGAGAAAAACAATTAACATACTCTAATTATTTGTTCTGCTATTTTAACATCTGGTAATACTACAGGCTCTTATTACTCACCCTTATCCTTTTCAACATCATTGTAAAATTTCCCAGCGCTTAAGACGAACTTTCCGAATTCCTTTCCGGGGTGCTCAGAATAAATCCAATTGCTTTCCCATGAATCTGAAAATGTACTTCCGATTTGTATTACATGTAATATTATCTCCCAACAAACATACAAGGAAAAATGTTCCTACTAAAAGAGTAGGGGCAAAATTGAAATTTGACATTATAACATAATAAAATAAAAGCCGGACTTACCATCTCCGAATTTCTCTTCGTAATATACTTCTCCCCTTACAGTTAGGGCTACGAGAAGACAAATATACGCGTAAAAACGCATGTTTTTCGGGAAAATTTTCACACACGCCCTTTCCCAAAGGCCGACAATCCAAGAAATACACTACAGCCACGAACTCAGACAAGACGCACGGAGGAGAGCCGCCAACTGGAACCCACCTATTGGTTAATTCCTCTGACCAATCAATGCAAACCACGCTCTGTCAGAAGAGGAAGGGGGACTTTAAACTCGTTCCAAACCTACCAACTAGCATTAATTTTCCCTAGAATCGCCAGTTGGCGATCCTACAATTCATATCGACGTGTTGTCATGGAAACAGCGTTTCGAGATGTGGCCTGTTTTCCCTTCACGAGTCGGCATGATTCAATGGACGACACGAAATGTGTAGAGTGGGAGTGACTATCTTGGGAGTGTTTCACCGATAAAAAAAAAATGTCAGATTGTACATAACCTCACCGTGACATGTATTTTCTGTTTTGTGAAATAACGTGAGGGAACGGACATGTTTCTCTTTTTAAGTTGCCGTAAAGAATTTTTAATAACCTATTATGATTAGCCCCGAAAACATAGCAAGTAACCTGATTAAGGAAAGTAGAAATCCAAGAAGCCCTGGGGAAATTAGCATTTTACTTCAGCAGGTGTGTTTACAAATAATTATTGTAAAATAAACGTAGTACTTTGAATTTTATCTAATGCGGCAAGTGTTTGTTTACAGCTTCATGAAGCAGTTCAGGTATCAAGTGATGTGGACAGTTTCATTGGCCCAATTATGAAACTATTGCCTAATAATAATTTTGAAATTAAGCGATCTGTGTATTCTTTACTTCCAAGGTACAATACCTAGATGATTTACTGTAATTTTCAATATAATTTGTTTGTATGCAAAATGTATTTTATGTTCTAGGATATGTTCAATACATCCTGATTCTGCACTTTTAGCAGCCAATACAATTGTGAAAGATTGTATGGACCCCAATCCCTATGTAAAATGTGTTGCTTTGTCTGCAGCATGCTCTTTACCTCAGATATTGGAACATACGAATTCAGTATTATTACAATTATTTGATGATGACAACCCAAAAGTGCGACATTCAATTGTTCTGGGCAGTGGCAAGTTATTTAGAAAGGCACCAGATTTTGTTAAGGAGATGGGCTATGTTGACAGGTACATTTTATAAACAGTATCAAAACATTATCCTGATGTCTGGAATTTTATAAAAATCTCTTTGTATTTGCCTTTGTAGGTTATATGAATGTGTCAGGGACAGTGATCCTGTTGTAGTAACAAGTAGTTTACTGACTCTGGATGTCATATTAGCATCAGAGGGTGGTGTAGTTGTCAATCGGAACATGGTAAATTATTTAATGGGACGACTTCCTGAATTCCCAGACATGCAGTTAGCAGACATTTTACAAGTATTTCGTAAATATACTCCTGCAAGTGAAGAGGAACTTTTTCGAGAGATGAGTAAGTTATATTATTAAATATTTCATTTTGGAGTTTACTTTTGGCATTCTTCCTTGAGATTTGTAACACATTGGGTGCTTATGAAAGCAAAGTTGTGAACAATGGAACTAATAAGGAAGTAATAAAAAGTGACTGGTTTTAGCACACAGGATGTGCCACTGCCAAAAAGTGCCCTCATGCCACTTATTGCTTCTGGTAAAGACCTTAATAAAACTGCTTTTGGAATGTCTTTCAAAAGATAATTAGGTTTATTATTTAAAAAAAAGAAGGGGGCAAGGAAGGGCAAAGGGCACCCGTTGGCTTTTGGAAATCATCTCTGCGATAGTTTTAGTGCCTTTCTTAGTAGTGGAATAATAATAGTAATAATAATAATAATAATAATAATAATAATAATAATAATAATAATAATAATAGTAATAAGCATGACAATTAATTTTTATTTCGTAAGGATTATGTACAAAAAATAGTTTTCTAATTGAAATCGCTCTGAATTGCTTCAGGAAGAAGTGTTGGGTAAAGAAATTCTTTCCAAGTTCAACCCTTTGAATTGACTCGTCAAACTTCATTTCAAATGTTTGCTTTATATGCTCTATTTCCATTTTTTTCCTTTTTATACAACTTTGATGAAGAATATCCTTAAATGTTGGAGTGTAATTTTGTTAAGGAAAGAACAAAAGTTGTGCATCATTGGTAAACTTCAGATGTATTAAGTGTGATTTGAATTCTTTTATCTTATTTTTGGGAAGTGGTTCATAATTTATTATAACAACAATGTAATATATTTCAACTGAGTATTGTTTTGCTAATGCTTATTTATGCATTTTTTGTTTTTAGGTATTTTAGATCCGTATTTAACATGTTCCACAAATGCTGCAGTAACTGTGAGCTGCATCAATCTATTTTTATTTCTTGTTGAAAAGGACTTCTCACACTTAACAAGTGACATCATCAAACGGTCCTTACCTGTATTGAGAGAATTTCTCAAATCCTCTGCATCAAAACTCTATGTAAAAATTATTCTTGATTTCTTAATATCGATGATCCACCAAAAGAAGTATGATTGGCTAAATGCTTTGAGTGAGTGTTCTGACCTATTCTTTCCCCAAGAAAAAGATGATTATAAGATCATAAGAAAAAAAATCTCTATTCTTCCATATGTGTGTGATGAAGAAAATTATAAAACTGTTCTTGAAGCTTTAAAAGAAAAGTACTGTTTAAATATGAACACGTATAAAGATGCAATAATGTGTGCATCTTTAATTGCAAAACGTTGTTCTGTTAATGTTGGTCATGAGTGCCTGAAAATATTTCATACTCTCTTAGAATTAAAAAGTGAGGTTATATCTGATTCAGTTTTAAATGTTTTACATACTCTTGATTTACTTAGGTATGACAGAAGTAATGTGAGTCATCTTCTTCACAAAGTTTTTACTAATGCATATTTAATCCATAATGTAAATGCTGTTCCTGCTATGGCAGTTCTTTTGGGTGATTACGGAGAATTTGTTGATAATCATTCAGCACATGTTTTAGAATCACTTGTACAAGATTTTGAAGTACATGAAGATGAAAGAACAAAATTGTTAATTCTAATGGCTAGTGTAAAAATGTTCCTAAAGATGCCTGCAAAATGTCAGCATATCTTGGGAGAAGTGTTTGAAAAATGTATGAGTGGTAAAAAAGAGCCAGATGATTTATTTAATAAAGCAAGAAGATATTATTTATTATTACAACATGATGTGGAATTAGCAAAAAAAATTCTGCTTGGCTGTTGATATAATCAATTTTTATATTCTGAAGTGCCTTATATTTGTTGTGATAGTAATTAATAAAACAAATTATAAGTATAACTTTACTCAGAATTGTTTTCCTCTGACTTGTCAAATTACACTGGTCAACAAGGTTTTCTTCACAAGATATCTAATTACTGAATCTAGTGTTGTTTTTTTTCACTGAATGCAGATATATATTCAGAATTTCTCCATCAGGCACAGTTTTTTAGTGACAGCTATGTTTTAAAATCTGATTTTAACCTTCTCTTTGGCCTGTGATAGGTATCTTTACCTTACATGTAGTAATTTTATTCAAGCTGTATTTAAGGAAATTATGTGTAATATCATGTAATTTGGGGGTAGTTTACATGAAATCCCCCAACATTTTCTGAAAGACAACTCCAAATTTTTTCTTTAAATTTCTTGTAAGAATAGAGTAAAATGCACTTATAAAAGGTGGAATAGGTCTGATTTTCAGGGTTATCTCTGAATTTTAGAAAATTTCAAAGTTTTCAATTTTCGGTGTCTTCCTACAACTACAAAATTAAAGATAGAGAATTTTCCTTCAAGACTGAGTTTTCACATTCGTTTGTTGCCAAGAAGTACTTGCCAGAAAATTGCTTTGTATATTATCACAATCCAAAAGTAATATTCTGCAGTATTCCACAGACTTGACTTGAAGACACCAACGCTGAGTTGAGAAGCCAAGTTATGAATACTTTCAAGACAATTCAGTTCCTTTGGTTCTGCTAAGTCATATAAAATAGCTCCATAATCTAATTTGTTAGCACAAATATCAATGGGGATATTTTGCGTTCCTTTATGTTTAGAAGTGTACTGTGTAGGCTATGTTTTAGACTCCTGCAGATAATATCTACTGTATTTGTTGTGAGCTGCCTTGAAAGATTCAGATATGAAATTAAGAAATGTTATCACCGGTACTTTGGCTGTCAAGTTGTTGATTTTGAAAAGAGCTAGGTTCCAAATATATGTTTTGTGTGTGAAGGCTGTTGCCTTGGTGTCTTGATAGAAAAATGGTACATATCATATTCATAGGCCATTTGCAATTCCGATGATTTGGAATAATCTAAGCAATTATTTCTGTTTGACAAATATTAAAGGAATCTCGTATCCCTTACCAGAGAAATGTGTCACATGTTCATTTACTAAATCTTGAAAAATACATTTACCTATATTGCATATTAAATTAGGAGGAATGAAGAATTTCGTAAAAGCTGTGGATAAATTTTCTGATGGATTCTTGTACTTGAATCGTAATTTCTCAAAGTAGATGATGCTAAGTTCAGTTTAAGGACCACAAACATGGTCATTAATGGCTGGTGAATATTTTGAACTAATAATCCACTGGAAAAAGCAGCAGTCTGACAGGCTTTCAAAAATGTATATTGCAATATCCTTGACAACCATAGAGCAGAAAACTTTTGGTCTTAGTTGCTGGTCTGCATTCTTATAAAGCTATGGGATGCAAACTGTCTTTGACAATTCACATCTCAGACTCTGACTTACAGACTTCCTGGAAAATCTTCTCAGCGATGGTGAGCGTTTTTATCCGTAAATTTCTATGTTGGAGAACAGGTACTAAGGCAAGTGTAGTTATAATGTTTGCTGACCAGTTGGGCCAGCAAGAGAGATTCCAGATGCAGAATATGTCTGGAAGTCATTACCACTTTCTAGGTACAGAATGAGCAGTCAGAATGTATCAGGATGCATTGTATTACATTTAGAGTAGGATAGTTATAAAAATTATGAAATGTTCAAATGCATATCACATAAAACTCTAGCCTGATGGGGAATAACTTGAGCGATATTTGAATTCGGTATAAAAAATACTTATAGAATCTGTTATTTTCATTCTTGTGAAAGAAAAAAGTTTAATTTTGTAGATTAGTGTTATTTTTACTTTACATTTGTGTGTTAATTCTCCTTATATAATATTTTCAAAGACAATTGAATTATTAACTCCATATACTTTCTTAATAATAACTTTTAATTACAAATAATGCTTCTTTTTTAACAATTTTGTCAAAATTGGAAAAATAAAAGTAAAAAATTGGAAATATAAATTTATTATGGAGAAAGCATACAAAGTGAATGATTTAATTGTATTTGAAAATTGGCAAAGACAACAAAGTAATTAGTGGAAGCAAAAAGAAACTAGTGGTAGTATTCTTTATTATTAATTTGAGAATCACATCTGCAAACAGTATATCAAATGAATTATCTAACTTAATGATAAAGGTGTAATAAATATTTTAATTTTCCAAAAATCATTCAAGGCCTTGTTAAAGTTTATAATGAAGAGCATGTTGGAGATAGCAACTACTTAAGTTATATCTTTTTTCTCAAAAATACAATGACAGACAGATGTAACTGTAACCCTTCCACATTGCATGGGAGTGGTTTTTAGGAGAGGACTTATAAAATTATTGCATTAATATAATTTGGGTATATTTTAACTTTATCAATAAAAATAAAATTATTTTATACAATTTGAAATGATGCCTCCTATCATGGGCATCATATATCTTCTCCCCCATAAACAATTCTTTTTTATTTTTTGACATAAAATAAATAAATATTGCCTTTTGTAGCTGCGAACAGTTTATAGATGTTGCAAATGTTCTGATAGATTTTGGCATTCACATCTGTTAACTGGGAGAGCTCAAGACGTAATGGCTAGAACATCGTGTCTTCCACTGGTGGGGCCTGCGTTCTCCTGTTTCCCCTGCCTCTCATTCCATTATTTGCTTATTGCTGACGTCTTTTCATTAGATCACATTGGGCCTAGATGACATCAGCATTTGGCAGGTTCTTAACATCAATAACACAAACCAAATTTTAAAATCCTGAATGATTCCTCTGGAGGTAGACCTGATGTTTCTAGTTTATGAATTGATATGTCTCAAAATTTGACTTTATAGAAATTGTGTTGTTTCACAGTCCACTGTTTGAACAGTTGCTCTTAGAGCTGTAAGAGCCCCCTTCCACACTCTAGCAAGGAATGCAATCCTTAGCTGAGAGTTGCTCCACTGTGCAGGTATAGGGAAGATGCTGATCCTGTGGCAGTAACTTATTTACAAAGAGCAAAAGCCAGCCTTGTGAGTCTGCCATTTGAGAGTCCAGAGGGAGCTATTCATTCAACCATGCTCAAACACCAGAACAACTTTAACTCATCTGAGAGGACTAGTTGTGTTGATGTCGGATTACTTCATGGGATTTTTGTTATGTTGCAGATTGCCATTGCAATGAGCAATGTCCAAGAATTTTGTACACTTGTGGCTTAGCAGGGTGTAAACCAAGCTTACCCACATGTTCATATTTGTAGTTGGCCAGCCAAAATGCAGCCATACCCACAGCCAAGCCTTGCAAGCCCCTAAAACCCTTTTACTTCTTACTATTAGGCAACTGCATATCTTCCCTATGGCTTTTCCTATTAAAATATTTTGAATGTAATATAAAAGGAGAATCAGTTCATGGTTTCTTGTCTTCTTTCATTTGTACGTTTTTGTAAAATATTTAAACCAGAAGGTACAAAAGGTATTTGAAATTACGACTTCGAGGCAAAGAGATTTCGATTTTTGTCTAAATCACCATTTGTAGAACTATTTGTGTTGAGTTTCTGAAACTTACAATTTATTTGTAATTGCTCTTTTTCCTTGGAAGCATTTTTCTCTATGTGCAATCAATTGTATGTATAAGAATTTGCAGAGAATCTGTTGCTTGACACTGATCAAAAGTGCTTGAAAGTTAAGTTTCAACTCGTAACCTGATATTAGATTATTTTAACAATTAACGTCTCAACTAACCATAACATTCAATATAGGCATGGTGTCCATCATTGAATGTATTGATATCCAAAATCCAAAAAGAAAATAAGACATGTGACCCACCATAAACAAACTAGTGCTACTGAACAACACTGTCTCTCACACCAGTTTTTCTCCCCCCTCTAGTGTACGCTAGCTTTTCAATAACTCCCCACCCTCTTCCGAGAGCAATGCAAAATAGGTAATTTTTCATATTTTCTCAATTTTTTCATTTCCTAATAGTGGAATTAAAATAAGATTAATTTTTGAAAGATCCAAGAATGGTATTGGTCAAGTTAATCAGAAATTTTGCACTAAAAGTAAAGGTAAACTTTTCAGTATTTTTAGAAAATTTTATTTCTGAAACTGCCCATATTTTACTGAATTGCTTGAAAACTAATAATATATTCAATAATAGTATATTACTTAAATTCTGTGGGTTGGTGGTATAGGACACTAGGTCACATTTACTAAATTTTACAGAAAAGCAATTTGAAGATATTTTACTATGGACTTGGTGGGGTTTGAAAACATTGTAACCATCAATTCTTGACATATAAATTTAGTATGAGGAGGTCAAAAAATTTCAATCCTTTGCACTTTCTGAAAATTCAGATATAACACAAAGTCAGTCCTATTGCATGTTTATATATATATTTTGTTGTATTCCTACAAGAAATTAAAGGTCAAAACTTGGAGATATTTTAAGAAAATTTTGGAAACTTCCCAGGAACCTCATATGAAGTACCCCAAGAATTCAGAGTGTGTGTGTTGTTTTTTTTTCCCCTTCAAAATAACTGGACTCGATCGTTTGGGGAACATTTGTTTTGAAAAAAATCCTATAAATAGTTTAGGGTAAAATATTGAGACAGACAGACATTATGGAAACTTTTTTGATATCTGGGGACCCTGAAATTCCCGGACCCTTGCATTTCCATTAAATTCTTGCAATTGATTTTTCACAGCACTATAGAACTTTTTCAATACTAAGTATATTACTCTATACACATGTATGAATATGAGAAAGTAAAAATTGCCCCTTGAGGACATTGGTCAAAGGAACTCCTGGCATCAGGTCACAATAAAACAAGATGTTAAAATATTTCTTGGGCATAGTTAAATTAATGCAAATCATCTTTATAAAAACATTTACAGAATAATGCATTTAAAGTATCTACTTTTCCATCAAGATTTTTCTTAATGCAGTACAAAAAATTAAATAGAAAAGTGAGCTTCAGTGAGACAAATATACTGCCACATAGTGTATAATAGAAAAAAGTTACAAGAACAACATTAATAATTTCAAGGAATAATGAAAAACCTCAACACACCATACAGAATTTTAATTTAATATTATACTCTTCACAGCAACATTACATAACACAGCACTCCTAAAAATAAGCATATATGCTAGTAAGCCTGATGTATTTCTTCACTTGGAACCAAAAATATATCTGCATCAAAGAAAATTGGGTGTTAGTACCAGCAAGTTTTCATTAATACACTAACGACTGCTTCATTAAAAAGAACTAAGCAATATTGCTAGTTCAGATCATATATCATTCAATGCAATCACTGCCAATCTTCCATGTCTAGTCAGGACATACTTGCAGTGATCTTGGATGGGAAACATCAAACAAAAATTCCATATAAGGGACAAAAAAAACAACACAATTTCACATTTGTCGAAGACGAGCTAGTCGTTGGGTTAATTCATCTTGTTCTTGCGATACTTGTGTTGATGTGCCAATTGTTCCAGTTTGTCCTTCTGGCAATTCCATATTTAGTTCCAACCTGTAAAATAATTGAAACATTCGAATGACATTTTCAATACAAATGAAGAGGAAAGTCTAATATGCAAACCTCTAGCCCTAAAATACAAAAAACAGTATTCTGTCTTACCCAGCTTCATCTGCAACCTGTTGCATAAGAGTGTCCACATCTCCCTGAGGGACAGTGGTGGTAGTTGTTTGTGACATTGTATTCTCCATGTAGGAGCTCTGAACATCCAAATCTTCAAATTGGGTTTCAAATTTATCCATAAGATTTGATATTTTTTCAAGATTCATTGATTTCATAGCTGCATCCATGGCCTTCACAACTCCAGCCATGGATTGAGTAACCTAAATAGAATTACTTGAATATACTGAAAGCTTTTCAATAAATAAAAAATGTACTGTTATATAGCAATGCCACTTTTGCGGCTTGTCATTAACTGAAAACAAGGTCTATTAGAAATGTCATTTTTCATTGAATTTTAATTTCAACATTATGTCTTTAAATGTAAATTCCGAGCTGAAATATTTTGAAGGTTCCTGTCTACAAAGATAAATTATACAATATACTTCACTTGTATGACAATTTCATACATTAGAAGATGTAATAATGAAAAATCTTTGTTTTAAGTATTTTCTAAACATAAAAACAATATTTTCATCACATTTAATTTAAAAATATTTTATGAACATCACGGTGCATTATGTATTATTCAAATTACTATTTGAGTTCTGAGTACTTACGCGTCGAGTGGTAAGGGCTGATTGAACACGACTGGCCACAGCATCTACTCTAGCACTCATGCGTAAATAATTTAAAGATTGATTTTTCTGCCTAATGGCATTTTCTGCATGGATACGAGCTCCTTCAACATTACCTTTCTGAATTGCTTTCTTACATTTTTGCTTTTCCACTCTTTCTTCTTTTTCGCATCTTTTTGAATTTCTCTCAAGTTCTTTCACAGCAAACTTCAAATTAAAAAGATGCTCTCGTACAAATAAAGGAAAATACTAAAATGCATAATACACAAAATATTGTTTAACATTTTTCATGCAAGAATTGCCGAATAAAAATATTTACGAAATTAATTTGGTAAACACAAAATCGAACAATACGAATTAAGGCACGTAACGTAAATGCTACAGCAAAGGATACTTTCCATAGTTGACACAGACATTTTCAAAATGACAATTTCAAAAAGCACCAAGAATACACAAAGGGAAATTCAACGCCAACTCACAAAATGTTTAATCTACGATATTGACAGCACGCTAGGAATAATGGCACTTCGAAGCTACACAATACTTCGCTAAAAACCACTATTTCAACAGGCGCGGAACCTTTCTAATCCTTAAACTGTCACAAATATACCACACAGGATCACAATACACAAATGACGTCTATGACTCAACGACATGACATCGTTCACTTTTCCCCTACCAAACAGCACCCAGCCAGCCACCACCAGCGAGTAATCCTGTATCACGTGCAGAGAGTATATATCACGTGGTTCCAAGAACATGGATTTATTTAACCATGCACTTGACATAAATAAGCTGTTAAGAGTTTCATCCAATCGGGAGCTCGAACGACCCGATAGTGACATCACTGAGGCGACATTAAGCTCCCGATTACATGAATACGCAACAGCTGATATACGTCAAGTGCACGAATAAATACATCGTACTATAGTTTGACAACCAACAGCAATAGCAGCAGCACATTCAACAGTCTTGAAAATAAACGTTACATTCTGCCATTCGTTTCACACCATCGCGCGATCTGGCGCAATACATTAAGTCACTCCCTGCAACTATTATTACTTTCCCGTATACATACGTTTGTACGGAGTAATATTCGTGTAATATCAGGTCGGTGATTAGTAATAAGTCCGAGTGAGTTGGGGATGCGCCCTCCCATCTCCCACTGGAGATGTAATCACAGTCCGTCCCACAGAAAAGGTGACTGATGTGAAATAAAATACAAGAAGTTGGTTGTTCTTAGTGTACATGCTTTTTTATTCAAAATAGTCTCCTTGTGAGTCAATACACAACTGGAAGCGTTTGAAAAATTGTTCAATACAATTCTGATAGTCAACAATTGGAATTTCCTGCAGGGTCGTTGTCGTAGCCTTCTGGATATCGGAAATCGTGTCAAAACGTCGTCCTTTCATGGCCATTTTCAGTTTGGGAAATAGCCAGAAGTCTCACGGAGCTAAATCCGGCGAATAAGGAGGATGGTCAAGCGCAACAATACCTTTTTCAGCCCAGAATTGGCGAACGATCTTGCTTCTGTGCGCTGGAGCATTGTCGTGCAACAAACACCAAGTTCCTTGGTTGCGGTATTCAGGCTTCAACCGAACAATCCTCGACCATAAACGAGTTAGAACACCCAAGAAGTAATGTGCGTTCACCATTTGACCTTCTGGAGCAAATTCTTTATGGATAATTTCTTTGGAATCAAAGGAAGCTGTGAGCAGTGTCTTGACACGACTTTTCTGCATTCGCACTTTTTTTGGTATCGGCCTTTCTGGACCTTTCCATTCCGAGCTCTGGTGCTTTGTAAGTGGCTCGTATAAAAAAAATAAATGTTTCATCACCGGTTACGATGCATGACAGGAAGTCTGCGTCCTCATCGGCCGATCGTTTCATGTCTCTGCAGTGTTCCACTCTGCAATGCTTTTGGTCGTCCGTGAGTGAGTGGGGCACAAAGTGACAACAGATCTTTTTGCCCAGATTGTATGTGTATATAGTGTGTATGTGTATGATATGTTTAATATGTGTATGATAGGAAAATCATAAAAAAGATTTTTTTGTAAATCGTTCAGCCGTAAATTTTTGCAATACAAAACACCGCTGTGCATGGAATTTTTTGATAAAACTCATTTAACAGTTTTTGTAAATTGAGTTTGTCGCTATAAACATGTAAAATCGCAATACTGATGAGCCGATCTTACAACTTGGTTAATCGCATGTATGGGTTGAGTCGACACAATACCGAGAAACTTCATTCATTTATGGAATTTGACGTTTATAGAATATTTTTCTCACTCGAAATGCCTAGTGGGCAACACCTTCCCAAAAAATTTTCGACCCGAAGTTTATTTCCGAAACTTCTAACGAAATCCTTTTTTCTCAGTTGTTTTGTTGTCTTTTACATTATTTCTCTGTGGATACAATTTATGAAGAAATCCAAAATGATGGTGTGCCAAAGTCAGGATGTAAGATAAGTGAAGATTTTCATTTAAACAAATTGACATCAAATAATTGAACTGGTAACAATATTCCAACAGTTAGAAAACTGAACCAATTTTTCATTTTTGTTTCCTATTACTAATACAAATTTACGAAATGAGACATTTATACGATTTTTTCTCGTTTCTTATCTATGTATTTACGTTAAATATTCGTTAAAAATTGTTATATGAAACCAAGAAATTATTTAATGGTATACAGATCCCCATTTATTGGGCAGATTGTAAATTTTCTACTATAAAAAATATCTCTTCTATAGAAGTAAGGTTCTGTCTCACAAGTTGTGTCAAAGTGTGCATATTTGATTAATTTTATTAGTACATACAATTTTATTAACTTTTATAATATTTCATACATAATTGACCAATTAAATCTTGGCGATCTATGTTTTTCAACCATCGTTCACGCATCTGTTGATTTTTGGGGAGCTTATGAAAGTGCATCCTCCCAGAGGTTGAGCACACTCTCACGGAACATTTACCCATCTTCTGCAAATAATAGAATTAATTCTTTGTAGTAAATCATAAGAAAAGTAGATAATACTCATGGATATTCCCTACACGCACCACAACCAGCATTCGCACAACTTTACATTGCAAATGCGCGCCAAAACGCAACAGCTGCGCTATCTGCACCAGGCCCCTGAATGAGAAAACTAACTTAGTCTCCCGCCTATTACGTTGAGTGAACGCCAGCCCGCCTATTACATTGAGCACGTTGAGTGAACCGGCCCTGGTTACTGCAAACTGCACCGTTCACGTACAGTTTCTCTTTCCCAGCTCATGGGTAAAAACGTTAAAAAGTACTTATTGTCATTGTTACTCTCATCATTGGTATTAATACCCAGAGTGTAACAATTAAAGCCGTGTCCCGTCGTCAGCTGTTCAATTTTATCAAGTGCAGTAGATCAAGGCCGGCAGGAGGTGTATGATCACCATTGGTCGTAACGGAGTTGTTTCGTAAGCTATAATGAACGATTTTATAATCAGAGAAGCCACCCGTGATGATTGCCAAGGCATTTTAGCATTAGTTCAGGTAATTGTATATGTTTAAAAAAGTTTGATTAGGGGTAGGGTGATAAACGACTATTTAAGGTCGAATTGTTTGTCCACGAATTACATGAAAATTGCAATTTTTTTTATTTCTTTACTTTTGTATATGTGTTGAGAGTTTGGCCCCATCGTAAACGTTATTTTTAGTATTCCTATTACAGTTCCAAATGTTATTTAATTATTTTTTATCCATGCGTATTATGCGCTAACCTCGCAAACAATGTAACATAACCTCATTCTGAGAAGAAAAGCAGGGTAGTATGGTAGTATGCACCGTGGAGATGGTACATGAAGTTTGTATTCATAATCTTCGTGTAAACCGGGGTTACGATATCGTCTATATTTCCTTGAAATACGGATGAATATTTTACAGCTTTGAGGGAGAAGACATAACAGAGGAGGATTGATGTGTTATATTTTAAGTATGCTAGGTAAATCGGAAGTTGACGGTGGCACGGTTCTTTTGATACAAATTTCGTTCACCACTAACACAGTATAAGAAATGTATCTTTCACCATGCCAGTGAAGGTAGTCAGTTCTGAACAATGTGAACGTTCAATTCGTGAATTGGGCTGCATTTCAGTTCGTATTGTTCATCCTAGAAATTAATTTTATAGCCAAAGCCTTTTGGCACCAAGTTGTCTGCGACGGATCCCATGTGCTGCGTTCGCGAAGGCCTCTCGGCTCTCGCGGCCTGGTTCGCGCCTCCGCCGGCGCTGGCGCTGGCGCTCACGGTGTTTTTATATACCTCCCTCACTTTTAAGACAATTTCTTTTAAAGTAAATGATATTATTAATTTTAGAAAATCACTCACGTTCATTAATACCTAAATGAGCACCATCAATGAACAATGAGGACCAGGATCCGTGCCAACGTCAACTTCCGATGAACCTTATGCTTTTGTCATTTAAAGAATATGAATGGCCAATTTAAA
The DNA here is from genome assembly GCA_038098605.1 of Gryllus longicercus. Taxonomy (NCBI): domain Eukaryota; kingdom Metazoa; phylum Arthropoda; class Insecta; order Orthoptera; family Gryllidae; genus Gryllus; species Gryllus longicercus. The sequence goes on from JAZDUA010000096.1 coordinate 1,647,966, forward strand.
TGATATCTTTACCTTCTTATTTAAACTCCCTGTTAGGGCATTTCAATAGAAAAATAATTTTTATATAAATATTTTCAGATTAAGAAGTGAAATTAAGTGTTCTCTAATGACTTTAGTTCAGATGTTTTTAGTGTTATTTTTTCAGGAGCTAGCGAATTTTGAAGATATGCCAGGTGGACCAAAAATTGGACCAGATGGTACCTATTTATTTTTGTTATTAATAGAATGTACTATTATATAACATTAAAAATATTTTTTTATTAATTGCGGTACATGAATATAATTTTTTTAAAAAATTTCAGTTGAACATGCGTATGAGATGTTATAACAGCTTTTCCACTTTTTCGGTTTTAGTTTTTTTTACTGGGAATCTACGCGGCATTCGTTGGTACTTCATTTGAAAAAAAGATGCCAATTAACAATTGTATCCGGTATGAATAGATGTTCAATGCTTCCATAGGTTGTTTTGCCATCCGTACACCGATTACGGTACAAAACATACCGTATAATGGGCGAGCGTTGAGAATATTGTAGGAAACGAAGATAAATGTTTATCAGGGCCGGATTTATGCATGTGCTGACAGTGCTGCAGCACAGGGCACTCCACCAAAAAGGGGCCTCCACCAAATAAAAAATTATTTTTTTTTTATTTTGGTCTATTTTTCTGCAAAAACTTTTTAATTTCATTGTTATGTAGTAATTTGTATTTTTTTAAATTTAGATTTCATGATGCATTTTCAGTCTCAAGAATATCTACTTATTTAGTATATATTCAAAGTTATTTATGATTTATTCAGTATTAAACGCACATAATCTAACCGAATATCGTGTTTCAAACATGATCACCGGTTTCGACTTGCTCTTTTGGCTAATTGGAATTTCGAGTGAAAAGTTACCTTCCAGTAATTGACCAGTTTTTAGTTTCTTTAGATCAGCGTGTCTCTGCGTATGAAATAATTTCTTCTCGGTTTGGTTTTTTTATCAAAATTAGGCAACCTTAGTTCAGATGAAATAATCAAGCACGCAACAAACCTTAGTAAAATTTATGTAGACGACGTCGATGAAAATCTTGGAATTGAGTTGATCCAATTCAAAGAATTCATTAACCAATTCATACAAGATGAGGAATCTAAAAGCGCCTTAAGTCGGGAACATTTTATGTATAACTTAATAATTGAGAATGGAATACAAGACGCGTTTCCGAATGTAGAAATTATTTTAAGAATTTATCTTGTGTTAATGATAACAAATTGTACAACGGAAAGATCATTTTCAAACTTAAAACTTCTAAAAAATAGATTGAGAACTAGTATGACAGAAGAACGACTTAATTATCTTTCTATTTTGAACATCAATTTTGATATTCTAAAAGAATTATCTTTCGACGATGTAATTGAAGAGTTTGCTTACAGAAAAGCAAGAATAGTTCCTGTAGTTTAGTTATTATAATTAAGTTGTAATGTGTTGTAAATATTCGGTTTATAAATAAAATATTGTACGCAAAAATTATTTGCAAAAACATTTTTTTTAATTAAACATATTTGACACATAGATTTTATTTTGTCAGCCGCCAACTGCATATAATATATATGGGGGGGGCCTCCACCAAAAATCAGCACATGGGCACCCACCAAGTTAAATCCGGCCCTGATGTTTATAGTGGTATGAACAAAGATTTGTGCCTTGTGAAAATGTTCAAAGTCAATTGTGCGCCAGGCTCAAGGTTGTTTTATATTAAACCCGAAGGCCAGAGCCTCGTTATAAATTTCGATATGATTGAAGTGGAATGTGTGACGTGGAAGTACTATTCAGCGAAAAGGTACTTTGGAATAAAATGCATTGGAAGGAGTTACGTTTTATGATAATTGCGAAAGCCGGAACCTCGTTATGAAATTGGACACGTGTAGCGAAGTGTTTAAATGGGTTACAAGTTTGAGGTAAAAATACGTGATTCTGCTCGTGGGTATTTGTTGTTCGTGCTGACAAAACATACTAGTTCTGTTAAGTTGTCTAAATCAATAGACTCTTCACTTGGATAATCCATGGGATTGGTAGTGTCATTTACTAATTGTTTAGGTATTGGCTGCACATCTCGTTCTCACGTTTGATTTAAAGAAGCGCAATTCTATCAGACATATCTAAGTCGGTAATACATTTTCATTGCCAAAATGGTTTGAAGTAAACATTATCATGTCCTTAGCGACGATACATTGAAATGTATTATAAAGATTTGGATCCACGTGCACTTTTATTGGATATGAAAAGTGTTCACTTAACGAAGTTGGGCCCCCTGATTTATTCGAGTAGAAGACTCCCTCCGTATATTTTTATAAGCTATTGGCTTATTAAATATATATTTTAGAAAATTGCACTTATTATTATTATTATTATTATTATTATTATTATTATTATTATTATTATTGAGAGAAATATTACCTACATACAACTTAGATAATCTTTGGGAAAAAACCCACAATGTTCGTAGTTTTACGAAGTGCAGGAACCTTAAACAGTAACTTAACAAAATGAAAAACCATTTGACATAATTTAACGTAGTCATTTTTCAATGTATTAATTATAATGAATATATGTTTACTTAAAAACAATAAATAATACCCTATCATCGTGTATAAATGAATACTTTTGAAGTTTCGTGGCCTTAATTCAAACTTTAATAGTTGAATTTCAATATTCAAGCCACATGTTTAAAAGATTACTTGTGTTATCCTTAATGACTTTTATGCGTAAAACATTGCAGTATTTTAGGTCACAAATTACCATCAGTTCTGATTCCATTCAAAAACATATTTGCAATATATTTCATTGGCCACGTTTTAATGAACAATTGGGGCATTTGTTGCAATACAATTAGTACATACTCATAAGACGTGATAACCCTGGTGTCAGATATTTGGGCTTAACTTTGACTCAAATATGCTCTTAAAAGCAACAAAATATTAGTGACTCATTCATAATGATGCTATGTTTGTGGGACGCGTACAGGCAATGAATGTAAATGACAACTTATTAATTGTGAAAGCTATGCCCTTTTTAGTGAGTGGATTATATTATTGCAAAAAATGTGGAAAATTCACTTACGTTTACCTCTGAGAATGACGGAAAATGTTTAGAAGTTTAGACCTTTAAACTGCGAACTACTAAGATGGTGGTACCTGTAAGTGGCCCCTATTGGCTTGAAATAACCATCTAACTTTATTTACTTAAAAGCAAAAATCAACTTTAGGCCTCTTTTGTTCCGAGGATGCTATACTTTTGTGTGAGTTCCTGAGCTTGACAATTTTGAGCCCAGAGCATTGCCGAAACGAAGCCCCGCCCCCCGCCAAAATTAAAAATGTGGAAGTTGTATAAGAAACGATATGAGTTACTTTTATTTCAACAAATAATAAAAATTACGTTTAAGCTAGAAAAAAGTTTTGGGAAATATATTTTAAATAATAGTTTCAAATAAATATATTTATTATCAAATAATACTATTTTCACGGTGAGCTTAAAACGCTAAAAAAAATTGTGTTTAGTATTTAAATAATTATTTGTTAAATACATACAATATGAATTTCAAGAGAACTTATTTTAACGTTAGCCTCATTTGATTCATTCAGGGGCGAATACAGAGATAAATTTTTGGGAGGAGAAACCAAAAATGTTTTGGTTGAATGTGTCATATTACAGATTTTGTAAAATGTCAGCGGCTACACTCAGCTCCTGCTGCGATTCGATTTTATTCCTTTTAATGTTTATCCGAAAATATTTTTGCTTGAAAATTTCGTGACAAGTTAAAATTAATAGTTACTGAAAAAGTTTAGTTGGGAAATTTCCGTCAATTTCCCCCCCATGAATCCGTGCATGATTCATTTCATAGAGTCCTATCGTATAAGTAATATCCATAATTAACTATTTAAGGTAAAAAAATAATTGAAAAATGTACGAAGTATCATACTACTGTACCGCGACTTATAAAATTACGATAGCGTTTTCTCGAGTTCTAATTTCTTTTTTTAATTTTTTTTCTTTTTTTTTCTTTTTTTTTTTCCTTTCCTGTTTTCGCATCGTCGGGCCCCTTGACTTGCGAAGTCCCGGGCGATCGCCCGGTCCGCCCGTGCCCAGCGCCGGCGCTGATTTCACTTTCCGGAAACAGTGGGAGTCTAAAACTCTTACTCCTCTCTCCCGCCTCAGCTCTCTACCACACACAACGTGGTTATTATAACAATACTTTGTTTTTCAGAAAAAAGAACATCTCACTTTGAGAAAGTGTACTTACCAAAACAAAAACGTTTTAAAACCATTAGAGGAAAACTTCCAACAAAGAATGATTTAGACATATTGAACGAAAATCGCCACATTTACTGTATTTTAACTATTAGCTCTCGGCTTCCAGCATCTGAGACTTTCCACCCGGAGGCGATAGTGCTTCCCCTCAGAAACTCTTCAGGCATGTCACACGAGCGTTGCGTTGATGCGCGTCATCTAACGCTGATGACGTCAGCTGTGTCGACACGCGTCGATGCCTGCTCACACGAGTCGCTGAAAGCGCGTTTTATATTGACACTATCTTATGCAAAACGGCACACGAGCGCTCTTGGCGACGTACGTTTTCCTCGGTTCAAGCTACAACGTAAGTCAAGGTAACGCGCGTTTCCTAACTTTCAACGCGCGACGCCCGCTTAATTGGAATTGTCGATTGGATGTCAGTGTCGCCCTCTCCTTTCAGCTTGTGTCCTTGAATTGACACTCTGTTTAAATTAGAGTATATGCTAGAAAATGTTTGACAAGCCATGCACACGCCGTCCTGTCCGCTCCGAGAAATCTGCGCCAATTTAATTGGATTCTAGAATATACAGGAGAGTCAAAAATAGCTTAACAACTTTGGCGGTTTATTGAGATTGCTTGCAGAACTGTCACAGGTGACATTTTGGGCGAGAGACCTCAGGTTTGGCATCAAAGTATCATTTTGGTTCGATGTGACTTCCATTGCTAACACGATAAACATCCCACACTGAAATCAATTTCTTTCCATACTAGTGTCAGCAAATTTGTCTCTGCAACGGCGGCGTAGACTCGTTTTTTAAGTTTTCTGAATTGACTGGTAAGGGCAGAACATACACCATATCTTTAAAGAAACTTCGTCGAAAAATATAGGTGTGAAATCAGGGGAACGAGGTGGCCGTGCAATTGGCCATGCACGACCAATCCACCTAACTTCTGTGAAGAAATGCGGCGGCTCACCGTCTTGCTGAAAGTAGACCTTGTACATCTTCATCTACCTGTGAAATTAAGAAAATTTCAAGCATATCCAGATACACGATAGCATTGACATTTCTCTCCATGAAGAAGAAAGGACCATACACTTTCGATTTGCTAATGGCTTAACATCATTAAATTTTGGGCTGTCACGAACGTATTTCAGAGTTGTAGTGGCCCAACTCCGCAGTTGTGTTCACCTTGCCATTGATATAAAATGTAGACTTACTGCTGAAGATTACTCTGTGTGTTAAGGAATGTCTCGTCTTCCTCTACCCGATTCAACATTTCCACACAAAATTCTCCACGACCAACCTTATCTGAATCAATAATTGTCAACCTGTATCGTTTCAAGTGTAAACGTGTTCCTAGCCCTCTCCGTAAAGTTAGTTGCGGAATGTCAGTCTCGCTAGACGCATGTAGAATCGATTTATTTGGACTGCGAGGAAAGCTTTCCCTAACCCGTTCGACAGTAAGATGCGGGTGACTTGATGATATATGTCGAAGAGATCAACCAGTTTCAACGAAGTTATTGTTCCAACTGTAAATGGTAGGTCTGCTTGGAGGATTTTTATCGTATTCGATGTAAAATTTGCTGGATTGTTTTGCAGAGTTCGTTTCTTGAAGCAGACACAGCGCGCGCGCGCTCCACACCGGTGAAAGTAGCCATTTTAACAATGCACTACTCTGGGGTTTGTAGTGTCTGAATGTGCAATGCTACACTACGAGTCAAACTTGAGGACTCCCGGCACAAAATGACTCAGTAGTTATCTCAGTAAGCCCCCATATGCTTTCAAATTGATTTTTTTTGTCTCACGTGTACTGCAAAACAGTTTTGAATATTTTGTTCGATATCTATTGCCTGATTTACACGTTGCCAGTAAACGTGTCATTTCAGATTACCAGTGACTGGCAACGTGTAAACGCGTAGTTACAAGCAGGTGCGGATCCAGCCGATTTTTTTTGGGGGGGGGGTGCTTCACAGACTTTTGAAAAACAATAAACATAGGTATTATACTGTATATTGTTTTCGAAGTGTAATTATGATACTAAAGTAAAAAAAAAATGGATTTATTTAGCCAACATAACAAAACTAGAGCATTTTTGTGAGCACGTGCAACGAATATCCACTAGTGAAGAGGCCTCGTATTTACAAATACAGTAATTACATCAATTACTTGTAAGGCGAGCGAAGCTTTGGTACCCGAGTCGAATTTCGCGAGGTTTCGGCCTTCGGCCTAAGCGATTAACATAAAACAATCTTGAGTCGGTCCCACTATCTACGTAGTTCCTTGTGCAGCCTTGGAAACGGCCTCCCGAAGCCTGAGTTTCACGGCGGCACCCACGTCGTTAGCTTCAATGTGGAGGCAGTGAGCGGGCGATGCCGAGCTCCGTGTGGCCGGGTTCGCCCGCTAACCCACCAGTTGGGCTCCTGGCGCGTCGCGCTTCGGTCGAGACTGGGCGAAGGACTTCTTAGGAAAATCCAGGTCCCACGTACAAAGTCCAGACGGGGACCATGTTGCCTAGTCCTGGCCGTACTCGGGAGGGAGTGAGGATGCGGGGCGGGGGCGCCGAGCCTCCCGAGTAGGGCCCTTGGCTTCGTCGAGGCAGCGGCTCGACATTCTGAGCACAGAGGAGTGACTTGCGCCGGTCATTGTTTCCACTGCGGTTCTGGGCTGGGAAACCGGTAGCGTTGAGCTGGCAGGGCAGCTCAACCCAGTGGTTGTATGGGAAGGGTTCCGAGAGGGGTAAGTGCTTTCGCGCGGGACCCGATGCCCATAGCCCAAAGCGAGCGTGTCGGCCGTAGGAGTGGCAAGAAGGGCACAATGCCCGGGGTCCGTTCCGGGGATGTATCCTCCCGGGAAACGTTTAAGCTGTGTGGGGTAGAAGCTCATGTCCTACGCATAATTTACATTCCCAAAATAACTCGGAGACTGCGATGTTTGGGATTTACATAAAATATCTCATTGAATAACTAAAGCAGGCTATCAAGGGACCACTCGATACATGTCTTTTCTCCTTTCACAATTTCTACTGTCATCTTTATCATAGCCGTTGTTTTATTGCACCATAAATGCCATACTGTTGTCAAAAGGGCTTATGAAAACTTAAAATTGTTAGGTTGGCAACAGATTCTAATAAATTAAGTATGCATAGTAGGTAAACTTAAGCCTAAATTTATTTAATTCAACTTTAACCAATTTTTGGCAAATTTTCATCAAGTATTGTATCATAATTGTATAACGCAGAGGTTCTCGAAATTTTTAGCTGAAGCTCCCCGTTTTGGTGTACCATTCGACTGTGCTCTTTGTAATGTATTATATAATACTACATATATTTTTGTTGTCATATTTGTATACCTGTTTGCATTTTTCATAAAAAACAAGTTCAGTAAAATAAAAAAATTAAAACAAACCAAGCTGTTAAATTTCTTTATGTTTACAGGTTTGAGACCTTGCAAAATCAACATTAAAATGAAATAAAACACTTTGATAATTTTGATCAATTAATTGTGAAAACACCTCACAAATTTATGTCTTTAATTAAATGTGGCGGGGGGGGGGGGATCTTAATTTTAAAGTTTTCCTACTGCTTTACCAATGAAATAATATATTTTCAAAATTTCTCCCCTCCCCCTTCCACAGCCTTTGCACCCCACATGAGGGTTGTGCCCCACAGTTTGAGAACCTCTGCTTTAATGTATAGAATTTATGAATAAGTGTCACTAAAGAAACTGACAAATACTTATTTTTATAAATTATAAAGCCTGCTAATTATTGTTTATTTTTGAGATAATAGCAGAATAAATTAATATCTCATATAAATATTTGTGTTTAAATAATACATTTTAATAAGTTAGTTCATATAACCTAAATAAAAAATAAGGAAAGTATCCAATTTGTACATTTATTGTTTTTACATTGCATTAATGTGTTTTTAAGAAATTTTCATCCAATTTTTAGTAGTTAATCTTTAAGGTATAGATTTAAATTATTATTATTATTATTATTATAATAATATAATATTAATAATAATAATAATATAATAATAATAATAATAATAATAATAATAATAATAATAACCATAACCATAATAATGATGATGATGATAATGGTGATGATAAAGAAAAAAAATAGAAAAATCAAACCAATGTAGGATCATTTTACTACACACTCCACACCGCCACAAGTTTTGTAAACACATTGTCTTTTTTCCAGTTTTACAACGTGACGGCTTTGATGTAGAACATCCATTGTTTAAATGTTTTGTTGCTGAATTGAAAAATAGAGAACAATCTTCAAATGAGGGTAATGTGGGTAAGGTCATTTGACTAAATTATTTAGAAAGTGTGTGTCAAAACATTGCTTAAAATTCATCCTGTTTTTGAAGAAAATGGAAAAATTAATAATCACTAGTACATATCTGTGTGTGTGCATATGTATTAATATTTATGAGTTTAAATTATGTATTTTAATTTGTGCTAATTTATGATTTTCAACAGATACTAGAGGTTTAGTTGGTTATGCACTATTTTACAATACATATTCAACGTGGCAAGGACCTAGTCTTTACTTGGAAGATATTTATGTAACTCCTAATGTCCGAAGCAAGGGAATTGGTTCGGCTCTTTTTGACAAAGTGGTGAAAGTAAGCTATTTTTTTATTGAGTCTTTAATGTACATTAAATTGTGGACAAATCCTAATGAGTACTTTGTATTATGTAATTTTTTCATTGTTTCCCGAATTTTTTAACGAAGGTATTGGGGTACATGGAAAAAACACATGAAATTATCTTTACACAGATTATATAATTGAACTTTTCTTACTAGTATTCAATTTAAATCGTTGACATTAAGGAAATTAATTTATTCTGCTTGGAATTCTAATATCTTCCTTATAATTGGAATGAAACCAAAGTAATTTTAATTTTCAAGAAGTTAATTTAAATTTACTCCTTCATGTAAACATGTTGGGACATTGTCACAGTTTATTTGTATGTAGATCCACAATTAATTTCCTGATGAGTGCTTCGTATGTTGATTTTGTTTTGCTCCTGCTATGTTCTGTTAGCAGGGACTTTAGCTAACCTTTTCAAACATGACCAGGCCAAAAAAATTTTACTTGCTTCCTAGCACACATTATAGTTAAAGAAAATTTTGAAAATGTTTAAAATAACACTAAATTTATGAACTAAACTATTAAAATTATTGATCAAAATGATTATACAATACAGTGTAGTTTAAATATACATTCACATGAAATTCATATAAACTATTCGTAAAATTTTACTTGCAAAAATAATTCATGTTTCATTTGGTAATTGAGCTTTTTATTGATATTTTGGTGTTAATATATGTTGTCAATTGTAAAAATATTAACAATACACAAAATGTTTTTGTACGTGGTCAAGTCCGATTTTGCTTCCATCTCACAATGGCACCATCAGTTGACACTTATTTTCTATTATGATGCGGATTGATAGAAGGAAGATCTGTGGCAGAGAGTATGGGAACACTTCTGAGGTTACTGCCTAGTGCTGTAAAACTTGTGGCTTTTTAACTTCAATTGTCAGTATTTTAATGAATGGGCTGAACACCAATCCTTTGGTCTATGAGACATCATTCGGCTTTCTCGTTTAAAACAGCAGATGCCAGACCTCAGTCCGCTCTGGAGTGGGCATACTTTTCAAAAGAAAAATCAAAGTTAACCTCTAGAATTGTTAAGCACTTCACAAGTGCCTTGAGTGGTGAATTAAATGATAAATCTGATATTGTTAAACAATTGTTTTATGTATCAGGAGAATGGGTAGCACCACAGCAGTTGCAGACCAGCGGGCTCTGGAATTTTCAAATATTTCCCATTAATACCTTTCTTCATTGATTATCTACCCTTGGCATGCATTTCACGTACTTTACATTAATTTGTTATGTTTGTACAGGTTGCCTATGACACAGGGTGTTGCCGTTTGGACTTCGTTGTTCTAAATTGGAATCCTGCAACAGAATTTTATAAGCATAAAGGTGCAATTGATTTAACAGCTACTGAGAAGTGGCACCATTACCGCCTTGAGAAGAATGCTATTGAAACATTGTGCACAAAAGCACAAGAGAGTTAAATTTTTGTTGTTATTGTATTTTTCAATATATTCTTTATTAAACTGTGAAAATTGGAATTAATTCCCACAATTTGTTTTATTTTATAAATTATTGATAGTCATTTTAATATGATAGTATTAAAATTCAATACCAACTAAATTTTAATTAGGTATTGTATTTTAATAATATATGTTAAAAACATAGTTTCTTGTCAGCTTTTAAGGAGTGCTATTGGGTATGAGACAAAGGTGTTTTGTAATTATAACTATTTGAGAATAAAATGGAAATATTATACATTCCACATCTGACTTTTATGTCAGTAAAAGAAAACAGATAAAGAATTTTTGCATTTTACTAGGATGGTTGATCCATCTTCAAAACAGTGATTATCATAGCCAAAATGGAACCCTGTTTAGAAGGAAAATAACATGGAAGTAATAAAAATATAATTAACATTTTCCATGAGATTTAAGAATTCTGTACTGATGTATTTAATTTCCTATTATCGGGGCACACATATTTTAAGTTTATGTTTAAAGATTTTCTGGTATTGAAGAACAATAAAGAATGGATAACATATTTTAAAAGTTGTTTATTAAATAAGTATCACTAGATCTGATATCATTATTGCAGTACTAGTTTGATTACCATTCAAGTATTTTATTAAGAGATTATGATATGAATATTATGTATTTTATTCATTGTTAAAATTCCAATGTTATATAATTTTCATTTAAATTCGATTATCTATCCTGGAAAGACAACAGGCTGATTGCTAATAGTTAATAGGAGGTTATGGATTATTTGTGTTCTTATAATGATTCTTATGAAAGCGATATTTTTTATAAAGTTGGAATTTAGATAATCAAAATGGATAATAATTATTTATGAAATAAGTTTTGTAAGATATATTACAATGCGAGAATATATTTGGGGGGTATTAACTGAGACAGCTGTTTCCCATCTCGGAAAGAATATATTATATGTATATGTAAATGATATAACAATAGAGGATTAACGAATTAGAAATAATGCAATATCCATACATGTTAAAAACAATCATAAATAAGAAATAATATAAACATAGTTCTTCTACATAAATAAAAATGGATGTTGGTATATACCAGAGTAGTGAACTCAAACACCATGTGACCGATCTCTGTGAAAGTTGGCACATCTTCGTGTTTTTTCATCAAGGTTTATATGTTGTTAATTTTGTTGTAAAGTCACTAAAAGGCATTACAGCACAACATTGCAGTAAAATGCATTTTCCATTCAAACTGAGCTCCACTTGGGCTTCATTGTTGTTGGGCATTGCCATGTGACGCAGGGCGATGCCGATGAGGTCAGGACACATGACGAGACAGAGAAAGACGGTGATGCAGAGAGAGACAGACAGAGAGAGAGAGAGAGGGAAAGAAAGAGAAAAAGAGATAGAAAGAGCAAGGGGGAGGTGGACATGGAGAGCAGGAGAATGACTACTGGGCTCTGCTGGTAGAATTATAAATACATTTAAATGCAAAACAAATTAGAATAGATAACCAGTAAGAGAGGTATGTAGATGTATAGAAGTAATATAAAAATAGTATTTATTTATTCATTTATTAGTTCATAAATCGATAAGAGTATCAGATTAATAGTTATATACATCAGATTCAATGCAAATTTTGTATTGTATGATATTATCTCACTAAAATATCGAACTATAAAAAGTAAACTGCAAATGAGCTTTAAAAATAAATTATCAACAAATATTGTTGTTAAAACAGTAAAGATTAAACACAATTATGTTTGTATGTGATGTGAGAGAAAATATTTGAAACAGAAAACAAAGAATATCAAATAATGTTCTGTTATATGTTAAAGGCAATTTCTAAGAAGTTGTGGAATTTTGTAAGCTCACTGTTGAAAAAATCAACTTTGTCATAGATTTTGTTAGCTTCACATGATAAGTCTGTAGAATATGTCAAATACAAATAATTTGTTCTGCTGTTTGTTGTGTGGAAAAGCTTGAGAAGTCTTTTGCTGCATTGAGGATCACTGAACTGTAATTGAGACATGATATAAGGTCATTTAATATATAGAAATATTATTAACTGTAAGTATTTCAAGTTAAAGAATTAGTGGTATGCATGGCTCATTAACCTTTTTGTTCAAAATATTGAACTATATATCCTAATAGGCGCCTTTGATATGTTAGAATATTTAGATATAAGGGGCGTGACCCCAAAAAAGGCACAACAACAATTTACTTTCTATCCGATTATATATGATTTGATCCACTTGTACACAATTCTCAAATTAATTTAGTCTCATTGACTTGGCTGGCAACAAACAAATGTTTAATCTAGAGTTTCTTGTGTTTAAGTTCATTATTATACTGTTTGACTCTTTCTTTACTTTTTCTTACCCTAATGTATCTAAGAAGAAAACATAAAACAATCAGTCTAGTAGGTGAAATAATTATTTTTAATAATTTAAATGATAAATTTCAAAACCACATCCATCCTAACAGATGTAAAAGAACCACCACAAAAAATGGTGATCTGCAATAATGACTGACTGGCTAAGTAGTAATTTCAGTTAAGTTTAGAGTACTTACTAACAGATTGAAACCAATTGAGTATTGTAATTAGATGTTATGATTTGAAATAATTATTTGTGTTTCAGAGTCTTTGTTATTTTTTGTTTATTTGTTGCTGTTGGGGCATAGTGTTTTGACAGCAAAAGACCTGGATAATTTGCAATGCCAAGATTCAATACATCTCATAACTTAATGTCTGAAAATCAGTGAAGTAATCCAAACAGACATCCATTCTAATGGGCTTGAGGCTAGTTCAAAATAGATTGTAAAATTTGATTACATTATAAAATCGTTTATTTTTATCTGATTTATTATTCATAAACAGTTTTAAGTCAGTTGTGATAATTGTGTTCTTATGAAATATACTGGTGAGATGTAAGAGCCCATAAAAATTTATATTCCCTTTAAGAGATCTATAAATTGATATTATAATTACAATTTGATCAGTTAAAAAATTGCATAGGCCTTATAACATTTTTCAACAAAAAATTCTGTAAATGATAGATTTCAAATCCACATCCTATCCCCCATCTAATGAAAATGTTAAAAAACACCCATGGGAAACAACTGACTGGTTGAGGTGTTAAGATGTTACTATACGAAATAAACAAAAAGTAAAGCAAAAAATTCCATTGTACTACAATTTTCATTTAAATTTCACTATTCATCTCAATAAATCTGACAAATAGCATGCCATAGATTATTTGAAGGCTTGAGTTAATAATACTTATTATGTATATAGTAATACCTATTGTGTAACATTTCATTTGCTGTTCATGAGTTCAACAGTGGTTCATGAAATATTAGAGCACTTATATTTCTAAAAATTCTTATTACAACCCTTGATATCAATTTTATAATACTTGATTTTAGACAATAGAAGTGGATAAAATTATATTTGAATAGGGTAACTTTAATTTTTCCAAGTATTTGAGATTATTCTGCATGAATAAGTTTGTTCTGTGACAATATTATTGTTATCATTTCACAAATACGTCATACTTTTGGCTGGAATTGCAACCGTTTGGAATTTTAAATTCGCGGCATTCAAATGAAAAGTAGTCTGCGTAGCTTCACTCAATGATCCGTTCATTTGAAATGGAATTGTAAGAAGAAACGAAAGACTACGTTGAATGATATTTGCACGAAAGAAATATCTCTGAATCATATAAGAAAAACAAACAAGGTGATAATTAGTCAAGATGACAACGGAAGAAGAATTAAGGTGGAAAATATTGTGAATGAACGATATTAGATTCGTTCTTTTGACGTTTTCACTTACTTCACATAATTCATTCGGTTCATTGGTTCGGTCCACGGCGTAGTTCGGTTCGGTCTATCAGTAGTTGCTCGCGGTTCTTTGGAACTCAGAAGGTAGGTGGTGACAGAAGCGGAAGGTGGTAGAAAGCACAGTGTAACTTGGAATACTGTGAATGACGTTCATCTTTGCTCGTGCGTGTGCGGTGCGGCCGAATAATGCCCTCTGCTTACAGCAATGAGTATATGTGAACATTTTGTGAAATACTGATTATTTTCAAATTCATCAAGATGCCGTCGCAGGGATTGTTTACCTGGAACGTAAGTACTTATTTTTTGGTGCGTGATAATATATTTCCATTTTGTTTTAAATACCATCTTTTAAAACATCTTTAGAGAGGTTCGGTATCAAATTTCTTCTCTCAATTGTTGTTTGTAGCTATTACTGATACGTGGGTTAAATGACGAGACTTTTAATTTGGTGCTCATTTATTCATTTAAAATATGTGTTATTCACTAACTAATTTCCAAATAAGTAATTTTAGCGCCTTTTCTAATATCGTATAATGGGTAAACATTGAATGTACTTCTATCGATTTGCATTGGGAACACTTGGCGCGAAACAAATTACAATTTGTGATTGGCTGAGAGGCGTATTGTCGTGGTATGCTTTCGGGTGATTGGAGATTGCAAGAGACAGTGCACTGAACACTGTTGTTCAATAAACCTCATTGTTCGCATGAAATTTGTTGACTTTTTGGAAAAGGATATTTAATAAATATCACAATATGAAACTAAAAACCGCGAAATGACATTTTGTAGAGTTTTATTTTAATAAATACATTTAGAATTTACATAAAGTATACAATTACCTTTAGAAACATTTTTCTATTATTTTGAAGGTATTGCGATGTGTGACAAGGTGTCACCTTGTGTTTTGACGGGAGTATCATAATGTATTACTACATGAGAATGAATTAAGTTGATATATTTCTTAAATATTATGAACGATTGGAACAGAATAAATTGTTTGGTGTGGTAAGGGGTAAGCTAGAAAGGGAAACCCGAAACGTTTGATTGGTACTACAGTGTTAAGGCTTTGCATCAGAATTCGAATGGAACAATCAGAAGATAACAAACATTTTGCACGTTAGTTCTTCATAAAATATCTATAATCGTCCACTCTTCTCAGCAATCCTTTAGTTTGTCTGAAATTTTTAAAAGAATTATAAGTATAGAAGGATGAATTAGATTCATGCACTCCATAGACATTCCTGAAACTATAAATTATTCAGTGGGCTCGCGGTTCTTTCTATCAGTGAATTCAATTCGGCGTTATAAAAATGAGGTGTCCACTTCAGGTTTTTTCCGGAGTCTACGAGTTGCATTCTCTTTTTATATCCTTAAGTTGTTAAGTGTTATCCCCAGATATTCAACGTTTTTTAAAATACCATTAAAAACCATGCATAATGATCTTTTTAAAATGTAGACAAAAGAAATTATATCATATTTAAAATACTTTATATTTATATAATAATTAAATGGTTTGTTACTTGTGCTAAACAAAATTAATATTTTAAGACATTCGTCGACAAAAATTAATGAATGCATTTCCCAACTCCTAAGAATCTCTGTACGAAACATTACGCATTTTACTTTTTCGCCTTTCTTCGAAAGAAGAGAGAGGATTGTAATCGTGTGCCGGAAAACGGCAAATTTCCGACAAAAAACAACAACTTATTACCTACCCCAGATTACGAAACAGTGGGTAATTATTGTTCCTATATACAGTAAGTTTGTCTGAAATTTTTAAAAGAATTATAAGTATAGAAGGATGAATTAGATTCATGCGCTCCATAGACATTACTGAAACTATAAATTATTCAGTAGGCTCGGAGTTCTTTCTATCAGTGAACCCAATTCGGCGTTTGCCGTTCAGTTGCCGCCAAAACCGTTCAGTCTACATTCTCCCAAACATGTATATATCTCTATCGATTTAAAGGAAGTCGCGGCGAGTCTTGAGTATGAAACGAATATTTTTATTTTTGGAGATACTTTACGTAAATCCTCAACAGCATTTTCAAAGCTTTCTCAGGACAGAGATTTAAATAAGGTCCGTGTGCTATTTTTCGAAAATAGCGTCCGTGTGCTAGTTTTTGCGTGGAATATAAGCGGTTTTATTATTTTTTTAAAACGATTATTTTATCTAAAACGACTCCAAATTTTTCCTTTAAATTTTCTCCTCGTAAGTATCAAAAGGTGGTTAAAAATTTGAGATAGTCTCATTTCCGACGAACTCTTTTGGAAAAATGGAAAAAGGTAATATTCCAAAACTACAATATTGAAGATATTGTAAGTAATTTTTGTCTTAAACAAAATATGTCCCAAATATCAGCTCTTTAAAAAAATTCATGTTAATTTTTTGAAAAAAAAAAAAAAAGATTAGTTTTCACGTAATTTCTGCTTGAAAAAAACTGCTTTACAAAAACAAAACATTTTCTCAAAAACGCTCCAAATGTTTTCTTTAAATTTGTGTACATTGATGGAAGAAGAAACGCTATAAGAACGGCGCAGGTCTCAGTATTATTGAGACTCCCCGAATTTTCGAAATTTGCTGAAGTTAAAAATTATGCGAGAATGTATGTGCTTTTGTTGTCTTTGAAGCGCCACTAGTTTCCTTTGATTCTAAGGGATTAACTTCCCTGGAGTTACCATCCCATATGCAAGAAAGACGAGTGATGTGAGCGACGTGTAGATCATAAGAAAGCAATATCTTTGTCAATTATGAACACCCGATGGTTCACGAGACATTATGTATATGCTCCGTTAGATTCTGCGTGGGACTGACTGGAAGCAAATGCTACAACGCATCCCGTGAAATACATTGAATGCTATGTATTGTCAGTATTTATTTTCAGTAAAACTACTTTCGCGAGGTTTAAGGCGAAAACCTGCTTTGTTTCTACTTGTTTATTTTTCTTTCTATCTGTGTAGTATATAACAATTTCGCCAGTTTGTGCTTGGACTTTATTTTACAGACAGAAACATTCAGATTTTGTAATTGAATTGAATTGCCTTATTTTACGTGGCGAGACTGGGGCAACCAGGCCTGCTCTTCCGTCTGACCACGCAAATTTCGCTACGCTACTAGCAGAGAAAGAAGGTATTTCTTGAGCGACGAAACAGGCGATTTGAATTTAGATCAGAGGCGTCATTTAGCAAATTGAGGATCTTTTACATGTATATGCTTACTTGTACATGCAAGTAAATCTACTAACTTGGGACAGCCGGCTTTACTTCTCCTCTGAAGGAAGGAGTACAAAGGACATTTTTGCATTTCTTGGCATCAACGGAGCTAAGAATGAAAACTGGAAATCGTGGTGAGATTTAAGTCGCTCTAAAAATTCGAGTCAAATGGTATCCGGACCAGGAAAAAATCCGGAAGTTTTTTTTTTTTTTTTGTCATCCGTTCCATGTTTTGGGGGGAGCTGAATCCGAATTTTGCTACCTCGAGAAACGTCTGTTTCAAAGAGAAAATTACAAAACAACAACAAAACCACCCTCAATTGTTTTGTCAGCTTTTCGCTAATATCTCGAAACCCATGCACTTCGTCGAAAAAACAACCAACATTCTCATCATCATCGTCATCATTATCATCTCTTCAAAGATAGGAGAGCGTCCTGTTCCATCTTCAGTATGTTATCTTAATCTTGGGCGGTAGACATATATTACCACGAGGTCTGTACGATATTTTTGTTTCGAAATGCGTTCGTACTCGTGCTGTGAAGAAGTTGGGACCTTCAGGTCATGTATGTTTGTACTTTATTTATTAATGGGGGTTCTTCTAAGTCTTCTGATTATCTCACTTTTTGTTTTGTCTTGCAGTGCAATCTTTGACTTGTCTCAAGACCTCATATCAGACTTCTGAATTCTGGTAAAATATTTTTTGTGGTCCACGACTCACATTCGTAAAGAAGTATGGAGGTAGCCATTGCTTTAATAAAATTCATACTAAACGAAATGATAGTATTCAAAATTCCTTACAAATTGCTTTATTTAACTTTATTTTTGTAACAAATGGTTTAGCTATAGGGTATTGGAAAACCGCAACTTTTTGGCCCTTGTGCTATAGCGGGAGAAAAGCTCTTTCCCACTCTATTATCTCGTGGCAGCGCTCTAATTACAGCACGTCATGCTTGAAAACAACTATTGTGAAATAATTAATTGCATTATTGAATGTCGAATTTAAAAAGTGTAAAGTGAGTTCATATGTTGGAAGTTTATTCTTAAGGAAAGTTACTCAATACAATATAACGAAGAAATGTATCAATTTGTTTGTAGCACGTCAAATTTTAGAAGAAAAGGATCGAAGGTCACATTAGTTATAATCATCTATCTAGAAAACCATAATAAACCTATTCCAGCTCGTTAGTTATAATACATACGACGGGGGCTTTCAATTTCAAGTTTAACAGTATTTCCTTATGAATTATTTTACTTTGTATTTATCTCATTTTTACTGAGCACTCATACAACAATGAAACATTGTTTTTTGTAATGTTCTGACATTTGGAGGTTTATCCATTGGTTCTCTCTCAATATACCCTGAAATTTCTGGACTCTTTCTTTCTTTCTTTACCGATAGGAAACGCCACAACAACGATTTCAGAAATATTCATCAATTACTTGGTACATTTTCGGCTAAGTGAATATAGAATTTAATTACGTCGGTTTTTTTTGCAGGAAGAAATTTTGCCTGCCATTGACTCGCGGTTCTTGTACTGCTGCAAGTACAACATGGCGGAGGAGACTCGATCACACACGAGACTCGTACACAGGCGCTGCGTTATTATTCCACGCGTAAACGCATTCCACGAAGCCACGAATTACATTTGTGTTTCGCGTGCACATTATAAAGATTATGTAAAGTTCCTACATTAGTTTCATTTAGGTGTACTAACAGTTTAGGAGATTTTCAATGAACTTTTGCTCTTGCCAGTTAGCTATGCGTTATGTTTGCCAGTTTGTTACATTAGCAACAGTTACTGAATTCCAAACAAATAACATGCGTCTATCATCAAGCATGCTTCCACAATGAAATGATAGTTCTAACTTTCTCCAGCATTTCATCTTGATACAGGAGCATTTGTGTTTAGCGTTCTTCACTTATGAATTCTGATTGTTCCATCCTAATGAATGTGATTCGTCATGTGAAATTAAAATGTTATAGAATTCAAGAACATTCTACGCATGACGTTAATTATGGAGTTTTCTCGGATCTACCCCGTCCGCATTCACAAAACGTAGGTGGCTCAGGGCATCAACTGAAGTCAGTGCAGTGCCTCTGGCCGAGAGGTCCTGGCGGTGGCAGGATTTTCGACACTAGCTAGACGGCTGTGTTGAATTCAGCCGTTGCCTCGAGGAGAATTCTGGTGGCCGGCTGATATGGTCGAGAGTATTCTGTGGTTTCTTCGATCGGCACCTGGCGAATGCCGGAGCGGTACCGTGACAAACGGGCCACGTACAGCGCGCAATCTTTCCTTCCTCTTTCCCGTCCTTGACCTATCCTCACCTTATAAACGTTCACACGTAATTGCACTACACTACACTACAATACTTATCGAGAAACAAGGCGGGAGCTTAGAGCTTGTCCCGGCTGGGGCGATGCCCCGCTGGAGGGAGACACGTGAGTGGGGAAAACCCTGCAAGCCGTCCCTTAGGTGGCGCCGGATTCGTCATCCAACGGGGGAAGATCGCAGCCACCTCCCGCGATAAAATAGGTACTACAGTTACGGGGCTAACGACCTTTTAGCAGTTGAGGAGTACGGATATTACGTATCAATCACTCGTGAAGAGGAAACCCTTCGCATATCAAGCGGGGTACACGTGTACCTCTATCTCACTTCTATACTTGTGTACGTTTCGTTTATTTTATGACATTGAAATTTCGTTACATTGTGCGAAATACTTCCGTTGACAGTTACGTCTTGAAGGAAGTAAAAGTTTTGAGATGTTTTACGGTTGCTACTTAAAAACAAGCACGACGGTATATTTGTACCCCGCTTGGTATTCAGCGTTTCATTTAGAGCTTGGTATGCGGAGGGCAAGAAATATATTTTATTCGAGACCGCTCAGAATGTGGCGCATACTTCTACAGTATTCGCACCCGACGGTTCAACATTTTTCAATTCAGCTTGGAAACGTACCGAATGTATTCGTACTAAAGGTACTGAAAGTAAGAGTCGAAAACAAAATACATTCTCTCTTCCGAACGGAGAAATACGTGCTATGGTCTCATGATTGTTAATTAGATGTATCGTTGGGTCAAATTGTCATAAAATTAAGAAATGGAATAAAATATTGTACAACGCACGGCAAAAGAAACCTACTCTGGCACGACGAAATTCCTGGACGCAGCCCATTAGCGTCAGCCTGCAACTCGCCCGCCTAGTCATGGAAACGTCTTGTAGTGAAAATTACTATTATTTTCTTTTACTTAATACAAGTGTAATAGTGTGCAAGTAAGGGATTACATACCCCTCGAGATCATTCGTGTAAATTATTTATTTGATTATTATGACCCACGTTGACAGTTGGTAACAACTCTTTCAATATACACAAAATTATGCATGGAGATACACAATTTCTTCAGAATTCTATCTATCGCTGTCAAGATTTTGACAAAAGTCGAAGTTCGCGCGGACTATAAAAAGAGGCGCTAACACTATTTTCAGAATCACAGCTACCGCAGATATTCTGCGTATGAAGTATCGCCTCTGTGTAAACTCATCAGCTCTTGACTGTGGAAAAGCGATCTCTCTATACCGGCTGCGTTTAGCTCGGAGCCAGCATTGAACCTGCCTGTGCAGTGACGCTGACCGGAAAGTCCTGGGTTTGACTCCCGACGGTGGCGGATTGTCGACAGTAGCTGCACACCCAGGTGGAATTCGGCCAGTGTCTGGAGGAGAATTTGAGCGGCCAGTTGCTGTGATCGGAAGTCTTCGGGGTTTCACCGAAGCGCATGTCGGAGCAGTGGCTAATGGCTAGCCACGAACTGCTGTGCTTGTTCTATCTTCACTCCTTACTTACTCGTACTTACATTGAAATGCATTACACTATGACATGCTTGTGCGTCGAAAGACAAGTCGGGAGCTTAGAGCTTGTCCAGGTGGGGGCGGTGTGCCACTGTGGGGAGATAATTGAAGTTAATTTGTGTATTTTCTGGTCTCCTCAATTAAACGCATTATTGTCGAGACATTATTATCATTATTATCATCATTATTATTATTATTATTATTATTATTATTATTATTATTATTATTATTATTATTATATTTCGATTTTCTCGGTGATGCCGACATTTCTCAAGGTGGCACATCTAAAATTAGAATTCAGTTCCCCGTAAAACATTGGTATAAAAAATCTGGAATTTTTTTCTGGGCCCCTTTAGCACATGTTAAAAGGTTCAGTTGGTGGAACTAATTCTATTAAATAAAAATTGTTGGCCTGCCGATATATAATTTTGTACGTGAATAACCTAAGTTCTTTCGTATCGTTCCGAAAAAGTTTTTTTCAAAACGTCCGTCCGTCCGTCCGGTGTCTGTGGACAGTACTAACGCCTAAATGCATGCATAGGATTTTTTCCAAATTGAAGAAACCCGGGTCGATCTGGCTCAATTCGAATCTTTGAGATTTTGAAAATAAATTCTCTAAAACATGGGGGTACTTTATACGAAGCCTCATGGACCCTTTCAAAATTTTCTCTGAATGGCTCCAAATTTTTTTCTTTAAATTTCTTGTAAGAATAGAATAAAATACACTTATAAAGATGGCGTAGGTCCTATTTTCAGGTTTAACTCTTGAATTTTCAAAAATTTCAATATTTCAAAAATGTTCGTACGTTTTTCTACAACTACAAAAATGAAGATAGAGATTTTCCTTCATATTAAATTTATTCTCCATAGTGAGTTTTTTACTAAGTTTATGTACATTTTTGACTGTACATTTTATGTACAGTTTATGTACAAAAATGTAATTTTTTACTTGCCTCTCATGTCGTTAATATTTCTATTAGCGGCAATTTGTTTACATTATTGTACCTATGAGTACATGTGCTTTAAATAATGCCATATAAAGTTTCTCGAAATCTCCGCATTTTCAGAAACGCTCAAACGCCATTTTCTCAAAAATTGCTCCAATTTTTTTTTCAAACACTTCGAACGCAAAGAGAGAATTTTTGCGACCGGCTGATCTGCTCAGTAGTTTTCTGTGGTTTCTCCGATCAACACCACGCGAATGCCGGGGCAGTACCCTAACAAATGGGCCGCAGACTACATTACCACACATGCCGAGTGACCGGTTGGGAGCTTAGAGCTTGTCCCGGCTGGAGCGGTGCGCCGCAGGTGGGAGACACCTGGTCGAGGGATAATCCCGCTAGCCGACGGTAGGTCGGCGCCGGATCTCAGCATCCAGTGGGGGAAGATTACTGGCACCTACCACGATTAAGCATACACTACGCTTACGGGATTAATGATCTTAGCCGTTGACGCGCCCGTAATCAATAATGAAAATAACACCGTGTTCACGTTCATTCATAGGACAGTCATCTTTACATTTCCTCTTTTATAAAACTAAATAGATGTGAGAAAGTTTAATTTAAACCTTTAAAACCTGTAATTTATTGAAAAAAGTCATGAAAATCGTCGTTTGTAGCTCCACACATCCTCTAACCTCATGTTCTGCTTCTCCACAGATTTACAGAGGTTCAGTAAAGTGAAAGAAAACTTCTTCAAACATTACAAAATATATCAATAGAATATCTGACTTCTTTGAAACCATGAGTAGTCTACTTCCTCATTATTATCTCACTAAGCAAAAGAATAAAGTACAAGAAATTCCACTCCACAATGATCTAGCATAACAGATAAGAAAGAAATAATTTTTAATCTTGCTTTTTCAAAAATTACAAAAAATTAATTTTTTTGACTTGTTTCTCACGTCCTTAATATTTACATTGGCGACAATGCATTCACATCATTGTTTTCATGATTTCATGTACTTTAAATAATGTAATATAAAGTTTCTCGAAAACTCAACCGTTTTGTGTGAAAATTCCACATTTTCAGAAATGCTCAAAAGCCAATTTTTCAAAAACTGCTCTGAAATGTTTCTTCAAACTTTTTAAATGGATGGTAGTAATTGCACTCTTTAATATGACGTGAATTTCATTTCGGGGAATTTTTTTGTTTTTCTCAAATTTCACAATTGTTATTAACTTGAAAGATATCTCACGTCGTTAATATGCACATTTCCAGCAATTTGTAAACACAATTTGTTTTTGTTGTTTGTATATGTGAGTTAAAATGATTCAAATAAATTCAAATGAAGTCTTTCAATATTTCAAAAATTTCTGTCCAAAAGAGTTTTAAAATTTGCATTTAGTGTCGCTTAAACGCCATTTTTTCACAAACGTCTCCAAATTTTCCAACGAAAATTTCATTATGGGACGAGATTTTACCGTTTAATAATGTTCTAAAAGTAATTCTACTGTTAGGAAACCTTAAAATTAAGGAAGTGTAAAAAAAAAGTACTTTAGGCAGCGATAGAGGGCAGCTGGCAAGAGGAGGGGCAAGACCGAAGAACAAGCGCAGTCGAAAATTAGAAAATAATTGTCACCATTCCCGTCGTCTTGTTGAACGCAATTACAGTACGGAGAATATGTTCCGCTGTCGTAAAGAAATCCAAGCTGTGACCATGGTACTGAGTAACATTGCATTTCAATAATTAAATTTGTTCAAAGAATTGGTCGGTCCGACAATTCTTTGAACAAATTTAATTATATAAGTTAGAAAACTGGCTAGTACGAGAAAGTATGTGTTGTTCTGCAGCACCACTAGTTTCTTAGCTTCGTCTATTTGTTCTGGCCGATATTTGACTATGCCGAGATCGCTCGAGATAGATCCCTAATTGTCTTGAAGTTTCCAGATATTGCCAAGAGAGGACTCTGTGAACCAACTTAACAGATTTCATCTAAAACCTTCCAAGTAGTCCTTTTTAGTGAGTCATCTTGGTTTTCGTAATGTATCGAAAAGATGCATTGTATATTTTTCTCGCTTTTTTCTATAATCTACGATAATAAAGTTGAGATGTATGCTAGTATAGAATTAAAATGTGGAATTTTATAAAAGAAGAGGCTTAACATAATTGAATCGGTAGTGTACATTAGGTATCTTAGGTATTAATTTTTTACAGTTGGTGACGCATAATGCATCTATTTTTGGTAGACAATGGTGAGGGTGTGTACATTTACCTGCTCTGTGTGGTTCAGTAATCAGCTGTAATTACTCTTTATGCGTTCTTTGATTCTGCCTCTTGTTTACGGACCAAAAACAAAACTAGACTTCAAAATATGAGTACACTTTTCAAGTTCATTCGTCTATTCCACGTGTTAGTCATTCATGAAAAACGAGGTAAAATGTAATTTATGTGGGCTTTGTTTCAGAAAGGAGTGGGTTTCAGAAATGTAGTAGTTAATGCTACGCGATTGCCGCGCACATCTGTACTCAAATTACAATTTGTTTAGACATCACAATCCAGAAAATCCTGAAAATCTATATCTGGGTTTGTTTTCCTCGTTAAATATAACATTGGCGAGCTTTTAGTTGCTTTATGATTTTTAAGGTTTTTGATTGATCAACATTTATTACTTGATAATGATTTTAAAATATTAGCGAATTTACTTTGATGCCTGGAAGTCTTTGTGATTTTGAACGATTCCTTTTTTTCACTTTATTTATTATAGTCGCATAAATTCTAGGCCAGGAACGACTACAAATTATTCCTTTATTAATTTTGTCTCGGTGATTTCGTGGATGTATTAAAATAAGAAATACTGTTTAGGAGATCGAGCACATGGTTTATGAGCTTATATTAGCTTATATTACATAAGGTAAGTTGAGTCAAAATGTTTAGAACATTTTAAGGTTAACTCCGAGATTTTTATTTGAAGAAAATAAATGGATCTCTTCTGATTGCAAACTAAGCGCAGATTTTAAACTACTGAATAGAATTGCCAAGCAACCACTTAAGCACACTTTTCCCAATTGACCTTGCGTCTCCTTTTACTGATGGTATGTTCAATTTTAGAGAAATCATTCCGACTTGACATTCATTTTCAAGTCAATCTAGTAAACAGCTAAAAAGTAGCGGTACTTATT
Source organism: Gryllus longicercus (assembly GCA_038098605.1). Classification (NCBI taxonomy): domain Eukaryota; kingdom Metazoa; phylum Arthropoda; class Insecta; order Orthoptera; family Gryllidae; genus Gryllus; species Gryllus longicercus. The sequence continues at coordinate 1,673,379 of JAZDUA010000096.1, forward strand.
TGTCCATCAGTTAGCTGTTCTTTGCCAAAGACGTCTCTCCCTCTTTCCATCTCTCCTTCTCTCCTTCTCTCTCTCTCTCTCTCTCTCTCTCTCTCTCTCTCTCTCTCTCTCTCAACGGTATTCTTTACTGTCCCATTTCTTTCCTTTCATAAGACTGTATTTTTCATTATGTTCACAATTCAATAAACCAAGTCCATGAAACGACTTCCACCTTATAAAAATTATACAATTGTAAAGGCTTATATTAAATTTTGTAGTTATTTTGCAAACACACGCCTCTACTACAATAAGCTGCTATTCTCTGGAAGTGCTTAAGTAACTGTTAGTAGGGATAAGTTTAATAAATTGCAAAGGATTCCGAAGCGTAGAATTCGATTTTTGGTTCACTCTCAATATATGTGGAGCAAAAAATGCGTTGATAAGAATTTAAAAAGTATTTGGTCTCCCTTATGTTTCAAACTCCTTTGACACGAATTGCAGATTTATCTTTCTAGAAGTTTGTTTAGAAGTAGATTTACTAGCGCGAACGTTGGAATGTTTACAGTAATCAAATGCACATAAACCAATAGGCAGTAAAACATGTAAGTGAATATGCAGATCGAACCGGTTTATTGGGGATTACACGCGTTAACATGCCCTTGCACATCTAAACGTTAGGGTCTCCGCGAACCAGCAAAGGAGGATGGACTGCATCCGGAGAGCGAGTGCTCCTGCATTGGTACTCATGATGTGGCAATGGAATCGCACAAATTCTACCCCGCGCACTCGCAAGCAGCGAGTGCTCCCAGCCGCGCGCTAGAAGTGCTGCGGCCGCGCCGCACCGCGCCGGGTGAGTGGCCAGTCGCGCGCGAGTACTGTTAGCCGTCGACGGCTAGCGCGGCGCAGCGTTGCGCCTGCCACCTGGCTCCCCCGGCCGCCCCTCCGCCTCCGCCTCTGCCTCCGCGCCCCGCGCCGCCCCGCGCCACCCCGCGCCGCGCCGCGCCGCGCCGCGCCGAAGCCGTCCCCTCCGCGGACGAGTCCGCGCGCGCGCAGATATGCAGAGTGCATTGGGCTCGGAAGCATAGAGCACACGCGGGCGGGCGGGCGGCGCGGCGCGGCGCACGCACACTGGCTGCCTGGGCTGCGCGGCCGCTGGCCGTTGACACCGCTGCTGGGCAAACAACGCCGTGCCTCGTCGACTCACGTCACCGCTCTGTGCGGCGCGGCGCTCGGCGCTCGCTGGGATGCCGCACACTGGGTCGAAAGGCGCCGACAGGTGCGCTGGAAAAAAGCCTTCACGATGACCGCGAAAAATTAAACGCCGTTACGAGTATTAGTGACTCCATTTAAAATGAAAACGCCGACTTCGGCGTGACGCTAGGCTTAACGAGGGAGCTGAAAATGTAGTGTGCTCATGTAGCAGATAAAGTCCCGAAAGATGCGCAGTTAGATTTGCAAATGATCAGCGTAGGCGACGTAAGTAGATAGCGGTACCTAACAATGTTTGATTATGAGCGAACATAACTGCACACTTGTGTAGTCCATTGATCGGAGGTCGCTTAAAACGTTTCTCACTTGTAAACATTTGTGCAGGGGGCATGCGTGTTTAAACGCATCTCTTATTTCTTGAAGGTCTGGTATTGCATACTTGGGGGCAATCAAAGTTGCTATTTTCTCTTAAATCATTTACAACACATCCGCCATGGCCGTAAAGGACATTTTTAGACATCTTCTAAAATCAGTTGATTTATGATCAGAAAATGCTGAAAATGGTCTTCGAAGGTAGAGCGCGAGAGAGTGAATAAGTCAGAACGTGTTACGCATTCACTGTAATACGTGCAGTGCCGAAATAATTAAATTATCAAGTGCAATTACTTTCTGCTCGCCGAATAAAGGCGCAGATAAAAGGGCAGCGATAAAACAATAACAAAGAAAAATCCCTTTTTTCCTGAAATTTGATAAATAAGTTGCTTAGAACTGGGTCCAAGAATTCTCTTTAACACGTAAACTGCAATATTATATACGACGTACTCCACTTCATAAGTGGCATTGGGTCGCAACTCATCATGAAAATAAAGGCCTAAAGTTAAAAAAAAGAAAAAAAACAACAACAAAAACTATCAAATAAGTGTATAAAAAATGATGCAATGAATGTTGTATTTTTATTTGAACGTGAATAACGCTTGAATAATTTAATTGGCCGACGTGCTCAGTTGGACGCCGCAAAATGTGGCACGCGCCCGTTGCGCGTCATTCGGTCGCACTGTGCGGCTCGCGGCGGCGGCGGTGGTGGCGGCGTCCGCTGCTATGCGGGTCCCGTTCGTCGGCACCGCCGCTCCGCGCCGCACCGCGCCGCGCCGCGCCGCGCGGGGGGCGCGCGTGTTGAAGCGTTTTCATTAAAACCTCCTTTGTGGCTGCGCCGGCGCATTTTCCCGCCAGAACGGGCTTATTGTTTTAAAGGCCGCGAGCGGCTTTGCTGGATCTGGAACGGCGCGGGGCGGGAGGGGGGGGCGGAGGAGCTCCACGCGGCCACCTCTACGCTCCCCGCTCCGCTTGGCGTCTCGCCTCCCCGCTCGCGTGACGGGCGCCGGGCGTGCGGTTGCCGCCTGCTGGCAATGCGCGGTTTCGGGACCGCGTCCCGGAACGACGACCCTGGAACAGATTTATGGCGCGACGTTTCCGTATCCGTTCTGGTTAAAGAAGTGTTTCTGCGGTGCAATCTCATCTTTCCTTAGTTCCGTTCTTTTTTTTTTCTTCTTGCAGGAATTGCTCCTCTTCTTACTCCGCGCCTTTTCCTTCTCCCTCTCCCTCTCCGTCTTCTCTTCCCCCTGTTTCCTCTCTTCCTTCTCCTCATCCTCGATCTCAGCTTCTTATTTGAACGAGCTGAAACGAACATAAACATTCGTGCTGCTGAATAGGAGGTTTTACTTGCAAGAAGCGTAAAATGTTTAAAATCTCGTCAGGAGCTTGCATCTGAAGAAGATAAAGTGTTCGCGAGGAAGTAAGCGCGACAAGACAACTTTTGTTTTCGAGACAAGTGCCTTCCCTGTTCCAACAGGCCGGCTTGAGTGCCCACGCATTCAAAAGGAAAGCAAAGATGGTTCTCTTTTCGATCGGGGAAGAATGAGCATACAGGAGTGGAACACATCCTGTCTCGGTCGCGGACCTTCCGATGACTCACGGGAAAACCTTGAAGTGATTCAGGCATGTGGTAGGGCAGATGGACTACTTCTGCAAGTATTTGCTCGCCAGATCTGCAAATCATTCATTTATTAAAACTTGACGTGTAATAGCCCGGCGTGCAGATGGTCGAATATAAATTGAAATGTATATAATATTTATTTAGTGTTCGCTTAGCAAATGTTCCTAGTGTTGCAATGAATCAAGATCAGTCAAATTAACTATCTACAACATAATAAAATCTAGTGGTTGTTTCTTATACGTCGTTGAGAATGATAGGGCTCTGTTACGAGGGACACTTCCTCGAGGCTCTATTGAAGAATGAATGGGCAATGAAATAAGAATGAAGCTCAGTTGCTTATTCGGTATTCCTCAGTTGTCTGTGTTCGAGGTATCACCTTGTGTGACAGTTGTGTCCACGCACGACGGACGTCGCACGATATGGAGACTTAATTGAGAAGAACAGGAATCTTCTTCTTGCAACAGTATCACTAATGTCCTTTCTTGAACTAGGTTCCGGTCGTTCTTAACGGAAGCTTTCGTAAGCAAATTAGTCTCCTTGTTAAGTGGGTAGAACAATAAAGAAAGAAAAATAAAAAAAGTGACCAATAACAGCGGCTTTTCTAACGAATAACATTTCATTCTAAAGACAAAACTACCTCTTTAAATTCTCGAATGTTTGGATGCAGTTTTTTATATTTTGAAAAATAATTTGCCGTGAATTACAGACAATATTAAGGTAACGAACTTAAAGAACTATATTTTAACATAACGTACTAACGAACAATCTTTTCAGTTTCTTTACGAAATTCATGATTAAGTCTGGTAGATTTCTACAAAGGTTTGTTACCAAAGCTTCAGTGTTGACAAAAATTGCGATTCGCATTTTCAATGTTTGGACTGATCACAAAACAGTGCATTACGTATTCTGAAGACAGGTTATGCATGTGCATTTCCTATCAAAAACTTATTGACTTGCGTTTAAGTGAAAATACTGAAGAAAATATTTCATGAACTTCATACAATACATCTCACTTTTGTTCTTGGGGCTTCATTTCTTCTCTAAAAATGTAATTTGGGAACATTTCGTCAAAATCCATCTACATTAATCAATGATTACAAGTCATCGATTATTGTTCTTAGTGGAATAAATAATGTCGGGATCGTTCGGGCATCTCGTTCAGCTCTCAAACAAAGCTACGAGGAGGGCCGAGGGTTGTTGGGTGGCCGCGGGCGCAGCGAGGCGGGCGCCTCCGCCTCCGCCTGCGCCTCCGCCTGCGCCTCCGCCTCCCGCGTCGCAGTTCGCTGGCCCCGGCGCAGCGAGGGGCGCGCCTGCATTCCTAAAACACTCGCATCCGGGCGGCCCCCGGGCCAGGTACGCGCGCACCCCCCCCCCCCCGACGACCTTGAAGCGAAAACGCCGGGTTTTGTACACGAAGGACGACAATTCGCTAGGATGAGGCTGAGCGCTTTGGACGATCACTTGACTGACCGATTTCTGACGAGCTCTTGAAAAAGTGTGGGCGAGATCTTTTAGGGAATCAGACTACAGTCCAGGAGACAGTAAAAGTGAGATCAACCAAATGAAAATAGTTTACCATTAAATAGGAAAATATGTAGATTAAGTTACTAAAATGTATAGTAAGCATTAGTATCAGGGTATCTAACTCGCAACGTAGATCGATACACCACGAAACTGAAAAAAATTGTACGGGTAGAAATACCAAGTATTGATGGGAAAAGAAAGAGACAGTTTTAGCCTTCTGTCTTCTTTAATGTTCGGTAATGGGAAATTTTCTTAAAGGAAAGAAACAAAAACCGTTTCCAAAACAGTTCCTGGTCTTTCATAATCGCCATGCAGTTAGGGGTCATGGAATTGGGTCGTGCGGAAACAGGTTCTTGAAAGTAAAATTGCCACAGTCTTCTTTTCATTTTACATTTTCACATTATAACTCAAACAGAGAAGACATTAGAATGTTAAAGAACGCGCAACTCACGACGTTAATTTTAATAAGTTATAAATAATTCACAATTCAAAAAAATCTTAAAACTGAAAACTATAATTTATTCACTGGGTTTTTGAAAAACCGTAAATAAATCTTAAGAAGAGATTCATGTATAAGCCACAATTGTTTCATAAAAGTGAAATGGGAATTGTCGCCATTTTTTCTCAAGGAGGGTAGAGTTAACAAGTTTTCCTTCACATTCTTCATGTGACTAAACTTGTCCGAAACTCTTTCTGAAAACTACTTTCCATTTTCTTTCTTATTTCTATTTAGTAGCATTTTGGAATATGGTGTTACGTGTACTCCTTTTTTTCCTAAATATTGACTGCCAGTAAGGGATTTTTTTCTCATTTCTTTGTCAAAGAATTTGTTTCGACATCAAAGATAAGACCACCTACACACAAAATGTGTAATCAGCATTATTATAAATTTTGTAAGACTTGTAATTATTTACTACTTTACTTACTTGTTTGACTTGCTGAAATAAAACTTAATGTATTACATGTGCAAGTGCAAGTGCTATGAATATTACCACTTACATTTGTCCTTTCTTGGCCATGATTTTGTTTTATTTTCACATAATTTTGTACATAAATTCGATTGGCATTATGTATTTTATTAATCAAAATTTAATGTTTATGTATACATCACGTTTTTTCAATTATTTTAGGACAAATACAAACGTGTTAGGGAATTAATTATGGTTTTGTAGAATATTTATTCGTGGAATCCAAATACTTGTACAAAGAGATTCTTTAAATTTTGTACTTTCATCACCGCCTCTGTGCATTTTCTAACGTTATACTCATATTCTCCGGGAATTGTTCTTTTCTTTCTCAGATACTTCTTTGGAAGGGAATATTCCTCTCCAACCTAACTTATCCTCTTCTAAGATTATATTCTGCTTTAACGACTTTACTTTCGATTTTTCGACCACACGGCTTCGCAGGGTTAATGAGTAGTTTAAAAATTAGATGCATGATATAAATCCTTGTCTGAATGTGTTATGATAAGGAAGAGAATAAACAAGATGTATTATAAAAGACAAATGGAGGACGTGTTACATACAATGTTTTTTATTACTTATAATTATTCTGGATATTCAAAATAAACATTTCACACTTTCAAGCGTTAAGAAATGCCATGTAGCAAGTATAAGAGTTGGTACAGTGAACCGTTTTTAAATAACAATCGCAGTGCGCGGAAGGTCCAAAATGACGAAGGGGAACAAATGGGATAAAGCGGGGCAAGGATGACGAAGAGGGCAAGGGGACAAAATGGGACAATGGGGACAAAATTGGAAAAGGGAAGGAAGGGGACCAAATGGGGAAAGGGTGACAAATTAGACAATGGAGACAAAGGGACATTGGGACAATGAGACAATATGGAGCAAAGAGGACAATATGGAGCAAAGAGGACAATATGGAGCAAAGAGGACAATATGGAGCAAAGAGGACAATATGGAGCAAAGAGGACAATATGGAGCAAAGAGGACAATATGGAGCAAAGAGGACAATGTGGAGCAAAGAGGACAACGTGGAGCAAAGAGGACAATGTGGAGCAAAGAGGACAATGTGGAGCAAAGAGGACAACGTGGAGCAAAGAGGACAATGTGGAGCAAAGAGGACAATGTGGAGCAAAGAGGACAATGTGGAGCAAAGAGGACAATGTGGAGCAAAGAGGACAATGTGGAGCAAAGAGGACAATGTGGAGCAAAGAGGACAATGTGGAGCAAAGAGGACAATGTGGAGCAAAGAGGACAATGTGGAGCAAAGAGGACAATGTGGAGCAAAGAGGACAATGTGGAGCAAAGAGGACAATGTGGAGCAAAGAGGACAATGTGGAGCAAAGAGGACAATGTGGAGCAAAGAGGACAATGTGGAGCAAAGAGGACCATGTGGAGCAAAGAGGACCATGTGGAGCAAAGAGGACCATGTGGAGCAAAGAGGAAGATCATCGCTCTTGTAATAAATAATATTATTGGCAATGACGACGCATATAATATTTCTTACATTGACACCAATGTTGAAAATCTTGGTATTCTTTCTCATACCTTATCTTGGTTTTCACGTGTGACAAGTCGAAACTTACACCACTTGCAATTTCTAAAACATCGACTGGAATATTAAAATGTGGAACATGTATGTTTAAATGTGTGAAAAAGCAAAACTACTGTGTTTCACGCAACAATAATACCAAAATGACAGACTGTCACGTCTGATTCATCGAAGAAAGGAATTTAAATGGAAGATGGCGTTGCACTCCTACGTATTAAAAGCAAATATATTTATTTATGTTATTTTTCTTGTAAGAATAAATCACGAAAAGTATTGAACAACACACGGCCGATAACACATATAACAGACTACCCACGGTGTTACACCACCGTTGGTTCCACCCCCGTCTGTTATTTGGAGTCTATCGGACTAATGACGTTAATGTCTATTTTAATGCACTCTCGAATATTTTAAGGGCCGATGCTATGGACGCGCTCTTAAATCATTGTTTAAATGGTTGGCTGCTAAGGAGCTAAGCCCGTCTATACCGACGTAAATAACAAAAAACACTTTTGCATTTAATCCTCTCCAAAGTTTTATTGCAAATAAAGATACGCATGCTTAATAAGTTAAAATTCTAATTTATATAACAAAGCAATATATTTTATCGATTGAAAATCAAGTATTCAAGCATTTAAAATTTCTCTAAAAGAAGGGAGGCAACATTTTAAATTATAGTGTTGATGATTCGATGTGATGATGTAACTAGATGAGATGATTATGTAAATCAACTCATTCTTTAAAAGAAAAAACTAATTCAACACTCATGTAGCCTTTTTTTCATTTTTGTTAGAGCCATTTTGGAGTGATGGGATTGAATTTAGTAAGCCAATAATTTCAATCTCTCAACTGGTAGAGAATTGCAGTTTCGAAATTACTGCTTAACTAAATTTCTTGAAATCTTTTCTGGCGTCAATGCGAAAGTCTCCGTAGTTTCATTAGTCAAATGAAGAGAGGGTAATCGAAACTTAATGATCAGAACTAGTGTCTATCCTGCGTGCTAGTAAACGAAGTTTGTAAGATTGTTATATTTATTCTTCTTTCAATGTTTTTATGTTCTTGGTTTGAATGACCTAAACTGGAGCCGCGACCGGAACAGGGGAAGGGGAAGTTTTATTCTGTAATGAAACATGAATGTGATTATAATTTTTTTCTCTTGCAATTCTTTATTTACATTATCATAGTTGTTTGTAAATGAGTTCAGTTTTGTCAATGAATTCAAGGTCTGCCGAATTTTGATCTGAGCGTTTCCATTATTATATCTTTACACCTTCTCTCCTCTGCTAGAATCTGTGAGTCATTGAATTCTATTTGATCGTTTAGATATAATCTGTGCTTGGAAATAGTTTTGACTATTGGGTTCTTCTAAAATATTTCATCTATGCTCATTAATTCTATCTTTCAGATTTCTCTTAGTTTGTCCCACATATTCCAAATCACTGTCCTTACAACGTAGGGAGTAGACCACATTACTCATCTGTCTATTGTGTTTGATCTTTTGCGTGTTTCACAAGTAAATTCTTGTTTAATACAATGTTTCGGATTTTGAATGAAAATTAAATATTAAATGAGACATCTTCTGTTGGACATTAAAAAAACATGTTTTATGGAAAAACAGTAAGTTTGTGTTTATATGTTATCTTGAACTCGGGCTAGTTATACATCTAGGAACTAAGATGAATTGTATTATTTCATTAGACCTGAAGACAGGGGTGCAAAAGCTCTCGAAACGTGTCGTTGAAAACTGGGAAAACATAGATGTAAGATTAAATTTGAATTGTTAACAAATAAAATAATTTAAAAATTGTCTGTTTTCTAAAGTTTTAAATGGAGCTGTTCTTAAGAGAAATAGTACTAGAAGAGGACAGTATAAAATTGTATAAAATGCCTTTTCATTATCTTAGGAGTTTATTTTGCATGATATAAAACACATTCTATTGTTTTTACAATGTCCACCTGTCTGTTCGGGCTAGTCTTTGGAATTCTTGGACAGCATTTTTATGTTTTTGTTTTTTTTACTGAAAGGAGGATATTTTATTACACTTACTTTAGGTTACTATTATTCAGATCTTTATTTTTTATTGTAAAATAAACAATGTTTTTTACAAGTTTACTGTTCTATTCAGATCCTAATAATGAAATTTTGTATATGAGACTTTCAAAACATGAGAAAGATTTATTTTATAGATGAAATTACGTAAACCTTACCCTCATCTCCCTTTCCTACCTCTACACAAACACAATTTACACACACACACTCTTTCAGTTCACCGCGAATATCTCGAAAATAGTGAGGAAGTGCAACAATGTAGCACCGGTAACAGCGAATGCGGCAGGGCGAGGCGGAGTGTGGCGCGGCGGGGCGGGTTTGGGTGAGGCAGCGTGGTGCTCGGCAGAACAGGGTTGACTAAGACGAGAGTTCATTTCTTTTCCTGTCTCATAGAAGATTGTGATAAATAAATACCCAAGAAAAGTTGGATGTTCCAGCTAGTATAGCACAGAGATAAAACTGACTATTCTGAAGTACACCGAAAATACATAGTACATGTAATAAGGCGAGTGTAATTCATTCCAGGAAATTGGTTCCAAAGCATGAATATTAAGTGTACCAGTCGGCGGATGGCCCTCGAACCGCAGCCTTGTGTTGCAGGCTCTGGGCAGGCTCCTGGCGGCGCTGGCGCTGGCGGCGGCGGCGGGGGCGGCGGGGGCGGCGGCGAGGGAGTGCGACGCAGGCGGCCAGCGCTTCAAGTACATGTGGGGAGACGCGCTCACGGACAGCGCGGACTGCCTCGGCCCCAACGGCGCGCCCTACCCTGCGTGAGTACTCGGGCCGAATCCTCGCAGGCTGCGCTTCCACCCAATCATTTCTTCAAATAAGCAGTTCAATAACCATATTCAATTGGTCTCTAAATATTCATCCGACCTCCGTAATTTGTACAGGACATCATTGCGTGTTCATGTCACAGTTCTAATCGAATATAAGAGTCAGTTATCAGTTACAATAATTTTACCGATTAATCGTGCCAATTCTCAACCCGGGTCTTCGACCTCTATGATTAACGTTTTAATCTGTGCAACACAGCCACCCAGTGCATGCACGTAATTCGCAACCCGTAATTAAGCGAAACAACACGCGATTTGCACTGGAGTCAGTACATATGATGTCACTCGGAGCGGTAATGATGGTGTCTCTCCTCCCCTCGTTCATCGTAATTTTGGATTCTTTCGAAAGGTAGATTTTTACTTAAAATGAAACTTTTATCGACGTTTTCTTCGATAGTCTTTGGATAATAAGTATAATATAATGCCCCTTGAACTTTCAGATGATCAATTTAAGAAATGGACCCTATTGAAGCTCTATCTTTGTTTATTATTCTTGATTAAATTGTAGGTAAAAAACGTTTCGGGTTCTGAATTTGTTCTCATCAACTAATTTTCAAATTGTTGTTCTTATTATTCTTTATTTGACTTTTTTTTACTTTCACATGTAGATATTAATTTCAAAAAGCTTATTTAACCGAAAAATATGATTTTTATGAGTTATTCAGGCATTTAGAAGATTTTTTTAAAGTTATTTACTCAAGATATATCTCGCTTATATAATGTGCAGAAGTAGAGAGAATGACATACAAAAAGTAGTACACAATGTAAATTGAATCTTCGCGACAATCTTCTTTTTTCTTGAAGAAAATAATTAAAATTATGTTACAATTTATGTCCAAAGGCCAGAATAACATTTCTGCTCAGCAATTAGAAAACTGAAAGCAAATACAAAATATACGTAAACTGCTGTCTTCTTTATCACGTGGTGTTCGCGCTCGGAACACAATAAATTTTGTGGACTGTGATGTGCTGCTTTCTTCTGTGCTTATAAAGAAATGTACTAAACAATTCTGAGTAATAAGACATGAAATATTTCTTTGTCGTTTGGAAAAGACGATTAAAATGGAAATCGAAAATACAAGAAACTCCTTTGGAGTAGATTTCATTTCAGTATCTTCAGTTAATTAATTGTTCTACATCTTCAACTAAAAAAAATAAATAATTTTATTTGGAGACAATTATGCCGGAAAATTAATTATTAATTAGATCTAGGTGCTCTTCTGTCATTTACCTTATTTTACTAGGATGGTGTTCTAGTCTCTGAACCTCTTTAGAAAATTTTAATTAAGGAATGAGATTCTGCTTTAACGGCTAATTTCTTTCCGGAATCTCAAATAAAAAGAAACTGCCCATGAAAGCATGAGAAGTCACTTTATTGTGGAAATGTCATTCCGTGACCCGAGCATATTTCCCTCCTGTGCATCCGCATTTTATCCAAGAAGAACGAGAGTAGACCCACAATCGCACGATTCTTCTCGGTAACCGCCAGAGACAACCTCGTTTCCCGAATTCATTGCGGGGAATCGTGGAGGGTTTGTAGGCTATCGGCTGAGACTGTGATTCCAGGGCATCCCCGTTTCTTAACCGGTTTTGCATCACTTGAGCCGCATGACAATGCCAACCATCGAGGGGCAAGACCGGTACTGGACCTTTGGGACCAGGGGCGCTGGGAAACATCTTCCTCGTTCTCAGCACTCGAGATCGCGGGAATTTGATTGTTCCCAAGATGAAGAAATCCGATCCAAGATTGCAGAGTTCATGCTACAGCGGTATTAGAATATATGCTCTACTAACCTAGTATACTGTAAAATGTATTAATTTTGACTTTAGTAGAGATAATTTTGATGCTTCAGGAGTTTTGGCTAAATGATGATGAGATTATTCACAAATACGTGTCGTATTCTGTAGCTACACATTCGTTATGTGACAGGAATGTCATGATACGTTTGATGATTTCAGCCTACTCCTAGCTAAACATATATTTAACATTTTGCATCTGACCTTAGGTATGTGTCCAATATTTGTTTCCAATATTTATCTGCTACACAGCTACTAGTAAAAATGGTTCTTCCAGGGCATGCATAGACTGCTAAACGTTCAATATTTAACACTAGTGCTAAAAGTGAGACGATGCGAAGTGTTCAGATCAGTTGCTGCTGACCTTACTATACCATGTAGTGATTTCTATACTTGAATTAAAATAAAACGATAATTGGTAATACTGCCTATAAATTATGTATGACACACATGGTAAAAGTGATTTTCTTTGCCACTCGCATCATAAATAAATATTATTGTCCATTTCTTTCGTTTGTATCGTACTCGTATCAGATATATCATATTTTACTAATTTCGTGCGAGAAAATTTTGTGATCAACTCATTATTTAACCGAAGAATTGGAAATAAAGTTACCGAAAGAGATTCACGGTATTTGCATATGCTCAACATATTTACTCATTTATATAATGACATGAAAATAATTATACAAATATATTTTGGCAGAAAAACTGACTCTATTGCAGAGATAGTTATCTTGACCGAAATCGTTATAAAGTATTTTTATTTATAAAGAGGACTCAATTAATTAATGCAAAATTATTTGCCAATGTTATTAATAGTGTAAGACCTTCAAGTAACTTTAATATAGCATATATTATCAGAATTACCAGTATAATTGATTGTTAGAACGTGCATTAAATTTGAATGTCCCTTTTAATAGAAGAAATGAATACTTACGAATAGATGATGTGTACTACTTAATTTTATCGAAGCTACAGAAGATGCTAGAGACATGTGATTGAAATATAGGCAGTAGAAAGTACACCGTATATTTAATATTGTATGTGGGGTCATACCTGTATTTGTGCGTCGCCTATTGCGTATTAACGGATCAGAAATATTCGGACACAGTCCTCTAATAAATACGGTCTCGAGAACGCACAGTCAATTCGTAATTTGCACTGTCTATAGGCTATATATACATCTGTGTGCGTGTATACACATCTTGTTCTTTTTGTAGTATATACACTTTTTCACAATGAAATGAAAAAGATGGACGTTATAAGGACACCATAAATGTCTATTCTTCGTTAAAAAAAGATACTGAAAGAAAAAAATGAATTTCGCGCGTGTAAGCAAATAGATTTAATCTCATGAAATTAATGTTTGTTTATTAGTACCTCAATAATATACTCATTCATGCAAGTTTGTTAATATGTATTATTGCTTTTAAAACGCAACTGGGGAATGAGGCTATTCGAAGTTGCGTGAAACAGCATAATTTATCACAAACAACTGTGTCATGAAATCAGTACGTAAAGCTCGCATATTAACACACAAATCTTTCTTGACTTAAACGTTAGTGGTAATTGGTTTTTGCTTGTATGCTACACATATTGCATGTTTCATCATCAATTGTGTGAACTTCATTTGCATTAGAGAAGCAATGCAGCATTGAAACTTTCCCGTGGCCCGCCACGACCTCTGTCGTTTGCCAATGTGCTCTAACGGCGCATCTCCATTAATGGAAGCCACTTTATTAAGGCATGTAGGCGAGAGAGTTGCCGTCGACGCAGGGTAACGGCACACAGGGCGTGGTGGTCAGACTCTACTCCTAGGTTCTCTTTGAAACACTTTGCGGACCATCCGAAATTTATACATTAAAACTGCGCGCCAGATGATAGAAGTACTGAACAAAATGCAAGTCGAAAATGTACTTTAGAAATTTCACAGGTTCATTGAAAATTATGTTCATTAATGTTTTTTGAATCATCTACACTCTCATATCGTATTAAATGACATAATAAATCAAATATTTTGGTCTCTTCAAGTCTTATGTCTCTGTAGGTGGTAGAGAAGTGGGAACCAAAACATCAATGGTTTCAAGATAATACGGCGCTTAATGGGAACTTATTGTATTTTTTATGTGTGCAGTCATGGTTATTGATGAAACAATAAAATACATCTTCTTTATCATAGCGAGATTGATTCATATTTCCAACTCTGAAATGCGAGTTACAAATAACGAGATGTTTTATTAAGGTAGATTCGCGAATGCTTGAGACGATGGTAGTTCTCGCCAAAATTCAAAATAATCCATTGAAAACTTAACCCAGAGGTCTGTAGTAGCTGCAGTAGTCGCGAATCGGCGTGTGCGCTTCCTAGAATACCTTTCTGATTCTAGACGATAAAACTAGCATAAAAAACGCCACTGCCATGTGTGTGGAAATTGAGTTCTGGACCTGCAAACGTTGGCTGTTCTCAAACGGCGCACGCGAATACTGAAGCTTATTTCTTCCTCGTATAATTCCTGGTATAGTTCTCCGTCTACCCACTAGGATGCAGCGCTAAAACACGCAAAATCCTATTTTTGAAAAATTTCTTAGAATTTTCTATCCGGATTCACAAACAAATTATCAATTCCTCATCAAGAGATCGAGACACGTCGAATGACACACCACAGGTCTCGTTTTTTGGACGGGGAGTGGTCTAGCCGTGAGGGACAGAATTGCACATCCGAACAGACCCACATACGCGCATTCGGGAGTTACTCATATACTGTATTGGGATTCGTACGCACACTACGACGAAAGTAAAAAGGTCTCATTTTGTAGATTACGACTCAAGAAGCAACTCAGAAGAGGTCGGGTGACGAAAGCTCAAGAGGGGTTGAATTTCAGTTATGCATAATGGATGAGCTTTGCAGTGTCTGTTACGAATTGTAATTGCGTTTGTTGATTTCTTCGTATCATCTGCAACGTTTTCATTTTTGGTTTCGAATTTGTTTGTTATAATCCTGGGTATTCCCCTATTGAGCAGGGTTTCATTTGGCGACTTTCTAACCGTACAAAACCTTCCTTACGGGTATTACATACAGAAAGAATTGTTCTTATACTTTGTATAGATACTTCAGTTCTTCAGAAAAATAAAGGGATAACAAATATTCATTGTGAATAAGAAAGCGAAATACTAGGAATGTAAATTACTATTATTTTTGATTGTCTAACGAGTCGAACAGAAATAACAATACAATCAACTTTTCCTTTTTGGCTGTCCGGGAAACGCCTCGAATCTGTCTCCGTAAGTGCTAAGAACATATCGACTCTGGCCACGGAGGCGCACGCTTTCAAAATCAACTTTTTGGGCTCGTTTTAGAAACGAGTAGGAATATGAAATTCCATATTAACCGACAGTAATATATTTTATAGTTGGTAGAAATGAAGTATACTTACTGCATTTACACAATAATATTTTTTCAAGGATTCATATCCGGAAGTTTCGCTATACCAACATCCTTTGCGTTTATGCAAGTACACGACTCTGCAGTCGTCATGCTTCACGTACGTTCAAACTCGAATGATTCAGGCGATGGGCATACAAAGGCAGGGGAGCAAGTCATTCCGGCAAATAAAGCTCTTCTGAGGACCATTCAAAGATTCCACGCTTTGCATTACATTGTACATCAATATTACCACGTATGCTGCAAATGAGTCAGTTTGGATTTTGTTTCCAACTTTAATGAACACGAACCTGATAGTCCAACTCGAATTCCACTCATAAAAGTGCTGACTTCCTCCGGTAAGACGATGGTCAGTCAGAATACATTTTACTTTCTCGCACTGAAGAAGGAAACTCTTGAGAAGAGAAAGTTACGCAATGCTGCGCGAAAAAACAAAAAACGGCCAATTTTCGACAGAAAAACTCTTATTGCAGGCAGGGTTGCCAGAATACTATCACGCCTTGTCGCCATTTACAATGCCACATGTCGCCAAAAGTCGCCAAGCATTCGACAGATGTCGCCATTAAACCGCCAAAGTTCAAAACGGTATAAGCGGTTAATAAAAAACACATCTCATTAAAAATGCTATATTTTATTGAAAAAATGGATGAAATGTATTATATTTTAAACATTAATCTATAAAACTCTAAAACAAAACAAACTTTCTTATATGATTAGCATCGAAATCACAATTATACCCCTGCAGTAGATAACAGTCATGCATTAAACTTCGACGATTACCATCCTCTACTGATGAAATAGCTCAATAATACACTATGAGTGTTATTAAACCCATTCAGTGTTTAATACCAATAGTGGCAGTGTCCAACATAACAGTATTCAAGAACAGTAGTACCAACATAACTAGAATAGAATTACTACATCATTGGTTACATTCAAAAGCTTTGCTTTTTATTATCGCAGGCATATAAATATGAATTGTTTAATTAAAAAAATGAAGTAGCCAAAAAATCGCCAAGTCGCCAAATGTAAATTTTTGTCGCCAATAATTGAGAATAGTCGCCAGTTTGGCGAGAAATCGCCAAATCTGGCAACCCTGATTGCAGGGCCCTGGTAACGAATATATGCATCAACCCAGTTTATAAATTTTAAAAAAATCTTCTAACACGTGATGTAGCTAGAATCAATGTTTTGTGGTTCCTTGATACCGAAAAGTTCATTGACCGCAAAATGTATGTCTGCGAACAAGGTTAGCGGCTAAACCGTTCAGCCGATTTTCTCCAAATTTGATATACCCCGATCGATATGGTTGATATCGCGGACTCTTGAATTTGAAACTGATATTTTAATTTTGGGGGATACTTTACATAAAGCCACTCGGCCATTTTCAAAATTTTCAAAAGAATGGCGCCAACGATTTGAATTAAATTGCGTTACTGGATAGTGTAAAGAAGAGAATAACGCTCATGTTCGTTAAAATTCTGATTTTTCAAATTTGAAAAAAAAAATTGTTTTCGGCGTCTATATACAACTTCAATTATGAAGGTATTATATATATATTTCTTTTATTGCTAAAAATGTCAATGCTTGTAATATTAACTGTATTTAATATTGAATGTTGTAAATTGTCAATAGACAATGATACGGAAGGTAATAAAAAATGTACACTTTCTTATAGTGTAAAATTGTAAATCAATTGTGATCGCTTATGATCATGAAGTTGGACAACGATCTAAAATAAAATAAAGTAAATAAATAAATTATGATGATGCAAATTTTTTTCGTAATGGAATGTCTTCAATTTTTCAATAACATGAGAGTTTTTTTCGAAATTTTGTATCAAGCGGGCAATTCTTATTTGTTTACAAAACTTTTTCTTAAACAACGGCACACATTTTTTTGTTTAAATTTAGACCTTACATAGAGTAAAGAACGCTTAAGAGAATTGGGCAGGTGTCATGTTAAAATGCCTGATTTTTATGAAAATTTAAACAATTTCGTCGTTTTCCTACAAATACAATTGTGAAGATACAATTTTTTTTCTTAATGAAATGTGATCATAAAAACAGATCATACAAAATGGTCATGTTGAATTTTTTGAAATTACTAGTATTTTTATTTTCTCGAACTTTACTAACGTAAGAAGAGAAAGTATTGTAATCGTGCGCCGGAAAATGGTGAATTGTCGGCACAAAAACTCTTATTGCCGGACACTGATAACTAAAGAGTGGATAAATCCAGTTGCTAAATATAAAAAAAAATCCTTTAAAACGTGGTGTAGCCAGAATCTGTTTTGTGGGTCCTTGATACTGATAAATTGATTGACGACAAAACGTCTGTCTGTCTGTCCGTCCGTGCGTCTATGCACAACTAGCGTATAAACCGTTCAGCCGTTTTTCTCCAAAATTTATATTTTTCAACCGTTCTAGCTGTTGTTGCTGACCCTAGAATTTAAAAACATTTTAATTTTGGGGGGTATTTTTCATGAAGCCCCTGGGGCATTTTCAAAATTTAAAAAATGGCTCCAATTTTTTTGATTAAATTTTGTTGTTGAAGAGTGCAAAGGACGTTTAAGAGAATGGTGCAGGTATCATTTTCGTCGATATCCTCCACTCTTCGTAAATTGAAAAAAAAAAAAAGTAAAACTTCAATATTGGAGATACAAATTTTTGTCTTTAGATAAAGTCTGTGGTCTTTTAAAGTACGTCTTTAAAAAAGGTCATGTACAATTTTTTGAAGAAGGGGGGAGGTTTTCTTTTTTTTGCGATTGAAACTCTCAAAAAAATTTTTAAAGTCTGCTCCAAATGTTTTCTTTGATTTTTTTTCCGTGTATGTAAGAAGGAACTGTAAGAAATATATCGCTAGTCTTATTTTCTAGTATTGCTCGATATTTTCGAAAATTGCAAAAAAATATTCTAAACTACAAAATTGAAGATAGATATTTTTGCTTCAGACAGTGTTGTACAAAATTAGCTCTTTAAAAAGGTAGTTATATCCTCCTAGTTACTAATTACTAGTTATATCCGATTGCCGAGTATCCATATCGCAGCGCACGGAGCGTGAAATTGCCCGCTTCTGCAGTGCCACTTCCCACTATTAATACCTCGCATGTGCCAGAGCTGCTTATAAGCGTCCTTAACTAGAGATATATTAAGTTAATGCAATACTCACTTTACTTAACACATACGTTCAAAAGTCCTCTTTGTTTTCGTATATTACTATTTGACGTAAACAAATATTATCTACTAGTAAAAGAGATAAATAATTAGCCCTCAATTTACAGTGTTCCTGAACATATTCTGAGCCTTTGACCCTTCACCGACCCGTCGGCCGTAAAGGGATCAGTATATTGCGGCGGTTATAACACATGCTTCAAATTTCTTTTCCTCCTTGTTCGCCATCCTAAACCGAATTCCCGAAGGGGGACAGGCCTTTCTCCGAATGGGTTAGATCCTTGAATTTGTTGCCGACCGGTCGTTCGCAAATACTTCGTAAAGACTCCGGTCCTTAAGCCGAGAGCCACTGGGAGTAGCGCGGATCTAAACCTGTGCATCCGAACGATTGGGGCGCGACCTACTGACAAGATTTCTGTGAAAGCCACTTGCAAGTGTAGGAACGTGTATTTCTAATAAACCTGTTATTGCTAATTCACAATTCCTTGTAATTCCTTGATAGTTGTATTGATTGTTATATTGTCTAGTTCTTGTGACGAATCAAAATGGACTTTTTTGTGCTAGGATTTCAATGTAAAAAATAAGGGAACATAATAGCAGATAACATAGAATGAATTTAAATTATAGAGTGGAATTAATTAAAAATTTTAATGTTTGGAAAAATAATTTTTACTTATTACACAATTTTTACGAAGAGCCAACAAATAAAACCTAATTTACAATAGCATCGATGGAGTTATTTATGGCATCTCTAGAAAAACGTTAATATATTATTTTTACTTCCCTTTTAAAAGAAATGAGCTCATTGATCCCAACATTATTTTTTATTATATCGACCTTAACGCAGATGTTTACATTTTACTGAAATTGAACTAAAATTGAGTTATCTTACTGGATTCTTCAAAGCAGGAAAGTGCAATATGCCGAAGTTCAGAAAAAAACCCATATGTAAAATATTACTGATAAATACAAATAAATTGGGATGAGTAATTTTTCCTCTGCAAACTGCTGTAATTGTTTGCTGTTGGCCTCCGTGATGACATCCTAGTTCCTAAGAAATGTTTCTCGTTCTGCATTCACTGGTTTTGGCACACTACACTTTTCTGTCTCGAGGTTTCCGACTTTTCTGTTCGTTGAGGAGTGTTTTACTTGGCCGTCTGCGGGGGTTTAATTCCTCCCCGAAATTTTTAACTAGCATATTTCTAGAAAACTTCTCTTCCCCGCGGGGTAAGGTCAACCACACTCCTTGAGGTTGATGCCAGACGAAAAAACAGACCTAGCCATATTGAGGCAAAGAAGTAATGAAGCTATATACTTGTCCATTTACAATTAAAGTTAAAATTAACTAAGACTATAAACCCTGTGGTGTTTTTACATTCAAAATTCAATAAAATTAGAGGAGACTGTTTGAAAGTGAAACAAAGAGAAGAGACATTGATGTGTCACTGCATGCATAATTCCAAATATAACGTAGTCGTAAGTAATGAAATGGTACAAAAAAGAACGTTCCTTTTGGGAGGAGAGTGTAATTGTTATGACTTGTTACAAGGGTGTTAAAAATGGATTAAATAGAGCAAAATTTCGCGATAATTTTTTTTAAATATCATCTTTTAAAGAATGTAATTTTATTCGTCGTGGGCGACTTGTACATTTTTTCTTGTATTTTTATACATTTACTTTTGAATGCTTAAGTCATTATGTGCAATATTGTTCCAGTACCAATGAAAATAAAGATGACATCTTAGGTTTCCATGCCTATTTTTCATCTTCACTGTAAACATGCGTTTTCATCCCCATCCATCATAAATATAGGTATCTGCCTACATGTATTTCATTTATTAAATCACATTTAAAAAACCTTTGCCCCACTTGTCTGAATTTCCTGATGCCTCATTTGAAACTCCTTGCGTTGTGCACTCTCGTTGAGCGCAGCGCAGAGCAGTGGAGCGCGCGTGCTGACGTGTGTGTGTGTGTGTAGGGCGGCGGTGGCGCGCATGTTCCGGCCCGGAGGTGGGTCGCGCGCGTGGTTCTCGGAGCGCCAGGGCCGCGCGCTCGCCACGGCCGACCCGCACGCCGTGCGGAGAGCGCTGCTGCACAGGTACCGCAACGTCAACGATGCGGGCGGCGGCGGAGGAGGAGGAGGCGGCGGCGGCGGCCGCGCCTCCAGCCGCGCAGGTCAGTCCCACGCGGCGGCGCCATGTGGAACACTTGCCTCCCTTTGACCCCCGTTCCACGCTTATTCCGCCCGCTCTGCTTTCGCGCTCCATCTCGCGCCATGGTTGCAACTCTTTTCCATATCTCCACATCCCTTTTAAACTCTTAGGATTTTTCTCTAGACTGGCTTTAGACACTATTAAAATAACCAGAAACATACTTAAAACAGAAAAGCAACATGTTTTCATTTAATTGAGTTTAAAACCATATTTATTAAAATACTCTATTAATGTCAAAAGTGGTTCCATCTCTCTCTCTCTACGTTTCGAGGATTTCTTTTCTTCTTCTTCAGAAGTAATTTCATCTCCATGTAAAATCAACAAAAACTGTTAAAACATCATTCAGCCTTTTTTTGCGTTCTTGCTCTTGCGTTCTCCTCCAGTTTCACTCCACTCTTCATTCCTCCACTAGTTTGCTTCCTTTACGTTTTACATTTTTATGCCCTCGTACCTCAAGATTTCGCTTCGTCTTTCTCCTTGTTTCCTCCTCTTCCTTTCCTTCCTTCCTCTACACCACCTTATTTATTTTTATTTATTTAACGACAAAAAACAGTTAAAAAAGTGTACGTTGTGTAAAAATATGGCATCATCAATACTCTGGGGAGACGTTATATCTGTGTACGTTTTCTTGAGCTCTGAGATCCCTACCCTCGTTCGCACCTAATTAATAAAAACTGTTTGAGAAGCAAATCAACTTCAGACTATTATCCCTTATAGTGCCCTGCATGAAGGAATAGACTTATTGTCGAGGCATCATGGGGAACTATTATTTGAATTACTACATTTCCCACTAAGCTCAAGGAAACGTGAACAGTTTGTGAAGTTACATTTATGTCCAGAAGCAAAACAAGTACCATCCCAGCATTTGCCCAAAGGATCAGAAAAACTGGACGAAAAACCTGATCGAGTTGGGTCTATTGACAGAGAAACTGAAGTGTTGTGAAACTTGTTCCAATCATTATATATTTAGTCTTTTAGAATATATACAGTATAAATGGTAGACTAATACATTAAAAAGCATTGTTAAAATCAATATTATTTTTCCTTTTGATGGTCAGTGTAACCTCTCATCGTGTGGAAACAGTTATGCAGTAGAAAAGACTACTTGGCTCTTAAACTTGTCAGTTTTAATTGTTTAATGTCATCTTTCAAATTTTTATTATTTCTTGATATTTCTCTTGCATTGATTACTCTCCTGTTTATTCTCTGATCTTCTTTCTTTCTTCCTTTCTTACGTTTATTAGCAGTCTTTATCCTCGTGACGTTGCAAATCCGCTTCTATATAACAATGTCCTGCGTTCCCGCGGGTGTATCTTTAAAACTGAAAAACTGGGGCAAGTTAGAGGTTTTTTAAATGCATATTATTATTATTATTATTATTATTATTATTATTATTATTATTATTATTATTATTATGGTTTATGCTACATTACCAAGAATGATGTTTCGGAAGAGACGATCCCATAAGTAACAACAATTACAAATCATTATAAAATGTATATCATAATTTCGTGCTACTTTAACGACATCTGAAAGAAAAATTTGGTAGTTTCTCGGAGTGCAATTCGGTAGTTTGAGTGAGTTGGGGTTATATCGTTGGTCACAGAAACAGAACTTGCAAGACACGGTAACTCCAGTTGGGTTCCCTAAACTGATTGATCGGTGGCTCCATTGATTTGATATGATGGAAAATAACAATAAGTGTTTCTTTTACATTTTATGTTCATTTATAAATCATTTAACAATATACACTACAATATGATAATGTATTATTGTTTTGTCCCTTTCTTCCTCCATTAACTCCAGGGCAGTTTTTCATTTTCTTGAAAAATATAATTTGTGAGACGTAGGTTTCTTAAATCTTTAATAGAAGTTGTTTTCACTCAAAAGAATGCTCATATTTTTATATTAAAATAACCATTCATTTATTTTTAAAATAAAAGACCGTAAATAATGCTTGATTAGGAGTAACCATTGAAAGCAAGTTCATCTGTCGCTTAAGTCCATTTGTCGGGAAAACTGTACAACAAATGTGATAATAGAGGAAAAGTTGAAATGAAAAAAAGGCTTAAAGGTGTTAAAACTAGTTACGCTACATCAGTACGTACTTTCTTGCATTAATAATGGTTACGCAATATAATACCGCTGTTACTGACCACATTTACACATCTCAGCAATCACTTGCAAAACTCATGACTAATCGTGACGTGTTAGAATCTAATTATTTTAATGCTAATACCGAAACATAAATTTGACAATAAAAAACCGCCCTTCATACCCAGAAACTTTGCCTAACAATGAGAAGTTATTCTTGAGAATTTCAAACTGTCGTGGCTGCGACGTAATACAGCGACCTGATGACTTCTGAAAGATAACAAAAAGAGGGCGGGAAATTCGAATTTGCAGTTGCGAAAATGTTGCAAAAATCACATTCCGTAGTTTCTACTGTTTTCAAAACTAATAAATAACCATAACCGTTATGACTTCAAAATCAGGATGATAGGTTTGGGATATATTTGAAAATATATGCGAGGTGAATATTCAATATATGCAGATTATATTTGATCTCCTACAAAAGTGACTTAAATTAATGGAATTAAGATAAATCTTCTTCAGTAATGTTTGATGCAACCTTTCAATACAAATATTCAGTGTCGTGTGAAGGCGTTTATTCGATGATATAGGCTACATATGAAATTATGAATTAATACTTGATGTCCGTTCAATGTTTTGAAATGAAAACAATGTAATTAAAAATAATTTTAGGAGTCAACGGAGGGGCTAGGCCTGCGCAGCCTGGAACAAAAGGGGGCACCTACGCTTCTTCACTCCTCTGCCTCCCTCTGGGCCTCCTTTTCTTTTAAATACAAATGGCTTATTTGCTAGTCATTAAATACAATTTTTTTTTTTTCGTTGATCGGCCAACTAGGACCACGCAGGCAAGCACTCTGCCTTTACCGTGGCCCAGTTTTTATTCATTCTCACGGAGGCAGGTGCTTGCGACAATTCTTTTTTTTGGGGGGGGGGAACAGCATTTAAGCTGGATCCGGCTTTTTATCCCCCAAGGTTGTTAGCCCTGGGGGTATGGAAGATGAAATGACGATATATGATGATGATGGGGGTGAAAGGACAATACATACAGACATACACAAATACACAAATACATCCATGCCCGAGGCGGGACTCGAACTCGCGATCTTCTGGTCCGAGACCACTCCGGCACTACTGCCTTAGCGATCTCGGCCATCTGATCGGCTAAATACAATTATTATTATTATTCTTTATTATTATTATTATTATTATTATTATTATTATTATTATTATTATTATTATTATTATTATTATTATACATTATTCACAGTATCTACTGGTCGGTATGTCAACCACACACAGGAATGATGACCAGGTGTGTGGTTGCTTTACTGAAGGTTCAGATGGCTTCTGACAATACGGCATGTATTCAAAATTACACACTTTTGCATATTATATACATTCCTGGCATCCAAGTGAAGGCACTCCAGTGCCTGAAGTGTCATTTTTGGGATCACTCCATATTATTATTATTATTATTATTATTATTATTATTATTATTATTATTATTATTATTATTATTATTATTATTATTATTATTAATATTATTAATTTTATTATTATTATTAATTTTATTATTATTATTATTCTTTATTATTAGCCAACTGAGATGCCATTAAGGGCAAAGGCCTCATGCCTTTTACAGGGAAAGCTGAATGAAGTGTTAGGGGGCGATGAGGGGTGAAATGACTAGGATGCTGGTGGGAGGTGGCTGGTGGGGTGAAGGGTGGAGATCGTGGCATTTTCTAACTATCCCAGCATTCGCCTTAAGACTGAGGGAAACCACGAAATCCCCGGTCAGGATGGGCACCACGCACCTACGGATTGCAAAGTCAGCGCGCTACGCACTGAGCCACTTTGCTCGGCAAATGTAATATAAGTACAATTAAATAATTTTAATGGTACATTTAATTCAATTAAATTGGTTTTAAGTTGAACCAATTAGAGGGTTACTACTTCGTAGAGCTTCTTCCTCAAATGATATATCAATTCCTGAAACTGTCAGTTTGAAACGGGAGGGGAGACGAGGATCAGGAATTGATCGTTTTTACGGAAAAGAAATGTTTACTTGCGTAGGAATACGGAGTCTCTCGCGAAGTTTTCACTGGGGAGAGGCACGGCCCTTCCCGCCTCCCTTTCTGTGCGCTCGCCTTTGATGGAGGTAATGGTAACAAAGGACCGATTGTGAGTCTGCGCAGTGATCGGTGATGAGCACGAAGAGGCGAATCGGCGCATGGCCTCGATCTCGTTGCCGGAGACGCCACGTTCGACGCGGCCGCGTAACGGTTCTGGCTGCTGAGATGAAAGCAAAACCGGCGCGCGCCCATACGCTCCCCGGCCGGTGCCTGCGCGCCCTCCGCCTCGCCCCGCCGCTCCCACGTCGGGCTGCTCGAATCACACGGATTCCGTTTTCATTTGTGTGCCCGCTAACGGTGTCTCAGCCAACGCTTGCCAACGCGCTTGCCGACTTCCGTGTTGACCTCGCCCCTACGATGGATGGTGTATTTACATTCCTCGCGTTGAGGCCAAATACGCAGAAAAACCTATCACCGTAGTCTGTTTTTGTACATATCGCTACCAGCACTTATATCATTGAAAATCAGTCCTACCAGGACAGGAAAACAGTTTCAATGCAGTTATGCATTTCTAAGAAACAAGTGTATATTCGCTTCAAAATGAACGATGTGCAGTTGATTGATATTAAGCTAACGTTTTTGGGTCTCTCGATGCAGTCATGCCTCAAGGGGAACGAGTCGAACACAAAAGTTCAGTTCATTACGCTACCTGTTCAGGACTCTTTCCAATTCACTCACTCTTCATGCTGTTCGGGTATGCTTAGCCAATGTTCTTTCCCTGCTGAGATGTCATAATATTTATTCTGGGGAAGGGAATTCTACATCTCCCAGACAGTTTAGATCACAGAAATGAAGATTAAGCAAATCCCACCCACGTGATTCTTGTAAGCCTCACTTTATTAAGCTGGGAATTCTACCATTGCCGTGCCTCTTGATTTACAAATTAGTGATTCTTATAAAAAATAATATACTGAAGGGCGAGAAAAAAAATCAATCAACCTAGATATCTATAACTATAACGATCGACATAGAATTCATATTCATCAGGTACATGTATCAACAGCTCACTACAAAAAATTCACAAACAATATATGTAAATTATTTTACAAAATGTTACCAGATGACATTAAGTGATTAAAATAGATACAAAAGTTGATGTACGAAGTACAATCTTTTTTCGTATCATCATTTCAAAACTGTATTTGGTATAGCATTTATACGCTACAAAGATGAGCTTTGGCGACCTAGGCCAAGAATGAATTTTAGATTACGATCGCAACGTCAAGTAAACAAGACAATATAGAAATGATTGGTGCCACATTTGCAAAGAAATTTATTATTTTTCGAATACAGAAGGTTTTTAACGTATTTATAGTTAACATTCATATTAAAAACACAATTTCGGATATTCTGAAACATAATACCTGTAATTGTCACGTCTTCTGTACATCGAGCACGCGTGCTAGGAGTTTCAACAGAAATTGAAAGTGTAATACTTTTTCATAGAGATATGCCAGCATAGTTGTTTTATTTACCACGGTTACATGTTTCTCTCTTTTCCATTTTAAAAAAGAGTCCATACTATCTTTCGTATGAATTCTTTAATTTTTGAGGAAGAAAATTCTCAGTAGCAGCTTCAGCTTCCTCAATTATAATCTTTGGAATATGGCACTCCAAACTTACGAAAAAAATCGCCAAAACCATCCGCAAATGCTACACGCTTTAACAATTGTAACATTACTGTCAACTTCAGAGGGGATAATGTACAAAAACATCTGCTTCTATACGACGAAACCTCATGGTATAAATGAAATCTCTCTACAAATTGAAACCTAAAATTGGGAGGTGAATATACGAAAAATAGATGTATGCAACTCGGCCAAAATTGAATGATTTTGGACCCGGTTAGTTTACCAATCTCAGCTCCGCCTTGGTAAACGCCTCATCCAAAATCATTCGTTTTTCGAATTTGATACATAAATAACTATTCTGTTGATAAGCGTTTCTGTACAATTAGAGCCTATATTGACCATCAAAAAGGAAATTAGTGTTTATTTTAACAATGACCCTGAATGTGTTAATTACCATTTAAAATGTATACTTCTAAAAGACTACATACGCCTTTAACATGTATTGTACTTCAGATTCTCGATTAATTTCCTCCATTTCGATCCGGCTTTTTTCCTGATTTTCCTAATCTATTGAGCAAATGAAGATGGCCCTTCGTTTTATCTCTGAACATGAATGTAGCTTCACTATCCGAGCACTTTTCTAGAGCTCAGTGAGGAATATACTAGTTACTCAAATAATCGTCCTCGATTTTCCTGCGACAGTAAGTGTACATTCCTTCAAGAAGGAGACGATGAGGGATAATAGACAAAATCTAAAGTTGATTTACATTTGGATGTTTTTATTACATGGTGTCGAATATTTACTTAAAAATTCTTACCAAAAACGCTCCTTTCTATCTGTGTTCATAAAAACTTACGAGTGCGTCAGTTGGGGTAGGAATCCCAGAGCTCAAGAAAACGTGCATGAATAGTATTACTTCTCTCCGTAGTAAGTCACACAATAAATTAACTAACAAAACGACATACACTACCTCCACCACTGTTATATCTGCATCTATAACACATTCCCCATTATCCCACCACCGTCAACCATAGTATAATCATTTAAATAAATGGCCTTTGAATTTTTAGCTTTCTTTCTTCATTTCCCACAGCAATTATTTGCAATTATCTCCAGTCTCATGAATCTTAATGGCATTATTTCCTTCGACGTATCGTATATATCGTATTTGTAATCCAAATGTCCAATAGACCTCGTATAAAGTACTTTTCAAAATTGAAATATCTTTAAATAGCACCAATATACCTTGCTATTGATAAGCCTGCGAAGCGTAAAGGATTCTAATATGTAAGTTATGGGTGACTCACGTCCATCCATTCATCATGAAAAAAAAAACAACCATGGAGCTAAAAATATTTTTATCGTCTCAGGAACACTTAAAGTGGATTTTACCAATACAATATCGCCCCTGATATAATCAACCCTGTATTGTTCAGAGTTATGACAATTTCATTCTGTGTTCGGCCAGATGACTGTAATTTGATATGCAACAAACCTTACTGAATGTAAAGAATTTGCTTCTGAAAAGAAAGCTTTCGGCGAGAAAAGGAAAATAACCATAGATAAAAATGTGTAATGAACATCTCTCAGTCAATTTTAGGCCTTTCAGCATCGTACCGAGACTTGCCTCGATTTCGAACCATTAGGTAAATACCATGGTAACATGTGGGTCCATCTTGTTGCTTGCCTCATTGTTCTGTTGAACGGAGCCAGTTCAACTACACACTCACAAACATTGCACCACACACGTAGCTACCGATCAGGACTTGCGATTACGGAAACATTAGAGATGATTCACAAGGGGATGTTCCTGCTCGACACAAGTACAACTGAAAGCACTTAGCTTTTTGTTTTCTCGCCACCGCTTACGCAGGAGAGAGAACGCTGCGGGAAACACTGACGAACTTTCGGCAGAAAAACTCTTGCCGGCCCCTGGTAACGAAGAAGTCGATAAATCCCGTTGCTAAACTTAGAAACAAAAATCCTCTAACACATGGTGTAGCCAGAATCCATGTTTTGTGGGGCCTTGATACCGTAAAAACCATTGACGGCAAAATGTCTGTCCGCCTGTCTGGGGCATGTGATCAAAACTAGCGTCTCAACTACGAGTACGATTTTTTCCAAACTGAATGAACCCCTGTCGAACTGGTCTAGGCCCATTCTCTGCGATTTTGAAAAAAAAAAATATTTTTTTGGGGATACTTCTCATAAAGCCCTTGACAAAAATGGCTCCAATTTTTTGGTTTAAATTTATTGTGATAATGGAGTAAAATAAACGTATAATGATGGTATTGAAGTGATTTTCAGTTATAACTCCAAATTTTCAAAAATTGCAAAATTTTTGGCGTCTTTCTACAACCACAAAATGAAAATAGAGGTTTTTCCTTGAAATAAAATTTGTTATCCATATTTAGTTCTTTCATTAAGGTTATATACATTTTTTGGAAAATGTTAGTAATTTTCGCGCAATATTGCTTGCAATATGTGCGATGTTAAAAAATTAAAGGAAACCAAATTTTCTTAAAAATAGCTTCATTTTTTTCTGTGATGTAAATGATTTTTTAAATGATGTAAAATAAAGTTTATCGAAAACTCAAATGATTTCTGTGAAAAAGAGCTCAAATTCCGCATTTTCAGAAACGCTCAGATGCCTATTTCTCGAAAACAGCTTCAAATGTTTTCTTCAAACTTTCATACGAATAATGCAAATTGATTTTGTTTAAGATGACATAAAAGTAATTTTGTTGTATTAATTTCTTTTCAATAATTACATAATGTTATTATTTGCAAATATTATTTACACTTTTAATATGCATTATTCCAGAAATTTGTATACATTATTGATTTGTGAGTGGAAGCGCTTTAAATTACTTCAAAAGAAGTTTTTCGAAAACTCAGATGCTTCCTGCGAATAAAAGAGCTTCAATTTTAGCATTTGCAGTAATGCTTAAGGATATTTTTTCAATATCGTCTCCAACATTTTCAAGGAATACACCCTTATAGGGCGAGGTTTTACTGTTCTATAATATTCTGAAAGTAACTTTGTAACAATAGTTACTATCTGTAATATGTACGTATATGTGGAGTAATATACGTAGTATAGAGAAAGTTATGAAATGTTGAAAAAAAATCTATATCGATATTTCAACGGAAATACACGTTTTGGAGTCCCCTGATAGCGAAAAATTGGTTGTTTTTTTCAAAACGTCCCCCCGTCCGGCTGTCCTTCAACGTACACTACATTACAGGACTAAAGACTTTAGCAGTTGATGCGCCCGAAATCCCTATCAATCAGTTTCAGTTCGTGGAAAGAATTATAAAGTTTAGTAAGGCTCAGAGAGCCCTTCGTAGAGGTTTAATTATAAGGTTTCTGACGAGCAATGCACGAGCGTATGACGGGTTGCATAACCCAGCGCGAATTTATGCACGCCATATGAGCAGCGAAAATCATCTCATTCGTCGAACAGTGCACGCAATGCTATATTTTGGAATATAATGCTGTAAATCACGTCCTAATATAACGTACATTCAACGGCCAGCGAACTCTTGAGAAAGGCAGAGAAGCCGAAGCAATTGAAGAAGTAGGTCAGTATCACTTGCGGTACCACTATTCCGTACTTAAAGATGCATTAAACTTTTCAGTTGCCTATTTATTTTTCATGACATTTAAATAGTGATAATAATCAGCATCAAGGTAGTCACTGGACTGGCACACTGGACTGTGTCTGAGAAGTGGTTACCGCGTTTAATCAAGGCCCCTTCACTAAGACCTCAGCGCTTGCGACTTACCATCTAGAAGGGGAGCATCAAACTACACAACAATCTGGGCTGGGTAGGCCCCTTCACGCGCCGAACAATCTGGGACCTATTCCTGATAATGTTGTAAAATTGCAATTGCCAATATGAATGTCGTCGATTTTAAAAGAAAATAATCAATTTATCGACATTGTAATAATGCAGCAACAAAGAGGGTGAAACGATGCCTCGCATAATTGTAATTACGTATTTGTGATTTACGTAATTAATTTTCCGTAATACCAGGCACATTATTTTCTGATCTAAGAAAATATACAACTATCATGTCGGACAATTTTATTTCAACTAAACTTAATTCATTGCAATGTAACATGTGAGAATATGAAGAAATTGGTACTATGAAGATTTATCGTAATTTAGAAGATTTATTGTAATTTTCAATGATTTTATTTATTCTGCCTGTAAAAAATTGTCATGTGAATTCACAGTTTATCTCTAGATGCTACAAACACTTGACGTGTAGGTGAGAGCAAATATAGAAGACACCTTTCTCTATCATTTACTAATAACTTCTCATTCTAATGATCTCACAAATTTATCATAGGAAGAAAATGTAATTACTTTCACACAACACTCGCATACTAATAACATCCGTGCGACCATGAACTCACACGCTTTCATGAATAGCTTGTCGCACACTGTCGTTCTCCTAATTTTGTCTTTTAGCTTCATAGTCCAGTCAAGTAGTACTCAAAAAGGGGTAAATAGCGGACATTTTTGATATTTGGTTTCTATACGTTTTTTGGGTAGCTCAACACGAGTATCAAGTTTGTCAACAATAAAATTGTCCAGAAAGAGGTTAGTTAAGCAAAAATTTGTGTAAAAATCACGCCTTTTTTCAGTTTTTACTTCCTCACACTTCCTGACGTAAGAAAAGAAAGTATTGTACGTGCGCCGGAAAACGATGAATTTTCGACACAAAAGCTCTTATTGCCGGGTCGTGGTAAGAAAAAAATCGATAAATCCAGTTGCTAAATTTAGAAACAAAAATCCTCTATCACGTGGTGTATTCAGAATCAATGTTTTGTGGATTCTTGATACCGAAAAATCGTTTGACGGCAAAACATTTGCCTGTCTGTCCGACCGTCCTTCTGTGCACAGCGCGAGCGCATAAACGTTCAGCCGATTTTCTCCACAATTGATATTCCCCCATCGTTCTAGCTGACGACGCGGACCTTGGAATTCGAAACCGAAATTTTAATTTTGGATGGTACTTTATATGAAGGTACTTTCGATTTGTTTAGGTTCTGGCGGCGCATCTCTTTCACTAATTTGATTCAAAGAAGCACTATTCTATTTGACACATACCAAGTCAGTCACTTCCTTTTCATTTTGAAAGTGGCTCTAAATAAATATTATCATGACCTAAGCAATGAGGCTAAAATTCTCCTTTGAAAAAAAGAAATAAACGAAATATTTGGATCCCCCTTTCATTGAATATGTAAGAATTGTCGAACCCCTGTATTATTTCAGAAGAAGATTCTCTCCATATATTTTTATGAACTGTGAGCTTTTGAAGACTTTATTGTATAAAATTGAATTAATTATTATCAATAAGAGAAATATTACCTGCATTACTATTTAATGATCATTGGGGGAAGACCCAGAATATTTATAAATAGCACCTAAAATGTTCGTAATTTTTCAACACTAACTTAACCAACATTTGATGTAGGGAGTTTGTGCACGCCGTAACATTTTTTATCAATCAGTATATTTTCAATAGTATTTTGCTTGCCAAGTTTTAATGAACATTTAAGGCTATTTTTTGCAATACACGTAGCAAATATGACTTGATAACCCAGGTAGTAGAATTAAATACTTGATTTGGTGAGCTACATAATATTTGGGCTTACTTTTACGCAAATAGTCTTAAAAAAACTACGAAATTTAAGTGGCTCATACGTTTCATGATGCTGTGTTTGTGCAACACGTTCAGACAAGGCATGTAAATGACAACTTGTTGTGAAAGCTCTGTCCTATTTCGTTTTAA
The DNA here is from genome assembly GCA_038098605.1 of Gryllus longicercus. Taxonomy (NCBI): domain Eukaryota; kingdom Metazoa; phylum Arthropoda; class Insecta; order Orthoptera; family Gryllidae; genus Gryllus; species Gryllus longicercus. Next base: position 1,705,717 of record JAZDUA010000096.1, read on the forward strand.
GTATTGAACAAATGTGGAAAATATGCATACGTTTGTAGGCGAGAACATCTGAAAATGACAGGAAAATGTTCTGACCTTTGAAGTGTGGATTACGAAGAAGGCGGTACCTGAATGTTGCCACTATTGATTTGAAATAACCATCTAATATTCTAGCTTTAGCTTCGAAGTAGCTTCGAAGAAGAAGTCTACTTTTGTTCCAAAGGTTCAAAGTAATGGTAATTTTACTTTCCTGCTTTCTGGGAACAGTAGGAAATCTAAAAAAGCCTTGTTCTGTCTCTCTGGCCCCTTTTTTCCGCAGTTCACTAAAGCATACAACGTAAAAATACAGCTCATTTTAGAGAAAACTGAACTTCTCATTTCGAGAAAGTGTACTACACATAAAAAAACGTATTTAACCATTGTAGGCAGAGGAAAACCTCCAACAAAGAATGAGCTGACATACTAAACAATTGACATACTAAAAGAAAATCGCCATATGTACCGTATTTTGACCATTTGCTCGCGGCACACAGCATTAGACACTTGCCAGCCAGAGGAACTAAATCAGGAGCTAGAAGCTGACCTCACACACAAACGGGAACGAAAATAAGGACGAGCAAAAAATGCTTTTGGATATGTACCATTAGAGACAATACGACACTATACTATAATAGCAATGGAAACATTTCTGTTAAAGCCAATCGAAATTCAAGTAATGTATGGGATTCACTCCCACGCTTCCCCAACTGAAGGGAGATCAGAAGGAGTGTCTGTCTTCTTTAAATACAAAACGGAAATGATTGACACGTACAAAGAAAACATGGTATTCATCCAGATAAGCATTGACCTTCATGGGACTACACATCGCCCCAAAATTGACAGCTGATGATGCCATAGAAAGCATTTAAAGGGCAACATCAAAAACAACAGATGACAAGAACGTGATAGTAGTAGGCATCAATTGCATAATAGACAAGCCAAATATAAAAACGAAGCTGGTGCTAGAAACCTTTAGGCAAGAAGGCTTCTCATTAGTTAACAAAGGAAACCTAACAATCTACTTTGCGTATAACGGAGCTAGCGCTATAGATAAAATCTTAGGTAGAGGAAAGGAAATAAGGATATTGTAAGGAGCTAAAAGGAATACGGACATCTGCTTTCCTAATAAGAAAGCACATGCCCATAGAGATAACTATCGGTCTACAGAAACCATCACCAAAATCAAGAAAAGGACCACTGGAAAACCCACCCAGAAAGATGATAATAAACCCAGATAAACTGAAAACATGGGAGGACGAATTACAAAAGGCAACAATGCTAATAGCAGTTGGACAAGTAAATAAAGCAACGACAATAGCCAACAACATTATACAGAAATCCACCTTACCGATCAGAGCAAGAAAATCTCAACCTTGGTTTAATAAAGAATGCTTCGTCAAACGGTAGGAGACACTTCGAGCTTTACACACTGCCAGGACAGAAGAAAGCAACGGAGTTATAACTATGCAGAGGAAAAGAAAGCTTACAAAGTACTTACAAAAGAAAGAGCAGAATTCTCCGAGGAGAAAAATAGTTGAAGAAGCAAGAGCAGATCTCTTCATAGCTCTAAGAGATAGAAAATACATAGTCAAACCCACAGAAATACCCATAACCGCATGGGAAGAACACTTCAAAGGAAACAAGCAACTAGGTTAAAGCACACACCCAACAGGACCAAACTATGAAGAAAATGAAATCGACTGCCCACAAATAACACCCGAGTGTTACACCCCCTTCATGTCCCGATAACAAAGGGTAGTATTATAGTTTCCATAGACTAAAAAAAGCATTTGATCTGATAAACAGAAAATACCATTAAAAATCGAAAAGATAATAGGAGAAACGCACCCTCTCAGTGTAATTATAAAGAATACATGCAAAAAATAAAATTGACGGAATAACTGCTCCGAACATAATCACGCAAAAAATTAGTGCTACAGGGCGTTCACTCCTCTAGGAACCTTCTTTTAAAACATGCCTTACACAGGTTTAGAACCCACAGCTTGGGTTGCTGAACACTATTATCATGTTGAACAATTATATACATTTTGAGTTATGAGAGCATAGTACCAAGTTTTGATAGTCGGGTGTTATAATTAGAAATAAATCACCCTCTTCACTACAAAAGTGGATGAGCCATTTGCTGTGAAAAGTCCAGAAAAGGTATTTGAAAGTCCCCTGAAAAATCAATTTTCTTTTTATTTACATTCGTGGCAGTTTTCTTTTATTGAATGCGAGACCATGTTAAGACATTTTCCCACATATGTAAATAAATTTTGATATTTCCCGGACTCGCGTACGTGCATATAACTAAGCGAAACTCGGACATCTCTGTAGTGATGTCTTCGCGTGAGCCGTAAACAAACACTACGAAGGGGCGTAACTAAACAGCTGACGCGGCGGAGGGATACTTCTCTGAAGATGTTCTGATGATGTTCTGAAGATGCTCTGAAGATGTACACGTGATGTTCACTTGTTTCGCGAACTGTCACTTTATCCCATTCTTAAGAAAATTGGAGATTTTTTGCACGGCGAAGCGTTGTAGCAATCGACAGCGATATCGATGTTGGACATGCGCAGAAGATCGAGATTGCAGACTTGCTGTACGCTATGCCGTGCAAAAACTTCTTAATTTGCCTAAATACCCTTTAAAAATTTACGATTAACAGGCGGCTTGCTTGTAGCTAAGCTACACCAAGCCCTTCAATTGGGGACGTCTGATTTAAAGCGCATGGTAATGACATAAATATTTCCCTTCATTACAAGATTTCTGCCAAAGGAAGCCAGGAGATCAACTTAAAATAGCTCCTGCGTTCATGTCATTCCTTCTTGTAGAATAATTACTCGTAAACGATTATTCCGTGAGCATTTTCTTATAATATAGTCTACAAAACAGAAGTCTTGTTAAAAAAAAAGGACCAGTAATTTAAATTCAGACAGATGAAGGTCTCCGAAAACTAGAACATCATACTCTGAGATTTTTATTTCAAAACATTTCCGAAAGGTACAAAAACGCATTAAAGAATTTGAGAAGTTACGGCTCAAAGCAAACTAATTCTTAAAAGTATATTTCATTGAAGGAAAGATTGTGTAACACATTAATGAAACTAGGGTAATTTACTTTAACGCAGCAATAACAAGAGTGTTGTTCGTGAGTACACAAGTTACGGGTTACACTCAATGCGCGACGTCCCCTCTCAGCCAACGACGAGTCACCTTTCTGTACCGTTATAACGGGTCACTCAGTAAAATGTGGTCGTGTTTCCTACTCGACTCCCGTATAAGAAGGCGGCGCACAATTTTTGAACGAGGCCAACAACGCATCGACAATACTACTGATCTCAAACGGTTCAATAATATAAAATACAATTTGTAATTAGCTCAAATCCATGTTGCACGAGTACGGGCATACGGTTCGCCAAATAACGACTTATTAATATGTACACCAGGAAGGATAAAGAGAAAAAACATCCCTTGAACGAAGTTAGAATATCTGCCACCAATTCAGCACTGTAGGCATCAATTTTAAGAACTCGCACACATTTCAAAGCAAGTAAATATGTTCCGAATTTTCTTTCCTACTATTAAAATTTCCTGGGAAGAATTCTTCAAATATCAATTGCATTGTAGTAAAAATTAGTGGTTTACACAAAAATAGATATACACAATTGTGTTTCTTTATTTGCATTTTATTGCAAACTTTTTATAATTATTTGTATTTTTGCATTTAATGCTAATTTAACTGAATTAATACTTTTGCAGCAACACATTGTTAACGATTCTGCACAATCTAACTGTGAAGTAAATAGCACATCACAATGAAGAAGTTAATAAAAACTTGCATTTAATACATTCAAAAGTTACAATGCTACTGTCATCCTAATCATTCAGAACCTCTCCATAGACATGTAGAATTTTGTGATTCTTTTCAATGGCTTCCATAGTTATCAATGTGTTTTTATGGTAATTTTATTATGTTGTCATTGACCATTAATTGGTCTATTGACAATTCTTGTGCCTATTTTACTATTAACCGATTTTGAACCCTGCAAATGAATTTTGAAGCCTGAAGGTGTGAAATGATTAATTTACAAAATGTTGTGCAACAAATTGTAATGTATTTAACTGCAACCTTCTTTAACTAATAATTATAACATTTATTGAGTCACATATACAATTACCAGGGCCGGATTTAAGTAGTGCGGGGCCCCAAGCACAAAATTGTGTTGACCCCCCCCCCCCGCCGAAAAAATAGCTCAATCTTTATTAAATAAAAAATGTATTATACTACAAGTACTTTCTGTATAGATACAAATGAAAATGATAATTTTTATAGAAATTGTTACTTGTGTTACATTTTCTTACATTAAATACATTTTATATAATTTTTTCTGCTCTTCACTGCAGAAAATTGGTCGATGAAAGGAATGGGAATGGTTGAATCGAAAGGAAATAAAGTATAGTTAATATTAGACTAATTTAATATGTAATAAATATTTTTTTAAATGTTTTGAAATTGTACATTTTGTTACACAGTAGACTACTTGATTAACAATTATTTCACAGACAAAAAAATGTTGGGTTGGTGTGTTTTATTGTTTAGAGAGTGTTGAGAGATTAACTTATTACTAATTTGTGAAAAGTGTTCAGTGAATATATCAGCTATTTCTTGTGGATCTTGAAGTTTGGTTTTTGTAGTGAAGCTCTATATTTTTTCTGTTTTTATTAGTTGATGATGTAGTCTTTTTAATAATGTCCCACATTCTCTAATAAAAGACCTATGTTTAACATATTTTGAGAGTTTTATAATACTTGTCTAAAAACGAGAAAAGGATTCTCTAATTTAGGAGTTAATTTTATTTTGTCTCAAATATTCTACTTTAAAATGTTGCTACTTTCTTCCAAGGCAACAAAGGTTATTTTCCCATGTCTAAATTGACAATGAGAGTCTGACTGGGAAATGCTTCATACAGCTGAATATAACAATAATTGTAAAAATATATTCTTAAACCTACTATTATTAAACATAATAAACTAGTATTATTCCTCATTGTACATATAGAATTAAATTAAGTAGACTGTCTTAAAAAGGCAGAAAGCTTAAACCTAAATGAAATTGAAACTTGACCAAAATTCTCCTTTCCTCTCTGGGCTTGTTCAAGTATGCCTATTTAAATCTACATCACCATCCGTTAGACATTGTTATCATAAACATTATTATTCTTATAACTGTTAGCAATATAGATTCCTGTCTTTTTCTTATATTGATTTTAAGTATTAATATAAAAACAATCTGACTCACCATTCACTATTTTGTACATGTGACTTAACAACAATATAATATTACTGCAATCATCATCAAATCTCCTTTTTAAGTACCTAAACAGTGCAGTGGTTTGTTGATTAAACTTGTTGGCAGCAAAGAATAATATTATACTACTGTTAAGCAAAAAAGTTATATACTGTTTTTTTATACTTTCTAGGACGAGGTGGAGACAGCTTAATAGGTCGTGATACCTGTGGAGGAACTCCCGCTCGTCTCTGTAAGACTCGATACAACACTACTGCACCAATGTATGGAGTTTCTCTTACTTCAGGACAGCCCGTGACCATTGTTCAGAAATTTCCAGATTTACTTCAGCAAGTGGTGTTTGAAGTCTGCGAGTAAGTACAATTCAATAAGAATAACAGCACATGACTAATGTTTTTATTTCTTCTTCTGAAATGCAATTCCTAGAGTAAGTGAATGCTATTGTTTTGCTTTGGGAGTCTAACATTTTTTTCTTTTCCTGCTTTTTCAGATCTAACGAGTGTGATGTCGTTCGAGGTGAATGCACACAAACATACGTGCCTTACCTTTTTCTAGTGATTCCTCTTGGACCTGTGACCTTAACTGGTCAAGACTATGTTTTGGTAGAAAGTGGGTGTGTATGCAAACCAAAATATGCTGTTCCCAGTGGATCAGAACCAAGTGCTATATCAGCCATTCCTCAACTCTAAACTAGAAGATAAATGAAAATATGATGTAATTTTGTTACTGTCAACATATAGTCAAGAAAAGTGGAACAATCATCAACGTGATTGCAGTTCCTACAGTAGTGTAAATGAAAATGAACAAAAAGTATGAAAAGTGAATTGAAGAATATTGTGTGATTGACTGGAATTCCATTTTTGAATGGGAGAGAAAGAAAGAGAGAAACAATTGAAAAATTATGTAATTATTATTTTATCCCTAGTGCAATTCAACTTTAGTTAATGAGATACATCAATGTGTTTCATGGCTTCTTTTGTTGCAATTTTAATTTCAGACATTATTGAAATACCAACAACAATTATCATTTGCCCTTTTCTCTCAACAATGTCTGATGTGTGAGTGGAGATTTTTTCATTAATGAATAAATGAAAAAATCTAGATATTTATTTAATTATTTATTTATTTATTAACTTGCTGAGGCAGAAATATATTACACATTTTAAAGAGTTGTGTGCTTCCAGATTATTGTAATTATAGTTCTATTTACTTGTTAATTCGATTCATTCTAGAAGTAAGTTTTCATTGAAACAGACTTGTATGAACAAAGCTAATAAATTACTTTTTTTTAAATTTTGAAAATGCCTCCTAGAGTCCTTCAAAATGTTTGGAGTCATCAAATTAATCGTGAAAGTTTTCTTTAATTGTTTATTTCAGAAAGCCGACAAATGCCAAATTCCTCATTTGAAGAAAGCTGAGAGTAAGTTTCTCAATTTTTCAGATTTCAAAATATTTTTTTTAATAAAGGAGTTGATAAATGAACATCTTTCATGTAAAAAACTAAATGATGTCTATCCTACTGGAACAATACTCCATCGCTAAAGAATCTTTTAGATTTTGGCGTTTGACTTGTTTCTGAAATAAACAATTCAATTGAGCATAACTTTTTTTTTTAATTTTATTTTATTTTTTTGCTCTTTCCAAAATTCTTAATGGCATTGTAAAAAGGCCAAGAAAATGACATATTGTGATTTTCACAACACATCTTACTAAACATAACACAAAGTATTTTTAAATCAAATCGTCCCCAAATAAAATTTATTTAAATTATAAATTAGATAAATTCTATTTGTCTGTGTATTTACATTACATGCTTAAAGACTAATATTTAAACTGTGAACAAGGTACTTAATTTTTCTTACATTGTTCTTTAATTTATTAATTTACAATATGCAATACTGTATAATACATTTACACGTGTATTTTCTGAGCTTTATATTACGTTTTTTTTAAGCTTTACTGAAAGTAGTCATAAAATAAGGTTTCAAAAACTACACTTTATAATTACTAATTGATGTCTATATCCACACAAAACTGACATGGCTACGAATGGAAGATATTTAATCCTTTTCTTTTGAATTTCATCAATCTGTTTTTTATTTTTCATATATGACCATATCAATTTGCAAAGCAGATGAGTAAAGTTGACTGTTTCTGTAACACTTTTTTGCATGAAGTATTTAAATAAATATTTTTAATGGTAAAATGTTAAAATTAAAAATGTTTTCGGGAAAGTACATTGTGATCAATATGGTCATACTTGGAAATCAGTGTACTTTGGGGCAATGGCATAGTGAAAATGGTACTTTCAGTGAAGATACACCATCCCTGGTACTGGTACACCTTCACTCACTTTATAAGGTTCTTGTTTGTGCAGCAAATTGCCTCCATTTTGACAAAATTGCATTGATTATAAAATGTTTGTTTTTTATTAATAAAAACTAAGCACTAAAATGCAAATATTCACCGAAAGTTGAATGTTTTTTCTTTTGTTATACTTTCACTGATAATTTTAGTAGCTATATACATTCACTGGGGGGTGTATATTTTCCTCAACATCTCCGTGCACTTAATACCCTTCTCCAAGGATCTATGTGTGGGTGTATTTTCCCCAAATTTTTTTAGAGAATTCTGAGCTCTAAAAGACACTGATTTTTATTGAATTTTTGCATATAAATATTTATATACTGGAAAGTCCAATTCTAGACCATTTAGGGAAAACATAAGACAACAATTTAAACCAAAAATTTAAAGTAACATATTTAAAATTAACTTTGGTATACGGATAGCTACAAATGTAGAGATCTTCCCTATTGCAAGGGTCCTGCTCCCTTCAAAGAAGGAACTGAATTCGAAACCAAAGTTGTTTGCGACATTAAAGAATCTATAAAACTTTAATGAAATTAAATTCAGCTAAAAAATATCCATAGATACAGTGATGAAATTATGTATCACCCAGCAAAAATTACTGATGGTTAAATAGTAAAATTGAATAATAGACAAATCCTGGAAAGTAGGTGAGACTGATAAAAGAAGACAAGAAAAGTCATATTTTCAGCAACTCCAATGTAGAGAAATTGTGGGGAAAAAATGAAATGTTAAATACAGGTGTTTAACTCAAATCCAAAATTAATGAAGATTAGTTTGTATTCCTGTAGAATCAGAAATGCACCACCAGAAAAATTGGAATTTTGAGCAGCAGTCCAAATTACAGTACCAATGCCAAACATTCTCTAAATTACACCATTTGTAGCTTACTTTATTAAACAAAATTAAAAAATGTATTCCTTGAAAATGTTACAAAGATTTTAGCAATTTAATGTGAAAATTTTAGCATTCTTTACAATATTTTACCCAAAAAGGATAATTATTTTGTTGTTACCCCCAAAATTATTCTGAATATCACAGAGACTTGCACAATAAATTAATAATTTATTGCAACAATTGAGCATTATATCATTTTCATTGTAAAATAAAATAAAATTATACGGAAGTTTCCATATAGTTATGTTAGCAAATGCTACCTAAATTCATTGCTAATAAAATTTGAAATGTATGTAACTAGATCCAACACTGACTACTTTCTTACTGCACCTTATAGACCCTCCCTGATGAAATTTATATGAAATTGCAAAAACATATTCAGAGGTGGAAAAAAGGAGAGGAGGCTCAAACCACCCATAATTATTTTATGGCATTGTTATTTGATATGTTAAATGTTTACACAAAAAACTTAATTCCAAGCAATATAAGTCAATGATAGTAAATTAGCACCAATGAGTAGCACTGAACATGGAAGTTAAAGGCAAAATGTCAACACGGGATGAGATTTCAAACAATTTCAACACTTCATAACTAATAGAGTAATTATTTGAAATTTTACTAGATTGATTTAATCTTTGTTTGATTGAATGAAGAAACAAATGTTTGCAAAGGATACCAATTTTTGTAATTTTCAATTTGAACAAACAAATCCATAGAGTATGTGTGATAAAATAAATGCATTTTAATTTAACCACTGAATTATGTATTCTTGCAAATAGCTTCTTTTTATGAATTAATTTTTTGCTTTAGATACACGTCATACAAAGACAATTTGCAGGTAATGTAATATATCTCCAAACGAGGGGTTTTATTCTTGTTACTTGTAATTAAAATTTCTTTTCTGAATTTGCCCAATTGCGTTTACATATTAACTACGTTTGCAAGGTACTTTTCCAACAAACAAATTTAATCCTAAAACGACTGAAACCTAGAATCACACACTTCTTTCATCGAATGCGGAAAACGTTTCCAATTGCTAGCAATGAATCCATAAATGCTTATTAAAAAAAGCGCATTTTTTCATGACTTTTTCGTCCTTAACTGGCGCGAAATATGAAATGTCATTAGTGCATTCAGTCAAATTTACATTCCTCACTTTTCTAACATAAAGACCATCATTCTTCTAAGTAAAAATAAATACAGATAAATACAAATCGTGATTACCACGACGAAAGTAATACACACAACCACACTTCTTCGATGAGAGGTGGCAGACACTGTCGAGGATGCTTTCCTTTCACAAGCGTTGAATTAAACCTGATGAACTCAACGTACGTTTGGAGAACGTTTGAATGTTGACCACTGTTGACACCATTTACCAGTCACTAATAAGAAATGTCAGCTCCTCTTAATATCCTTTTTTCGCGTATATTGCTGTACATAAAACAATAGTGATCTTGGAATAAATTTTTGTTGAGTTCAATGAACTTGTGAAAGCTGTGTTTGGTTTACAATGGTTTGGTGAACCGGTGTATCAATCCAAGATGGCGCTGTGCATTTTAACTGTTTGCTATTGAGATGCATATTTTCGATGTTAAATTTGTTATTTTCGGCCTAGAGAGTTTAATAATAATAAAATAATTATGACATATCGATTATTGCTTGTACGGTAGATGTGTACGTGGATCCGCGTGATGTGTAGTTCGAACGCTGTTGATTAAACAATACCAAGTTTTCGCTCATTGCGGTGAGAGTAGGGTGAGTGTTATTAGAAAGAGTTTGTGAGCATATTTTCGTGTTCCTATTGAGTTTAGCGCTACGAATCCCTTAATAAGAAATTAGTGAATGAACTCTTCGTTAAGCTGAAATGTGCCGTGTTTACACGGAAGATTGTCCTCTCCCAATTCTGTATGAAATAAACTCATTTTTCTTTTACAGATTGCCCGTTTATGTAGCAATATGGGGGTTAATTAATGGTTGATTAATTAAATATATTAATTATCAAAATAAAATGAATTATCGAAATCAACTATACATTATTGTTTATGATGCCTTTTATAAAATCACATTTCATTAATGAAATTTTATGAGCATATTGAAGAGGAAGGGAATTTTACAAAACTATGTGTATGGGATTATCATTGGAAATTGAAATTTAATTATTAATATTTGGAAGTGAGAAGATGGCACAATATTATCAAGTGGTGAATGGAGCGACTTTTACTATTGATGAACTGCGAACTATGTGCCCAAATATTCAGAACTTGCAGTGCATTGACAGTGGAAATGGTAGTATTCAGTACATCATAAATCAAGATGATACAGCGGTCCAGTATCACAATCAAGTTATTGGCATTGATCAGACAGGAGCTACTCTACAACTTGAAACATATCAACACCAACCAGTAGTTTTAGATAGCTCCCTGCCACAGCAGTAAGTGTAAAATTATGTTTTTCTGTTTTTAACAGTAGATCGTGTTATTGATTAATGAGATTCTGGAACGATTTGCAGATTTACAATTGAGCTTTTAATGCATAATTATGTTCTGTTTGAATTTTTTTTTAAACTTAAACTATTCAGAATTAATAAGGCAAGCAACTGATTTATAATTCTAATATCATTTAAGTGTTAATACTACTTATGAGAGCAGTAAAGTATAGAATTTGTAGTGTAGTGTATTGTATTGGCCTCTACATATAAAAGTACAAGGTAAATTGTTTTGCCATTATTTTTTCTTTTAATTTGCAAAGAAAAATAAATACTCTCGATCAGAAATAAGGTAAAATAATTCATAGTTGTAGTTTCTTTTGAAACGAAAAATAATATTGTTTATGCAAAATATCACTTACCTACAGATTTTATTGTTTTCGTATATGAATATGTATTCATAATTCCAATAATCCATGATTACTATTTTTAACACCTTCATTTTTCTGGAAGTTCCACATTTTATGGTTTGCTGTTTTAGGGGAGTTTATGTAATTGAAGCTGTTGACCCATCTGCTCAAGTCACTGTTGATGTACAAGATCAGCAAGTGATAGCAACACATCATGGAACACCGCAGTTTGTGGTGCAACAACTACAAACCTCAATGCAGCCTTCAAATCAGTCTTCCCAGGCACAAGTTCCTGAACAGCCACAGCAACAACAACAACAACAACAACTACAACAACGACAACAGCAGCAGCAGGTGCAACAGTCAATGCCTACCCAACAACTTCAACACTTGCAACGTCAGCAGCAACCTGCTCAACAAATTGTGGAGTCAACAGAATCTCAACCACAGACCATCTTGTTTGGTAGACCTCATGGAAGCAATGGCATCACATTGTTGGATACATCTGTTCAGTTAACAACTGCTACCACGCAAGTGTCAGGTGTGACTTCCTGTTACATTTTTGTATTGTTTACCACATAAATAGGATCCCATGGGAAATATGTATTTTATTCTTTAAAATATTTAAATTGATTAATTTTTGGTGAAATACTTTTCCTATTTGTTTATTTTATATGTAGCTGATAAAGGTATATCAGCTTGGTCAATTGAGGTATTCAAATTTGTTTTTTTTTTCAATTTTTTAAACATTTTTCAAAATATTTTTATTTTTAAAAAAAGGAAAGAAAGTAGCTCTTAGCTTACTGACTTGGCTTTCCGGAGATGGCAGGCCTACATTCTTGATTAAAATTCTTAAGAGCCTTATAGAACTGGCTCCAACTGTTGGTGTAATCACATTGTTTTCCTTCTTACATTCCTACATTTCACTTGCAGGATTTGAATGCTCCCCTCTGTATACTCTACCCTACAATAATTTTGATTCCTCCCTCTGATGTTTCGGTTGCAACAGATCATCTCTATTTAATAATTATTTTAGTATACTGGGCATTCAATTGTTTGTTTAAAATTTAATCAGATGTTATTCATCTCCTTAGACTCATTGATTAATCATATTATGGTCACAGTTATCTTTAACTTCATAGTTTAATTTTATATTCCCAAGGAGTGATGGTTGGATACATTCAGCTATCTGATTAATCTTTCTGCCTCATGAATTAAATAATTGTTTTATTATGCTATCATTATATGCAACTCATTAATTTCCTTGTAAATTACCAGACATTCTTCAGGATGAGTACTATTATTGTTTTCAAATAATACAATTATGTAATTTCCTAATAAGAAACAATTGAACAAGTATCTCAAGAGTAATAACCTGCTCAAATTGTTGAGTTGAAAATTACATCATTTATATTTTTTAGTGTTAGCATAGTAATCATCAATAAAAAATGTATTTTCTTAAAAAAATTTTTTGGAGTAATTCTGTTATTCCCATTGTTTTGTAAAGATAAGTAGGCCCTGCAGGGTGAATTGCAATAGATAATATTTGGGGAAAAAAGAAGTTGGATAGCATCCAGCTTTTTATTAACAATCATCATCATCATCATCATCATTAACAACTACATCAACTAGAACCAGGCAGGGTTAGGTCAGCATAACTTGTTCTTTTTTCAATCTTAGTATTCTCTTAATATACTTAGGTCTTGTCATCAGGGTTTCGGTCTTCCATGTTCTCTCTAACTTTTGTATGAGAGAATTGCATTCATTTCCTTGATCCATTTCTGCCAATTTCTTTGATAATCTTCTTTCTCTGGAACTGTATTCTTTGTTTTCATTCTCCTTCATATATCCTGGCTTGTAACTGTCATTTCTCTTATTATTGGAAATTGATCTCTTATATTTAATTTGTGCATCTTTTACTCTGTTTGTTTCTCTTCTTCAGCACCTGTGCTACATGCTTTGTATTGGTTTTGTTTGTACCAACAAATGTTGATTTAGATACTGTTAACAGATTGCTGAATTGTTGACATTATTAGACTTTTCTTTTAACATATTTTTAAATTTCTTTATTTATTAATTTTATGTTTGTGTTGTAGTTTGTCTAACAAAATCAATATTTTTACAGATACTGAAAATTCTGTTCACAAACCTTTGGTAATGACTGAATTAGTTCATTCATCACCAAGAACATACAGTAATGTTGCAAAGTTTCAAGGTGAACAGGCTGTGCAGAAAGTTCAGACACATTTGATTACTTCCGTGAACCAGCTACAGGGAAGTTACATTGAACTTTGTAATGGTCAAAAGGTATTGCCTCATTTTATTTCATGTTTTCATGAAGATAGATCTTTTAGTATTAGAACTGCACATTATAATGATTAAATAATTTTATTTTCTATCATTGTATTGGTTTCTTATATACAATCAACTCCAAGATCACTAGACTTGAAAATATACATATTCGACCTGTTATGGGATCTTTTTAGATGTAAGTGTGTCACAACTGTTTTAGTATTTCTATATTTATTACAGTTATCATTATTGTTGTTGTAATTAACTCAAGTGCGCAGTAATGAATCTATACTTCTTGATTTTGATTTGTTTGGTCATTATAATAGAATTTCAAAAAACAGTAAAACCCCTCTTTTTCACTTTTCAAGAGTCTGAGAAAAAATGGAGTAAATCATGAAAGCTACAATGGTGGGAAGCTACTTTTGCTTATATAATGAAATAACAAAATGTTAATTCTTTGAGTTTATTAATAATATTAATCGTCACTGAAAAAACATTGGGCTTCTTAGGCTGTGCACTTCAAGACACTCTTAATCGTAATGTTTTCTAACTTTTCTAGAGTACAAATATTCTGTTATTAAAACACTGAGCACCCATGCTCTACCCCAAAACTAGTTACCTTGCAATATTAAGAAAGTATAAAGTTCACTATCTTGTGAGAGAAAAGAAAATAGAGTGGAAATAATGGCACTCACTCTCTGCAATTGTTTCAACAAGAAAGTCGTTTGATAAAGAAGAAGAAAAATGTCCATTGCAGAATCAGGGACATAGTAGCAAAATTGAAAGTGAGGTGCTCATTTATATCATCATGGATTAATGGGGATGCATTGGCTAAACATAAAACATTACTCAAATGTACGCAATGCACAACACATAAATAATTTTGCCTTATTCTGATAATAGAATTGAAAGTGATAACTCCTAGACCAGGACAGATTGAGTAATTTTATCTTCACCTGATCACAGTCAAAAATTTCTAGACCTTTGTGAGAACAAACATACAAAATCATTAGTCATCCTGTTCTCTTTGCGTTTGTGCAGTCAATGGAAGAAAGTGTCAAGGCAAGAAATTTGAATTTTGAAAGTGTAAAGTGGATAATTTTACATAATGAATGTAGGGAAATTGAAAGGACCGAGGAAAATCATTGTAATGGTAGGGAAATACATTTCAAGAATGTCAAAGTGCCGTTGCTGTAGAATATTTGAACGGAGTTTGTGAACCTTACATTTAGTACCTTCTGCAGTAAGGGAAAATTACTAAATTACTACTATCAGAATACTAAGCTAATTGGGTCATATTATCAACCTGTGAAATTTTCAAAGTTTTAAAATGAAGTGCAAATGCCATATTCTGAACTTAATACTTATTTATTTATTTACTTTTTGTTCATAGAAAGTAATTTTGCTGAGAGAAATAGAGGATTTGATGGTGGAGGTGAAATCCCCACAAACTTCTTGTACTTAATTTACTCAAATCAGGAAATGAATTAGTTTGTTCATTTGGGGGTTGTTGGGAAAGGGTCAGTGTCTGAAGTTTAGTTGCTCCTTCCATGCACTTAAATGAGCCAATATGTGAATACAGCATTTGATTTGTATTTTATACTAGTTGAAGTACCGTGCGTGGCCTGGCTATTTATTCGTCATTATTAGATAGGAAAAATAATGAATTCTACCTAGAGTGAAGTTCCCTGCCTGAACCTTACCCTCTGTGCTACGATCATTGCTAAGGGCATATGTAAACTGGCACCCCTGGCAAACTTCTCCAAACAATTTAGTCCTTCTGTTTCTCAAAGCCTACTTGTGCTGTCAGAATGAATCAAAATGCATTTTGTAGAAAATATTATCGGCTTAAGAGGATTTATACACCCTCCTTGAGATATTTACAAAAAGCACAAAGAGTGCACATTTTAATTTTGCTTTAAGGAATAGAGAAGTGGGAAGGAGTTATTTTCTATTGTAAATGAATGAACAAAATTTTATTGGGATCAGAATAAAACCATGAATTTGTGTTAAAAAATAAAGAAAAAAGCATTCTTCTTTAAGTAATAATCTAGCCGAACATATGCATGACAAAATACTCTCTCTTTCTCCTGACCCATCAGAGAGATTTTGCTGTTCCTAAGATTAGCTCGGACAAGCAGACAAAAATCATATAAATAATTGAATGGGTTTTTATATCATCTATCTATATATATCTATAGAAAAGTGACACAAGTGCAAAATCATCATTTTTCAGCTAAAAACTGATAAGAGGTTACCAAGAGGTACTGCTACTATTCTGAAGTTGATTTTTTTATTTAGTTCAATTACTGTCCGCTAGGTGAATATTTGGTACAATCTATAATGAGTATTACAGAACTACAAAACTTAAAATTGCAATTTCTGAGAAATCAGAAATTCGCACTTGTGTCACTTTTCTATTGGAGGTGCCATTTTATTATCCATAAGATAATAAAATGGCAGTTAATGTGAAATTAGAAACAAATGCTTGAGTTTTATTCTTATTGATTTCAGCTGAAGCAAATAAAACGGTTGCTACCATTCTGTAAAACAGTAGCAGTTGTGAATCAGACTGACTGAAAACAGAGGGGCATTGGGAATTTTGACCAATTTCAGTTCTCTATACTGATTACTAATTAAGATTGGAATGTTCTTATGAGCTGTTTTATAGAGTTAAACAGATGCTGGCCTCTTTAAAAACACGAGGCAACATTCTGTTTAGAACATTAGAAAATTTCAAACGGGATTATTTATTTAGTACAGCTGATATCTGATTTGGTTCAAAAGTTTTAACTTTATTTTGTTCTCTCAATAGAGAGCACCAAATATAAAATGTATTATTTTTGTGAAGCACTAATTCTTAATGATCTGTAATAGATACCAGTTGGTGGGGACTGGCAACATCTTCAGTCGCAACAGCAGTTGCAGTTACAACAACAACAAGAACATCAACAGCAGCCACCTCTTCCACAGCAACAACCTCAGCAGTTGCCACAACAAACTCCTCAAACTGTGCAATCACAGACGCAAGAGGTACAACAACCTCAACTCCAACAACAGACTCAGTTACATCAACAGTTGCAGCAAGCTCCACAGATTCAGCTGCAGTCCCATCAGTTGCAACAACAGTTACGCCAACACCGTCAGCAAGTAACTACTTCTACGCAACAGTCTCAACAATTGCAGCAGTCAGCAAGACAAATAGTTGCTCAAGAAAAAACTCATTCTCCACAGAACAATCAGAATAATCAAACTTTGCAACATGTGAATGCTGCAACTAGTAAGAGATCAGATCATGTGGGAGTTATTACAATCACATGTCAGGACAATGGTACTGTAGGTGTTACTCCAGTAAATCGACAGCCACAAATTGTTCCCAATCAGCGACGACAGCAGCAGCAACAGAGGCGTCCCCAACCATCTACATTACATATTACACCAGAGGGACAACTTTTATTGCAGCAACAATTACAACAGCAGCAGCAGCAACAATTGCAATTGCAGCAGCAGATACAAAAACCACAGGCACAAATACAAGCATCACTTCAACAACAACAACAACAACAACAACAACAACAACAGCAGCAGCAGCAGCCGCCACAGCAGCTGCAGCCACAACCACAGACACAGCCGCAACCACAGCAGAATTCACAACAGATGCATCAACAGCTTGTCCAGCAGCTACAGCAGCAACCTCAACGCCAACAGCAGCAACAACAACAACAGCTGCATCAACTTCCACAGTCTCAGCAATTGCATCAGACAGTCCAACATGTTGAAGAAAATAAAGAACATTTGGTAGTACAAACTTCACCAAGGTAAAGTGACATTCAGTTCTAAATTGCTTTTTTGTAGGAAATGTTCATTTTTTAATTAACACTTTTAAATGGATTTAACAATAATTAATGTCTATTTACTAAGTTAAAATGATAATTTGTATTCAATTGTTACAAGTATCATTGTCTAAAATAAATGTGTCCATGGGTCCTCACCCAGAATGGTGAATGAAAAAACCGGATTGCTTGCTTAAATAGAAAAAGAGGGTTCTGAACTTTAACAAAGGTGTTCTAGTATGTCTTGTACTCTCTTAGAAAGTGGAATAGAATGGCCACCCTAAGAAACTTGTTTAGTAGTTTTAGTCATTTGTTTCTATTATATGTAATATAATACATGAAAAGTCAGCCTACTGAACCCCACATCAATCAATAACAACTGTTATGAATAATGATACTATCTTCAAATTTTATTTCATTTATAAGACATTTTTACTCTTGATATTTTATACAACCTTCACTTTATTTTCTCATATATTTTATGCAGTCTTTTTGAAAACGAAACTTGCCATCTCGCTTTCACGCTAATATAATGTACAATGAAAGTTATTCAGTAGAGTAAAATATTTTGTTTGTAGGCACTCATTTTTGTCATGAGAGTGGTCGCACAATCACACTTTCCTTTTGCAAATAAAAAAAAAATCTTTTAAACTTATAAACCAGGCCAACTTCTTTATTTGAGCTTTTAACGGATGATGATTCTGTTGTTAAGTTTCAAATATTTAATTATTTACTTAATTTTTATTGATCAAGTTTTGAAATAGGAAAATAAATTACAAATTTTACTTCTCGTAGAACTGAGCACACATGAAATACAGATATCCTATATCTATTAATAAATTTAATAAGCTGAACTGAGTGCTTCTCTTTCTGTACTTTCCATATTGAAGCCTTGAATTTCTTGGATTCTTACACCATTCTGCATTCAAAGCTTAAATAAAGTACATAAATGAAATTAAACAAATTTTGAGAACTGTTTTATTCTGAAATCCTAGCAAGGCATTTTGTCTTTATCCATGGCTAGCTTTTGTTGTTACAGCGTGAAATGTTTAATCCATGTTGTTTATAATTATTATTGCACATTAAAGAAATTAAATGTTCCTACCTAATAGGGTCTTACAAATCTCTGTCGTACTTGAAAACTTCCAGAGATTGTTCCTGTCCTCTTCCCGGAAATTCTGAAAACTGCCCTTTCAATTGTGGAGCCTTTAAACTCTTGCGTTTATATCTGTTAATTGTGGATGAGATGCAAAAAAGTTCTCAGCTTATTTGCTTTTGGAAGTGAACATTTTTAGAAAGTTGCAAACAAATTATATTTTAATTATTAAACTGGTTTATCTTGCTTCACTAATATAATATCACTATGTGAAAATATTATATGATTGAAATTGTATTGCAGACCCAATCAGTATCCTGCTGCACGCCGAACTTATATGAACAAGCCTCGTCCTCGTACCCATAACAATTTGGTAGTGAACAATACTGTGCAAGCTATTGCCTCCCCAACGAGTGATCAACATCAGAACATCTTGCAACATGAGTGAGTAGAAGATAGTTTTTGTTTTTAATTTTCATTGTTATTTCTATTTCTGATTATCTGGAGTTTCTGTCTACATAATTATCACATTCCTCTGTAGGCTTTTGAAGAAATGACTGTTTTGGTAGGTCAAGTGGTTAGAGCAATAGGGTGTATTCCAGGAGTTGGATCTGGGCTTGATTCCTGGTCAGGACAGTTATTTCTTTGAACACATCTAATGTTTATAACTTTTTCTGTGGGGTAGACATATGTTTAAAATAGTGGTTGGCAGTTGCAATGCAGGAAACATGTTCCTATCTAAGATGGGATTAGACCAATAAATCAGACATAAGAATTTACATATATTATATTACATTATAAAATTCTAGATCTTGCACAACATTTCGGCCCTAGTATGGGGTCTTCTTCAGGTACAATAACTCACAAACAAATTATAATACAATAAAAAACTGCTATGTAACATTAATATGTGCCAATATATATCAGTCCTATTATATATTTGGATATAACTGGGTTGTAACATTTTTGACATTTATAGTATATATACATTCCGTGACCCTGACTTTAAGTCTCCATCAGAAATTAATTATATATTTGGTCACGACCATTCAGTATAATTCATATAGCTAATACTGCACATAAATTGCTACACCTGTAATTGGGTGACTGAATTTTGTGTCATATTTTGATAGTTACTATGTTATATCACCAATCTTTCCTGATTTTTTCTCTATCTTGATGACTTTACTATAATGTTTTTCATCCTAAATGAGCTTTGTGCATCCATATCGAGGTAAGCCGCCCTCTTTTTTATTTAAAATCACAACAATTGTTTTATAAATACTGTGGCGTCACTGTATTTTAGTAATTAAAACGTATTAAAATACTGTTTCTTGCGAACTGGGACACGACAGCCCTTGTTGATTTGGACGGCGGCAGTCGTCTCGCTCCCGCCCGCCCGCTCCTCTCTTTCTTTGTGAGCGTCTGCAGTAAAAGGCACGCGGTGCCCGCCGAGACCCCATCCCCTCTGTTTACGAAGGCCGAGCGCCCGGCAGAAGGCAGCTGCACCCTTCGCCCGTCCCTCGCACGCCCACCCGCCGAACCTAGCGACGATTAACCGATAGTAATGGGGAGTTTGGGGCCACCACGGCGAAGATCACGTACGCATTGGAGCCACGTGCAATTAATAATAAACGCTTTGAGGCACAAGGATGGAGATGATGGACTTTCCCAGAAAGAAACCCGAAGGCGCCTTCTGTGATTGGCCGAGGTTTAATTGCGGCGGAGTTAGCTTGCACCAATAGTTAAGCGAGTTCATTAAATTTCAGAGCGATCTGGAACTTTCTGGGGAAAAGTGTGGGGAGAGTAGGGATGAAGGAGATACTCTACCGTCTGCAGAACTTTACTTCCCATTTAGACGTAGTACGAATCAGACTTATTTGGCCTTAACTGCCGTAAGGGGCAATTCTCTTTTGACTCCCTGTCGTGAAATGAGTGGCGACCGAAAGATATCAAAATGTTTTAATTTTCAGGCGGCGCTAAAAAAAGAAACAAATGTGCTGTTTCTTGTCACGTTGTTTCTGCTTGCGTAATTCCCTGATTGAATGACAGTGATTGAACTTGTTCAAATTACCTAAAGCGGTTTTCGGAACGCTACTTTTCCGGCGAATTGTACTAATTGACGCGAAAATTGAGAAAGATTAGAAACACCAACTACGAGCGCCTGCTGATTCGATCTCCGAGTGCGCGGAAGAGGAAACTCGCCTGCGTGCCTGCCGTGAGGTGTGTGGCCGGGGCTCGCGTCGCCCTCGGAGACGGCAGCCTGCTCCGCCTGGCGACCTTCCCGCCCGGGGAAAAGGCCGGAACAGCTGAATGCGGTCGACGACACCGACGACAACAAACCCGCGATGTCAGCCGCCGAATCTGACATGGTTACGTGTCGACACTTCAGGCAAAAATTATAAACAAATTTAACAAAAATAATAATAGTAACGGTAAATCTCTTTTTTATTTTTTGTGCTTATTCAGACATTAAACTAGAGAAGTTATGTTCACTGAATAACTTCTTTTATTTCCCTATAACAACGTCCATCCTCCTATAGTCACTTGCAGGTAACCAGCAGCAGTCAAAGAGCTAGCCGGCGCATTCGTCGTTCAGTTAGAGGTGTGAGCGTGACAATATTGATGTTACATAGTAGTTTTTTGTTGAATTTTAGATTGACCTACACATTTTTGTGAGTTTTTGTTTGTTCCTGAAGAAAATCTCATACTAGGGTTGAAGTGTTGTGTATGATAAAGACTTTTGTAATGTAATAAAATATATGTAAATTTGTATGTCTGTTTTATTAGTCTAATCCCATCTTAATCCATCACAGACAAATATTAATTTTTATATTCCTTTATGTGCGAGCTAACAACAGCAACACGGTGGTGAAACCTGTATTTGTCGAATTGACAAGGGATTGGAATTTTGATAGAGCCTTTGAATTTGGTTCCTTTAAGTCATTTAGACAGTGCAATGTGGTTACAAGCACATTGACAGCACGTATTTAATATAACTTTTCCATCTGGTAAAGCGCCATTACACTATTCTGTGCTTAAAAATCTTTTGACTAATGGGACTAATGTTTTATTCACAATATTTCGGTGTAACACGTGCTCACAAACTACGAAGATGTTAAATTATCTGTATAAAGACACTGACTTTAATTTGTGCATCCTATCTAGAAAATGTCAGTTTGGCATATACAGCTGATTGGATAGTTGCCTTCATTGTTTTTAAACTGGGTAAAGAAATTAGTGACAAAGATTACGATCTTTGTCACTAATAAAGATTACGATCTTCTCTTAATATCTTTCACTAGCAGACTGGAGATGCTTTAAACTATTTCAAAATTATTTTCATACTTTGCAAATTTCTACTATGTATGTACTAAATAAGAAGAAAATTTAAACATACAGTTGTTTAGTTTTTCATCCCTTAGTGTAAAAATGTGAAAAATTATCTATTAAGAATTATAATAACAAAAAAAGGTGTATTCACAGCTCTTCATGTTGAATGTTCTTTCAGACTATGGACACTACCCACTCTGATAGGTGTTCAAAAACATAATGTGAATGCTCCCAGAAAAGTTGCTCTAAAGAGTATTTAAAAATTAGTTCAAAGTATTATCAGATGGCGTATAAAAGAAAATTAGATAATTTGTACATTTGCAAACTCCTGTCCTAGAACATTGCATTCCATTTTTATGGATTTATATTAGATTATAATTTTGAAATTATCATACAACTGATTTTATTAATAATGATATGAACAAATTTGTTCCCATAGATTCCAAAATTCTGACATTGGTTTTGCAAATGTTTCATAATAATGTTACTCTCATGTTCAAAAATACCCAACACCTAATAGCTCACCTTCATATTGAAGATACACTAACTTAGAAAATAAATAGTACAAAGTGTTATACAATACAGTTTATTCTTAAACAAACTAATGAACTTAACGTAAAATTAACACACATTTTATTGCATTGTTTTGGTTAGGTGGTTTGTCATTGTAGATAATTATAACCAAACCACTATTACAATACAATGTAATGTAATAATACTATACAATTGACAGAATAAAAAAAAATGTATGTTTCCTACATTTAAATTGGATTCCATTGGATTTAAATATTGTCAGTCTTATAAGTCATGACCAAAGGATTCATATTATGCTGGAAAGGCAGTAACTAACACCACTTCATTTGTCTCAGTTGGTGGATGGGAAGGGGTCTTAACTATGAGCGCTGGATGGATGGACAGGTGTTCCATTGCTTGAATACTCTATAAGTTTATGCACCATTAAATTAAGAGATGTGCTCTACATATTTTAATTAACTTCCTCAACTGTTAATTTTTATTTTTAGAGTTTTTTATTTATTATTCTTTTGTACCAAGTAATAAATGTCACTTATGTTATTATGAAGTATTTGTAGAGTAGTAATATATGAAATCAATTACATATTACTTGATTTTACAGTGCCAAGGAGGTACAACATCAGGCTTCTCGAAACACATCCATCGCCAATGCCACCACTGCCATTACCTCTACTCCAACCATTACTACCACTCCACCTACCACAACTACTACACAGGTTCTTGTTCTTCTGCCAAATGGAGAGCAACAAATAATAAATGTTGAAGATTCTCCGGGATCCAATGTTTGTCTCAAAGATATTTTGGGACAGGTGTGTGGTAACGACTTTTTAATACAAAGTTCAATAGTGTCCTATAGAATGTAGTGTAAATTTGAATGTACATTTTAACATTTTTCAGATTGGTATAAATTTAGATTCCAATATGACTATATCAAGTGCTCCTGATCTTACTACTGACCAACAAGTTTTAACAAAAGACATTCTTAATAGAAACACCACAATTGATCAGCGTTTACAGGTAATCATACTTTTTGTGATCTTAATAGCAAATTATTTATAACATATTACACAACAACATCCATCTTGATCACTAATGTTACTAGATATTTTTGATGGTATCCAAATATACAATTTTTAAATTTTTATTTTCTTCAGGACCGTGTTGTGGCACCTGGTAAAACAATAACCACAGGGACAGCTTCATTCAAAACAATTACTGGATCTCAATCTGTTTTACAGCAAATGATGTAAGTAAAAATGCTTTTGTTTGTTTTGTTTTTTACCATTGAATGTGCCTGTTGTTCTGGTGTCTCCCCCTTACTCTTCTCCCTGACCTTCCTCTTTCCCTGTCTCTCTCCTTTTCTCTCCTCTATTCTGTCCCATTTCTCTCCCATTATCTCCATTTTTCTCTCTTGTAGGTAAAGTAAGTAAAAGATACTTCAAAAAACACAAACTAAACAAGATCAGCAATAACAATCATATATTGTGAGAACATAACATTTCTTTTTCTTACCACATGAGAAATAATGAAATTGTTAAAAAAATCATTAGCGTTCTACACATAAGTTAGCTACACATAAGTTAGTAATTAGTTTTGCGTAATAGAAAAGGAATTAAAAATGTGTTTCAGATTGCTCATACAGATCTCTTAATAAAATTATATGGATTTGAGTTGATTTCAATGTTTAATATATATTTATTAATGCCATAAGTAAATAAGTGAGTAAAATAAAGTATACATTCCAAGAACCCTAGCATTTGGAAAATTAAAGATAACAGATTTCAAATGAAATACTCTTTTTAACATCTAAATCATGAATTGATTTCTACCTTGTGTCGGTAAAATCCACTCCTAAAATGTAATACTTATATTATGGCTGAGGTTCAAATCTGGCTAATTTTTGAATTAGCTAGATAATGTTCACGTTATCCAAAAGAGATGAATAAAGCCTGAAGTAGGAGCAGCTTCAAAGCATACTTCAGATTTAGCTGGAAAGTGCACATTAGGCAACACGTGGCTAAGTGAGGTATGTTATGATGTTGAGTACAAGCGCTTATTATGCGATAAACAGGATAGCTTCAAAGGCTAGTGAAGGACAAGGTGTGTAGCACAAGTTCCACTCTGCCGGTTGTAAATTTAGGTCTTTATTTCTAGAATTGGCCAAAAAATGACGAAACCCCCTTAAAATTTTCTGAACCTGATTTCATTCCTTTCAAGGTTAGCACAATCTCCTTGTCCTTCCCCCTCAACTTCCCTCCATTAAGAAAAAAAAATCCATTTAAAAATAACCCCATAAAAACCCTCTTGAAAAATACGAGTCATTATTTTATAAAAAATAAAAATGTTATAATTTTTATTTCTAAAATATTGTTACAAAAGAATTTAACATTTTATAAATGTGTATTATACTCATTTCGAACATAAATTGCAAACTTTTTGATCTAAAACATGTCCTCGTAATGATCATTATAAAAATCTAATAATGAATGAATTGAAATGAATCTTTTAAAGAAAATTACAACTCTATTCCATCAACGGGTTGTTTTTTATGCTGGACCTACCATCTTGGTAATAATAATAATAATAATAATATTGCATAACATTCTTGCAAGAATGGTTGTGTCCCTTTGTTTTGATATGATGTTTTTTATGATAATGAAAGAAATGTGTACATTTAACGCAAATTAAATTAATAAATAAACAGTAATCAATTATGAAATGCATAAGTGCATTCATTTTAGATTTAGCCAAATTCTCAAGTAAGAAATTTGTAATCATTTTCTTTTTAAACATAAGCCATCTTGAATCTGAAAATGGTCAAAAGGGCAAACAATTTCCAAAATTTCATTATCAAAATTCATCATCTTTGTTCTTCAAATTCAATAGCATAAATTAAGGAGGAAACTCCATAATTTCATTGGTTAAAATTTCAGCCATAATTAATGTTTGTATATCCCATTATTATAGAAATTTTTTAAGACATGCTTAAACAACTTTTTTCTTCCAAAATAGCTCTAAAAATGTGTATACAAGACGGGGATTTACTCTTCTCTAATGTTCGCAAAGAAATATTTTGGTTCTACCCTTAGGAAATTGAAAAATTGAGGAAGTGCGAAAAAATGTTCTTTAGGCTGTGATGGCAGCTGGGAAGAAGGTGAAGCAGAACCGAAAAGCTAGTCCAGACCAAAGAGATTAGAAAACTAATTAGTTCGAGGTCTGTGCCATTCTTTAGCATCATTAGTTGGTCATGAAAACGAGTGATGTACTTGTAAACGTCAATAACACACTTTATTCACTAAATGTATTTCTGCGCCTCTGTCGTCAGTTGGCCATATTGTGCTATTTGGCACGTTCTTGTAATTCCTGAAGATACTCTTTCTGCCGTCTTCCAATGATTCTGATTTAATTTTCCTCAACTGCTTCCAGTGGTACAACCGGTTGTCTGGTTCTCCGGATAAATTTACCTGAACTGGTTATTTAAGCGAGTAGGATTCCGTGTGAGCACAACTCCACAGCAATGCATGTTCTGTTGGGGGGCCCAAGTCCCCGGGTGGGCACCTCCGCCCCCCCCCCCCCCCCCGCCGCACATGTACGACAACGGGCCCATATCCGGGTCCTGCCGGAACCCAATTTGCCCTCAATGGCAACCTTCCCATTCAAGGCACGGGTCGGGCCGCCCTGCCAGCTCAGAGCTCATAATGTCATATGACAACGCGCCTCTCACATGCGCAGGGACACCGAGTCTCTCCTCGATGCCCAGAGTCTTGGGCCACGGCCACGACGAAGACAAGAGCCCAACTGGGGGCCACCCGAACTAAGGTTCGGGCGGTTCGAGGTACCCATTTCCCGCCTACTCACTGCCTACACCTTTATGCTACCGACGTGATCTCCGAGTACCTAAGTAACCTAACGGTAGGTAATTATCCGGTTGGTCTTTTTTATGTGGATTCCAGAGCATTTCGAAGAAACTCCTTTACCCAATCCTACCCAAAGGTCGGCGCGCAGAGGCCCGACTGTTGGGTTACCGGATAAACGGCAATCAGGATAGTTCCCCTACTCACTGCCTCCTCTTTGGAACGAACGGCGTGAGTGGCGCCGTGAAACTAAGGGTCCGGGTGGTCGTCTACAACTTCATCAGAGACCGTGCCTACCTACGCACGATGTCCCCTGCGGGGATTTAAGGGAGTTGCCAATAGTAAATTGAGTGTGAAAACTTGTAATTCATGTGGGTCATTAGGTAAAGGGTTTAGGAAACGCGAGTTGAACACCGTCTCGATGTCGCAGAGGAGGTCGGATATTCCTTCTATTGCCAGTACACAACATTGAGTTCTCAGTCAACAAATACCTCTACATTATTTTGACTACGATCTCCCATACCACTTGAAAGAATGGTGATCTAGGAGAGATTAACTGCCATTCAGTTGTCTGATCTGCTAGATAAGCAGATATGCTTAACTTTTCTGAGAGGACTGAACTTCGTGTAAAATGGTTACTGCACCAATAATGCCGCCAGAAATATCAGTAGTAAGCTCCTATGTAAGTTCCAGAAGAACTGCCTTTGTACTGCAACAAGTGAATACAACTACGTAGCTCTTGACTGGAACCCTACCTCTTCGTCGGATTACTTTCCCTGATACTTGGCCAGCATACTATATGCCTATAGTAAAAAAGTATATAGTGCAGAAGCCTTTCCCTTGTTAAGTCTCCCATGCGCACATCTGAAACTGTAGAGTTGACGCGGAAACATTTCTTGACTGCCATTCTTGCTTCCTTCCTCCCTCTGACGGCCCAGCTTCTCTGACGAGTTGCATGTAGCAGCGACTCTGGAGTACAATGCTTAAATCGCCTATGTTCTTTATCTATGTTATCTTAAATCTATGTTATGTAATCCTGGCGGTGTTATAATTTGCAGTTAGGAGAATTGAATATTTGTGCTGTTTAGTCAGTGGGGACTGTCGAAGCCTACCTCCTACCTTGATCAATCTATCGCTGACCATGAACGGACCAAGTGGTCTGAACAAGCATGTTTCCGGAGATCCTGATTATTTAATAAGAATTTCCGAAGTTTCTGATTGTGTTAATAATACATTTTCTGCCCTTTGGATCTCTACTGATTTCAGTGGCCGGTTTTGTTCTAATTTTCTCGCCATTTATTATTTTAATTTTACTTATTTAGTCAAAAAACAGCAAAAGCTAGGTGTTACATTATAGAGAGATACTGTTTTCTTGAGGTATAGAATCTCTTCCATATATTCTAACTACAATTAGTTAACGATAAATAAATTTAAAAAACAGGTTAGCAACAATAGAAAACTATATTAAAAATGAATATCTGGTAATAAGTTTGTTGAGGCTGCGAAATATTCCTTTGATAAATTGGGAGAGCATTAGTAGAAACTGCAACGAACATCGCCTTTTCCATCGAAAGTTCTCATCAGACGGGAGTGTTCCGGAAAAGAAATGATATATAGTTGATAAAGATTGTTACTTTGCCGAAAGAATCAATAAGTATTGAAGAGATTGTCATGGTTACCTCTGTCCAGACGAAATTAAACGTTTTTGTTACGAATTTCACGTTTTACTGCCCGTTAGATTGCAGAAAAGTGCTGGGAATTGCCTGGCAGCGCTCCGAATCGAACTTTGAATGCCCCCAAACACATTTCACGTAGAAACTGCTCACGGGTCCTCTGATTTTCATGACAATGCGAGCCCGCTGCATCTAAAGTGGATTGAGCTGGATTCCGAGAAATCTGACAATGAGCACATATTTCGTCGCGACCGCCCAGGAGCTGAGGCGATATTTGGTGACGCTCCGAACTAACAGGAAGCAGTTGACAATCGGCGTCAAATAACTTAGTACGAAAGAAATGAGTATTTGGTCAACTGGGAAGGAATTCGCGTGCCTTTTTTTTAGTAAAATTAGACTTCGAGTAAATCTTGAAAGCGAGAAGTTTGAAATGGATGATCCTTTCTTCTGAATTGCTTTCAACGATTAGCGAAATTGAGCTGTTTGAAGCGTTGCGCAAAATTTGAACTAATTTGGCGGTTAATGTGCCCACAAAGCTCTTCATGACAATCTTCTATAAGATGGTAGTGTTACTAGTCATCGTCACTGCCAAGGTCACTGTTCCAGTTTTTAACTCAGACAAGTCAGTACGCCTTAGCAGTTTGCTTTGGTTATGGACTCCGTGATCTGAACCAATGGGATCCATTTCACCAGAGCGTCTCTTCTCCTAATTCTGCTTCCCTTTGGATAGCAGGTCCACTGGATTCTCTGCTGAAGGAACATATGTCCATAGGTCGTGTTCTGTCATGTTTTGTATTGCAAACCTGTTCGCGACAAATATCTTCATTAAACTTGACTGGGATTTGACGTGTTCTAGTGTGATGCAACTGTCACTTCACAAACTTTGTCTGCATAACTCTACCCCCACCCCAAGGCGTCCTTCATCTTCCTGACAAATGTTGCAATATCAGAACTGTCTTTAATTCAAATGTGGGTGTGGCGACAGTTTTCAAGAGCACCACCTTTGATCTTGCGCAAACCAAATTCCACATGTCTTCGCTTTCACGAGTGCGACAAGTTGCATAAACGTACGCTCCAAAAGCCTTCTTTGATGTGTTGCCGAATCCATAAAGATCAAATGCCGTTGTACCGTTCTGAATTTGGATGCTCACTTCGATGTAGTCGAGGCTAGCTTGCGTGAAATTATTTTTGTTCGTCTGAATATGCAGTAAATAATGTAATAGTTGAAATTATTCGTGTTTGTTTATTTTGTAGAATTAAGTCATCACTACTGTTTGCACTAATATGCATAACCAAAGAAGTAAATAAAAGGCGCTGTTAAACGCACAGTTGCTTCGCGCAATGAGATGTCAGTTTTTTCCTTAATAAACATCGGCAACTCTACAGTGACGTTTCAATTCGAAGCCGCTGATTGGATAACTGAACCTTCTCTCCCGTGTCAGCCGGGAGCTGTCAAGTAGAAGTATTATTCATAGTATAGTGAACTTAAAGCACTGATCACGTTCCACTTACATTACAAATAAGCACAAGAAGATTCAATTTTGAACGTAGGAAATTCAACGTCCTTGAAGTTAATTCCTTTCTGGAAAAAATATCGTCTCGATGCCACAAATGCCAACATTAGGCAGCTTGGCAAAAGTATTGTCGGCCAATGGTCATAGTCGAAGATGTCTCCCCTGCGGTGGAGGTAGCGAGCGCGGGATGGGTGGATGTGACGCGCGTATGCTTGCTTCAGTTTCAAGGCTGATGTTACCTTAGATTCCGCGCGACTGAGCTCGTGCTGTTCTACGTAGGCGAGAGGAAGCGCGCGGCTGCCGCAGCCCCACAGCCCGGCGACCCCCGCATTCACCGCTCGCGCCATGCAGCTATCAAAATTATCTCGTATATTATTAAGGCGAGTAGAAGTCTTCAGAAAGTGGGATGGTCAGTGTACATACGTGGGTACAGCGCATCCCGCGAGGAAGAACGTTTGCGGTGAATCTTGAGGAATGAAATTTTCAGTTCGTGCCGTTAATGCGTTTTGCTGTATCTCTGTATTAAGAAAATCAATCAAAATTTTGATAACATTGGATATAGTGAACCAAAAATGTTAGTCTCCGGAAGTTCACTACAGTATTCGACTGTATTTAATTAAATTATCATTTCCTATATTTATTAATAACTATATAATAAGAAGCGTATGGGTCAAACCTCACAATAGAGGGTTGCTCCACATTGTATGCTTTATATATTACAGTATAAGACCAATTATACTAGCTGAAAAAGGATCTTTTTTACTTTCTAACATACCACTTACGTAGTATAGAAAAGATATAGCAATGCTGTAGCAAAAAGGTGATTTTTCGACAATTCGTATTGTGGATTGAAGGCGTTTGTACAATAAATACTAAGGTGACAAAAGTCCTGGGATAGCTATAAGCAAATACACAGTCGCGGTAGTATCGCGTACAAAAGGTATAAACGAACCGTGCATTTTTTAGCTTTGTATTTGTACTTAAGTGAGCCATGGGAAACTGAAAATAATGGCCGCTACCGCTACAAGCAAAAAGAGAGTTCAACGAAATGTGCACATTGTGAAACTACATTTACGCCCAGAAGCAAAACAAGGGGCCTTCTCAGAATTTGCTTAATGGATCGGGGAAACTGGACAAAAATCTGATCGAGATAGGAAGCTGGCTTTAGCTCTGGAAGCTGAAGTACGGTATTTGTTACAAACATATTAAGCCTTTTTAAAACAAATGTAAAATAATTCATTACCACTTTTTTGTTAAAATAAAAATTTGTTGATCAGTACTGACTCTGTATAGAAACAGTTATGCAGCAGGAAAAAATGTACTTTAAACTTAAATTTCTGTATCGACTTCAATTGTTTAATGTCATCAGGCAATGCATTGTAAAGTAACGTACTTGTATGTGGATTTCTGATAGTGAGCTGTTGACACTGACACTTGATGTACGTGATTTATACGACGTGTGTTGTAATAATAAATATCAGTATTGCATGAAAATATGTTCCCACAGTTAAGTAAGTCAGTTTTGACAAATATTACATATTCGTAAATAAATAGGCAAGGTAGTTGTAAGATTCCAAGCCCAAAGAAGAGAGGCTGGCAGGGATCACGCAGATGACATTTTTTCATTAATCCAATAATTTTATTTTGCCATCTAAAGGTCTTGAGTACTACATGATGAGTTTCCTCAGAATTTAATGCCATATCTCAGGCGAGAATGCACATTTGCAAAATACGCGCAACAAGTTGCATGAAGGCTGACAGAATTTGAAAGAATTCTGAATGCGTAACATAATGAACTTAATTTAATGTTTAATTCTGGTATATGTAGATTTGACTGAATTGAGAGATCAGGAAATTTTGTTACCTTAACTTCATCTAATTACACATTGTTAATTTTCAATGGAGCATGTGATTGATTTGAAATGCAAAAATGCATTGAAAGTAGTTTTCCTTCGTTAACTATTAATTTGTTATTACAAAACCCATTTGAAATTTCTGAAATCGTACTATTTATTGTTTCGTTTTTGCAAAGAACATTCGTGTCATCGGCAAACAGAACCATTCTTCCGTTTTTAATAGACGAGGGCTTATCGCAAACATAACAAAGGGGATAGGACCTAAGATCGAGCCTTGTGGGACCCCATTTTCAATTGGTAAACAATTGGAAAGATAAGTATATAATTTCCTTTTGTGCCAATACGGTATTTCTACGCTTTGAGATCGATGTTTAAGGTACGAGGTTATCCAATCTAGGGCGATACTACGAATTCCATATGAAGGTAAGCAAGTTTGATAGCAAGATGTTACGCTCTATAACGTCAAAAGCTTTCGAAAGATCTAAAAATATTCCTATGGGTGCTTAATTTTCGTCCATTGATGAAGCAACATCTTTAAGAAAAGAAAAAATGGCAGTTTCCGTAGATTTTAATTTTCCAAAAACGTGTTGTCTTCGTTTTTTCTGAAGAAAGTTTCCATTCGCGTATAAAAAAGCCTCTTTAATATATTTGAGAAAATTGACAAAAGAGAAATTTGCCGGTAATTTTGAATTTCATTTTTGTTCCCTTTTTTTATTATAATATCTCAATTTCTGTCCATATTAACACACCTCAGGCATCATTTGCACAACTCATTACAAATCGGTGAACAAACGCTCGTTTCCATCTTTATTCAGAATTTAACTTGTACAGAGATTCCCAGAATTTAAGTGAACCGAACATAACGTGAACCGAATGCATTTTTTCCATAGTTGCATAATAGGTTAAAGACTGTTTTAAAACTTTTTGGCAAGAAATAAATATAACGTAATGTCTCGTAAACGTTCCTTCCATGTCGACCCACCAACAATGAGAAGATTTCATCATTTCAATTTAACAGCTCGTCAAATAAAGCTTGGGAAATTCCAATTTGCATTTTTTTAAATTAAAAAATTACGCTAAACTATTTATATTTTAAAACAGTGAACATGACCTAATTTTCGAGAATATATTTTTATTTAACAAAAAATATCTTATCATTAATATACTTTTACCGTGTTAATTTTTTGCCTGCAAGTTTTGATAACACAGTGGGCACCGAAGTGGGAACCAGCCTCATTTCGTTACCGCTCTTTTCTATCTACGGGGGAAAATACTTTAGAAAAATTGGAGCCGTTTTTAAGAAAATAATGATTTAAATTGTTTCGAAATTGTCAATGTTTCACGTAAAAACTACTCATATTTTCGAAAAAAAATGAACATGACCTTATTTGAAGATGTTTATGATCAACAAATTTTATTAAAAAAAACTGTCTACCTTCATTTTTGTAATTGTAGGAATATGCCTAAAAATTTTTCAACTTGGTAATTTTGGAAAATTCATGGTGTTTAACAAAATTACTACCTAAGATATTTCTTTAAACGATTTATGGATTACTTAGAAAAAATGCGACGGAAAAGATTTAGAAACATTTTTGAGAACATTTTGAAAATGGGGGTTCATGTAGCCTACTTTCAAAAATCAAAATGTTCAAGTAGTTGCGACATCAGTGAAATCGATCAGGGACAGAGGTGGATTTACGCATAGGCACAGTAGGCACGTGCCTACGGCGGCAAATTTTCAAAGGCGCAAAATTTTCTTGATATTTTCTAAAACAAATTTAGGTTCTCTAAAAACTATAACAGCATAAATCGTATTTTTATTTTAAAAATATCATATTAATATTTAATACAAGCTATTTATTTGTCTACTTCATTAGAGTATACCTTATGATTTCAGAAGTATATGAATCTGAAACTAAGGCCCGTTGACGCAAGAAAACATGTTGCAATTCTAGTTGTCATGTTTTACTTTCCTTTTAATGTTGTTTCAGTGTTGAAACGTTAATAATGTTGAACGTTACTTGCTATGAAGATACAGTTTATATCCAAAATTAGCTAATCCAAAAAAAATATTTAATTTATGAAAACAATGTGCAAAATATAATGTTACTTTTAAAGTTAAAACGTTTAAATTAATGAGGAATTGTTACTGAAACGTTACAATTTGAAATGTAACATTAATTTTAAACAGGGGGCGGCAAATTTGATGTGCCTACAGGCGGCAAAAATATTAATCCGCCCCTGATCAGGGAATGCCTGTTTTGGTGAAAATCCTGCTTACTGGTTAGTCCATAGCGTTGTTCACAGACCGGCCAACTGACTGTCGGAAGAACTGTCCGACGGACCAACAAACAGACAGACAGAATCCCTCCTCAATCATCAGGAATGATTGCTGTTGCCTTAAAACCTGTCTCAATTTCGCTGAGTGGCTTTCAACTGTTATTTTGTCACGTCTGGCGGTTTTGTTGCTTGAATGTAGGCTTCCAATGCTGCCAACGGGGAAGAAACAAATGAGTGGTGTTGCTCAAGCTTGTTATTCTTTGGGTAAAATTTCGTATGAAATTGAATTGATTTACCCATCTCGTAATTTACATTCTGCCTGCTGTTTGGGAAAGTTTGGAGAATTCCACTTTTTACATTTTGCCTCGTTCAACTAAATCAGAATTTGAAGTCCTGAGTAATATTGATCTCGAACGCTATATGCGGGTAGATGTACACAATTTGTGGTTATCTTTTATATTTTTCGAGGTTTAATATTATATAAGTTTTGTACGTATCTTTGTTTTAAGTGGTTTTGAAAACTAGGAACAGGTATATATTGTTCAAATTGATGTTGGTACAGACCACATGGTGTCATGGCGTGTAACACGTAGGAAGAACTAGAGGAGAAAGTGCAAGTTATTAGATTGAGCGTTTTCTGTTTTAGGGTCCACCCTGAACATACTGTTGAGCAGAAGGCTATTCCAGTTGAGGTAAATATTCTGAAAAAAATATTTTAATTCCTATAATCGTCTATTTATTACGCCCTGTCGCTGAGGCCGTAAACCGCTTGTGTGGTTTGCAGAGCTAACTCGAACTATAGAGGAGTTATCAAGAGTTACTTCTTTTTTTTTTTTTTTTTAATTCATTTTATTTGTGTCATCAAACACCAGATGAATTTTAAAATCCTGTTTTAACAAGTTTCTGATAAAAAAAAGTGGCTTGTTTTCGTTATAGTGTTGTAACATCAAGCATGATCATTTAGCATTCACTAACTGTATGTATGTTGTATTTTAGCTAGAGAGTGGCTTACTTTGTTTGGAAATGCATTGAATTTTTTGTCATGAGTAAGACTTTTGAAATTTTTTGTTAATATAACATTTTTATTAATGATCTAAGTAAAATTGTGCATGGTTTTCATTGGTGTTGGTTGCACATTAACCTATTGTGAAAGTGGATACTCTCTCATAACCGGTTGGTTGGAAAGGCAAGTAGACATGAGGGTGAAGCATGAGCTACATTATTATTATTCAATAGAATTAATTTATTTATTCATTAAAATTTATCCAAAGACTTCTAATTTAATGGAGAATTTATGTTGTTTGCCCTGCCGATTTATTCTCTTAAACAATCTCATAATTTTATGTTCAATTCTTGTGCTTCTACCTTTATTGGATTGGTTAGACATCTGTGGAAAATTTGCCCTTGATGGAAGTTTATCAGTTATTGTAGGTATGTATTGTAAATAATGGTTCACAATGTTCACTTTTTCGTGGGAAAGATATTGAAACCATGTATTACATTTTGATTTTGTTGACAAATTCAACAAAATTCTTTCAACTTTCACTTAGCTGATATGTCTTAAATAAAAAAAAGTTCGAAAACATTTCTCTCTTACACCCTTTTTCATTAATCAAATTGAGAGGTAGTTATTAAGGTAGGTGAATTAACTTTACTGTAGAATGGCCACTTTGCATATAGACTAGTAAAGGTAATCTGAGGAAACCTGGATTTTCAAAATTAGAAAATTCAAATAAATTTAAATTGCAAAGCGGTATTACAATCAAGGTGACTTGCTGGTTCAAATCAATGCCAAGGCTTCGACCTTCTTCTCCGTATCATAAAACAAATTTCAGTCTTTTCAACACAAAACTACCAGAATAATGAGTGGTCACGCTAAAGTAAAGGCTCAGCTGTGAGTTGAAATACGTTTTGG
Organism: Gryllus longicercus; assembly: GCA_038098605.1. Taxonomy (NCBI): domain Eukaryota; kingdom Metazoa; phylum Arthropoda; class Insecta; order Orthoptera; family Gryllidae; genus Gryllus; species Gryllus longicercus. The sequence continues at coordinate 1,741,328 of JAZDUA010000096.1, forward strand.
CACTAAATTGGAAGGTAATTCACTTGCATATTGTTTTTCTTATATATAAAAATAAAGCATTCGTGTTTGTTTGTTTGTTTTAGTTTCAAAGTAGGGGTTTTCTTAAATTGAGGAAGTGTGTGTTCATGACGAAAGTACACTATGCAAGTGATTGCTTCCCATGTGCTTGTAAGAGAGCATTGTTATGTTCTACAGTAATTTCTTATGAACATATTGTGAGCATTTTGTGCTGTTTTGTGTTGTAGCGACCAAAGTATGTGGCTGGCATGCTTGCTTTATGTCATAACTGTGGGTACACCTCCGTAGACTTCAATCAGTGCCAGAGGTGTAGGAGGAAACTACCTGAAGCAGTGAAATCAATTCCTGTAACTGATACGCCAAAGAAGAAAGCCACACCTACAAAAGAAGTATTGTGTCAATGCCTTTTTGACTTGAATATTTATGCTTGTGTAGCTTTTATGATGGTGATGCATGTTCCCCATGCTTGATGAACAGTTAAGACCTTCTGTGTAGTAAGAGGCATTTTCAAACTTTGGTGTAGCTGATTAGTACTATTCTGATTTGCATGCACAGATATTTGAACCTCTATGTAAGCAGTATTAATTTGATTTTTAGTAAATTATCTTACTACTGTAGATTCTTTTAAAGTGGCACATTTTGTGTGTTAATAAATATTTTAAGTGCCATAAATGTGAGGTCATTCAGTAAGAACAATGGGAAAACAAAGTTAATATTGTTTAAAATGAAGTAGAGATTTGTTGTGTTGTCTCCATATTATGAAAGAAACAAGAGGGAAATAATAAAAGTAATAACAATAGGTAATGATAATAGTTTGTTAAAAATTAATATGCAGTGTATTTTCAGAATACACCCGTAACTTTTTTGAGAAGTAATTGTATTAGACCTTGTTGGTTTGGTTGTTTCTTCTTTCTTTAGTGTGTTATTTAATTTCTTTCCATATGTTGTGGGTTGTTTCACTTGCGTGCATACATTTTCTGAATGTGACATTGATGAAAATAATTTATGTGGGATTCCCCCTTCTACGTTACCCAATTAAATTCTTAATATTGACAACCGATTATCTCAGAAGCGATTGGAGATGCCAATTTGAAATTTTTACTGATCATTATATTCTATTGTTTTACTGATGGAAAATAATTGCTCGGCAGGAACGTAATTTTTGTTTTCTCTGCCCTCCATTTTTTCAAAAATTTAATGACAAATTTATTTGTAAGTTTGATACAAATAATGCTAACTGTGCGAAAGTAGATCCACAGCTTCACATCTTCAAATAGAGAAAATTGTAAAGAAATAACTAAAACGGTTCAATTCAATAGTTTATGAGAATATACATTTATAATGAAAAACTGTTTTATGAAAAAAACATTCTCATTGTTTTTATTAGGAATTGCCTATCATATTTGTTGTATTTTATTTAAAAACAACATGCTCCATATTGTGAATTATGCTCTTTATTGCGGATATCTAGAACCTGTTTCCTCTATTCTTTCTGACTTTTTGTTAATTTTCTCAGCTGAGATCTCTGCTTTGGGGAGAGGGGAAGGCTTCTGGAGTAGGCATTTTCAATACTGAATGTATTTTCCACTTCATACACATTATTATTCACACACACATATGTTTATCTCAATATTCTTGATAATTGAATATATTTTTTTTGTTCATAGGCTTTTTAAAAACACTTAATTTGCGTTCAAGTAGTTAACATTTCTTTCACACACCATGCTCTCTTGCTGTTTACCCCAGGAGAAAGAAAATAACCCTTAACTTTAAAAACAAAAAGGAATCGCATGCCTACTAAATTGCACAGACAAAAGTGTAAACAAAGATTAAGCTACCACAACCTTCTAGAGCAAATAGTTTCAGACCTGTTGTTTATGTGGTACCATGGAATTAGTGAAACGTCACCCTGTGCTAATGCACATTCCAAATGTAATATAATAAACAAAAAACAACAATTTTTCAATAAACTTATCAAAATGTTCAGAATAATCTATGTATTGTTTTAAGATTAAAAAACCAAATTCAGTATTTTTCCTATTTCTCTGGTGGAATCTCGCTTTTGTGTTTTGCTGGCAGGTGCCCCAGTAATGAGCAGCAGTAAAGCTAGCAATTGCTGCATACCCAATGGCTATACAATTAAGTGCCAAACCCCTCATAACATAACCTTTCACAAGAAAAAATAAACTTAATTTTCTTGAATCATACAGATTAAAATTCTGTGAATAATACCTGCCCTGAATTGGTAGAGTGCTCTTTTTTGGGGGGGACTCTGCTCTTCATAAATTAATTAGCTTATATCACTTGCTAATTGTTGGTGATTGATAACACACATCAGTGAATTTTTTAAATATATTTATGGAAATTAGTAAATGTATGTTAATTAGTAAAAAAAAAGGAACAGACTTCCTTTTGACAAATAAACTATTTATTGTGATTTCTCAAGAGTGCTCCCTGCAAACGTACATGTGCTCCACTAGCGAGTGTTTTTATTGATACTGGCAGGATGCAAATAACACTACATATTAAAAAGTAGTTTTTTTAGTGCTAATTGATTAACGTTACTGTATGTTGAAACATTTTACATATTAATTAATTTTTCAATAATTTTGAAGCTGACACTTTGTGGTAATTACAGTATTTCAAAGCCATTGACACTACATGCTGTAGCATAAAGACATTAGTGTGGGCTAAAGAATATAGCAAAGAAAAGTTGTGTTAGTTCCTTAAATAATAAAAATATCCTTTTAATACATTCATATTCAGTTTTATGGGCCCGAACATTATGCCCCTGACTACATCCCATCAGTAAATTTCAAATTTCGTTACAGTACAAGAAGACCATGCAATTTTAGAATTGATATATTAATGCAAAATATTTCCCAATTTTGGATCTTGAAATCATATTTCTTATGTGCCCTGTTTTTAAAAATTTGTGAAGTTTGAATTGAGTTGAATTTGAAAATTTGTAGAGAAAGTTATGTAATGCTGCGGATAATCGATTTCTAGATTTCAACGGAAGTACACATTTTTGAGTTCTCTAATTCCAATCTGTCTGTGAATACAACTAGCATCTACATCATATTCCCATGTCAATCTTGCTCGACTCAAAAGCATTGTTTATAGTTTGAGGGTACTTTACATGAAGCCCCTGACTCATTTTCAAAATTATTGCAAAAATAGCTCCATATTTTCTCTTAAAAATTTATTAAGATGAGATATGCCAGATTTTCACTGTAACTCAAAGAAATTTCAAAACTTCAAATTTTTTTTTCTTATTCCTACTATTACAAAATTGAAGATAGTTTTCCTTCAAGTAAAATCTTCTCTCCTTATTGCTTTCTTTCATTATGGTCATGTACATTTTTTTGAAGATGTTAGCAGTTTTAGCGCAATTTTAAAATATTATAAAATTGGCTCCAAATTTTTAAATAATTTTTTCGAAAACGGCTCCAATTTTTTTCTTTAAACTTTTGGGAAGGAGAGCGCTGACTATGTTGCATGTGATAATGTGAACACAATTTTGTTCTGTTCTTTTGGTATTTTCAAAAATTACAAATGTGTAATAATTTTGATTTGTTTCTCACATCCTTAATATTTGCATTAGCAGAGATTTGTATACAGAATTGCATTTAAAAATGCGCTTCAAGTGATGTCTTTTAAAGTTTCTCAAGAATTCCATATTTTCAGACACACTCCAGAACATCATTTTCTCAAAAATGGCTCTAAATTTTTAGACGCTTATGCGAAAATGGTACCTGGTGTCCCTCTGGACAATGAAGTACTAACAAAGACTTTAACAGTAGTGGAGGATGACTCCAAGAGCGCTCAATGCCCAATAAGCGTTAGGAGACGTGTTGCCCTGTGAGGAAAATGCAACAAATGTAAATGATGTCAATGTAAATGATGTGGGTTCGTCGCACAGCAAGTGCGAATCTGCGTTTTGCAAGATACTGAAATGAAAAGGAAGAAGAGAAAAGAGAAGAAAGAAAAGGAAAAGAAAAGAAGGAAAAAAAAGACAGATAAATGCATTCTACACCCCACCACTGAAGAGGATAAAAATCTCTCTTCTTGGCAAAAATTTCCCAAACTTAGGGACTTGCCACTCTCTCTGTTTACTCACGAAACGGTGAGTCAGAAATGTAAGAGTTCACGACATGATTATGAACGTTAAACAATCCTAATTTCAAGTATATTCTGAAAAAGAACATTTATTTATTTATTTACTTCAAAAACAGTTAAAAACTGAACTCATTTGAAGTTACATTTATATCCAGATGCAAAACAAGGGGCCATCTCAGCATTTGCTTGAGGATCAGGGAAACCAGACGAAAAGCTGAACAAGATGGGGGTCATTGACCCAGAAGCTGAAGAACTATACAACGTTAAACAGAGTCCATTTACAAGTGTGGGTCAGAAAATTCAGTGACAACACAAAATCAATGCGCACAACTTTGAGCCTTCTATCTTTCAGAGGGGCCAAAGAGTCAGATGGCTTCGTAGCATTGGAGGACCAAAAAGAAACATTGAAACATGTGAAGATTATGGAAGTGACAAAAACTATGATTATGACAATTTTAAGGAGAAAATGCAATGTCTTAACATTCTCATCAACTGGGCATTTTTCTAACCAATTAGACAATTTGCAATTTTATTTTGATTAAGTAGCCAGAATTATTTGAAAACTTAAAACTTCTTAAGTGGTTTCTTCAGAATTAAGGAGTTCTTATATTTGGGTAAATGCAGTAAATTATTTGTGTGTAGGTATGGATACTTACATACAAAATAATATAATGTAGATGTATAGTATGTGAATTGATATCCTTTTTAATAGTATGATCTATATAGATAAATAAGTCCATTTCGATTCATTGAAAAGCATTTCCTCTTTAACAATTTTTAGTGTTGTCTTTAATCTATTTTTTTAGCTTGAATTTTTATGGATCTTGTTTGTCAAGGTTTTCAAATTCATTGGTAGTTGTTTATAAAGCTTTATTGCTAGCAGTTTTACAGCTACTTTCATGATGTGAAGTTTTCAATATTTTTAATATCTGTATTCTTTTGTTTGTATGCATACTTTGAGAGTTAATAAATTAATTTTTGTGTTTTAAATAATGGTACAAAAATGGCTCAAGCTTAATTATTTGTTCTAAACTAACTGGATAATTTTTATTGCTTTACTTGTTTCTGTTTATATTTTTTAATAATTTGTTCTTTAGTTGTAATAAAGATTGATTTTATAGGCACCACCTCACCCAATTATGCTATAATTTAGTAAACTAGGATGAAATGCATATTAAATAAGCATTAATGTTTGAGATAACATAGTTTTCACAATTTTATTTAAAAAAACATTTAGGTCTAGATAGTTTTTAGGCCTCATTTTCTTTCTACTGCATGTAAACAAAATGCCCTCAATTCAAAATGGAAAAACAGTTGTATTTGTGGATGTTATGAATATTTTTTTGCAAAAAAGAAATGGTAAGGGGTGCAATATCAGATGTTTCAAACAGGTTTCATAATAACAAATTGATAGTAAATGAAAAGAAAACAGTTTCAATGCAGTTTTCAATTTCAAATAAATAATTGTATACTGTATTGCAAACAAACAATAGGCCATTGACTGTTATGGCAGTAACATTTTTGGATCTCTCAATTTTGCCTTCATACTGCTTATTGTGTATATTTTGCAAATGTTCATTCCTACCTGAGATATGGTATAATATTCTGGGGAAGCACATCCTTTAAACTGTTAGATTACAGAAAAGAATTGAAAAAATAATAAGCAAATCCCACTCATGTGATTCTTGAAAGCCTCTCTTTGTTGAGCTAAGAATTCTACTATTGTCTTGCCTCTGGGTTAATGAATTGGTGGTTTTTGTCAAAAATGACTTACAAGGTGGGGACATTTCTATTTGAAAGAATACGGATGCCTGTAGCTCTTAACATTCGATGTAGTAATCATATTCAAGTGTGAGTATCATCAGCTCTCTACAAACAATTCACATAAAATATATGCACATTTTTCTTCAACACATTGCTTGATAACACTAAATGATTAAAATTGATATACAATTTAAGTGCCAAGTAAAATGACAACTTTTAATGAATTAGTTACTATTTGGACTATCATTTTAAGACTAAATATGCCTGTA